>CM069444.1:56444215-56490593 GCA_035610835.1 Ophiura sarsii
GGTTGGTTCTTGAAACGTGATTAAAACGTTCTCTGAACGTTGCATGTTGATCATCGGAAACGTTTACATAATGTTTTAACAACGTTGTAACACTCAAATAGTTGGTTGTTTTAGTTTAACCTTTAAACGTGAAAAAGATGTTCCCTGAACTTTGTAGTTTAAGTTCTAGTTTGGTTGCACTAAGGTTCTGGTTAGGTTGTCATTAAAAACGTTCTTAAAGCGTTATTATAACGTTGCGAGTTGTTTGTTTTAAGTACCAATCACACCCAAACCGCAACGTTATATATAACCGTTGTAGAAACGTTTTAATGACAACCTAACCACAACCTAAGTGCAACCAAACTAGAACTTAACTGCAACGTTCAGAGAACGTTTTGCTCACGTTTCCATGGACCAACCTAAAACAACCAAATCACACCCAAACCGCAACGTTATAATAACGTTGTAGAAACGTTTTAATGACAACCTAACCACAACCTAAGTGCAACCAAACTAGAACTTAACTGCAACGTTCAGAGAACGTTTTGCTCACGTTTCCATGGACCAACCTAAAACAACCAAATCACACCCAAACCGCAACGTGTAATAACGTTGTAGAAACGTTTTAATGACAACCTAACCACAACCTAAGTGCAACAAACTAGAACTTAACTGCAACGTTCAGAGAACATTTTTGCTCACGTTTCCATTGACCAACCTAAAACAACCAAATCACACCCAAACCGCAACGTTATAATAACGTTGTAGAAACATGTTAATGACAACCTAACCACAACCTAAGTGCAACCAAACTAGAACTTAACTGCAACGTTCAGAGAACGTTTTGCTCACGTTTCCATGGACCAACCTAACACAACCAAATCACACCCAACCGCAACGTTATAATAACGTTGTAGAAACGTTTGATGACACCTAACCACAACCTAAGTGCAACCAAACTAGAACTTAACTGCAACGTTCAGAGAACTTTTGCTCTCGTTTCCATTGACCAACCTAAAACAACCAAATCACACCCAAACCGCAACGTTATAATAACGTTGTAGAAACGTATCAATGACAACCTACCACAACCTAAGTGCGACCAAACTAGAACTTAACTGCAACGTTCAGAAAACGTTTGCTCACGTTTCCATGGACTAATTAAATAATGAAATACATTTTATTTAAAAAGGTTTATTACGAATCAAAATTTTAATACAAAACAATTTGGCATTACAAATTTGATTTGTACTAATCTAGGCGTATACAAATGAAATTGATTATAAATCAATTTATTTATTTTATTTATTTCTTTATTTTTTAAATTTATTTAGGCCTATTAATGTTATTATCAGACGATTTTCACTTTCGCGCGCTTAATTTTTCGCCGTAACATGTAACTGTTTTACATCATTTTTTAATCACTCACATCTGGTCACATTTATTAAGTTGGGACCCTATTGCGTCACATGCATACATTTGACAAAAATTACATGTGATAATGCTCTAAGCCTAATTAACACAACAAATATAAATCCAAAGTGTGCAAATTATACATTGTTAGAAAGCTAAGATATCAGCGATTGTGAATATCTAGTGTTTGTTCAAGTATAATACAGGGTGACTTAGGAAATATATAGGGTGTAACAAAAGAAATATTACTATGAAATGTAATTTACTGTATGCTTCCTAATTTAAACATAGTGCATTAAAATAAATATTGAACCCCAGATTTGAGAAGCCAGAGGCAAGGCCCTTCCGGTCATATATTATTGTAGGGGTTAATTAATTGTCAAACAAAAATACAGGGTGATCAAAATGTGTCAATTTTCACATAAAAACTATATATTCTGTGTGGACAGTATGACAAAAATGTATAATAAATGTTGTTTGTTCAAAAGAAACACTTAAGGGGGGACTTAAGGAAGTTTTGATTTGATTTTTTGAATTTTGTGAGTGCTTGTAATTATTGAACTATAATCAAATGTATATAAAAGTATACCTTTTTGGAAAGGAAATGGATCAGAGAATCCAAATTTGGCGTCAATTTTGACCAAAAAAGTAGATTTTTTGAGAAAATCACAAAATTCCACTTTTTTGACCCAAATTTTTTTGAACAAAGCTAACAAAAAATAATTTTGAGTAAAAATGGCCAATCACTTTATAATGATGTTAAGACACTAATGAAGGGGACGAATTTTTTTTTTTTTAAACCTAATCTAATATTTTGAAAATTTTGACCAAAAAGTGCCAAAAAACGTGAAAATATGGATTTTTAATTTTTTAAACATTTTTTGTCAAATTTCAAAAAATTATTGGATTAGATTTAAAAAAAAAAATTCGTCCCTCCAGTAGTGTCTTAACATCATCATCAAGTGATTTGGGCATTTTTAACTTCAAATTATGTTTGTTAGCTTTGTTTAAAAAAAATGGGTCAAAAAAGTGATTTTTTGTGATTTTCTTAAAAAATCAAAATTTTTGGTCAAAATTGATGCCAAATTTGGATTCTCTGGATCCATTCCTTTCCAAAAAGGTATACTTTTATATACATTTGAGTCATGGTTCAATAATTACAGCACCAACCAACTTCAACAAAAAACTTCCTTAAGTCCCCCCTTAAATGAAGTTTATGAACATACCTTTCTGGTAGGAAGGTACAATTCATTCAAATTTATTATACAGGTTGTCCAAAAATGAGCAAACAAATTCGGCTGATTACTTACAACCTCATTTCTGTATTATGAATTGATTACAACGTTAAGCCTGGCATTAATTGCACTGACATCTTGCTAACATACATAGTTATAAACTGTTGATCTATAGAAATCAGCATTGGGATATTGAACAATGAAAATGATATACTAGTAGGGTGACGGCGATGGACATGTTAATCCTAAACACTAAAAGTGATAGGCCTATTATAGTGCGGATTTGGTGGATAAAATAAGCACTTCATAGGTAATTAGTATCAATATAATTAGCAAAGATTATCTAAAATATTAAGGAGCATTCAACATTAGGTCCAACTTCATTAAAACACTGCAGAGATATTGTCCACCCCCCCCCCCCCCCCCAGTTACCATTTGAAATGGGTAATAATCTGCTGTTGATACATTTTCAGATGGTATTTGTTGTATGTAATTAATTAGTAATATTAATTAATTGGGGATGTAATTAACACTAATTAAGGTTTGGTAATTACAATAATGATACTAATCACACAAAATGATAATTCAACGAACTAATATACACAAGGTTTAATCATTTATTTTGCCCATCCATTGGAAATACATAGCATGCATCCTCACACGCATGCATCCTCACTCGCCTCCACCCTGACTAATTATAATTAACGAATAGTAATTAATAATATATAGACTCGGACAAACTGCGAGAATTAAATTAACAAAGACCTTAAAAATACACAGCCTCGAACCCGGTCCCTCTCGCTATCGCGGCGATTGGTTACTCACTACTGTGCTTACATGGATACTAGACGAACGAGCTATTATGTATACAAAGTCTTTTGTTGAAAGCCTCTAGCAGCCGAAATACATGAGTAAATAATAACAATTGATGAGCATGATTCTAGCAGAATCTATGACGAGCGAAACTTAATTAAATAAACGCGAGGATCAAGCAAATGATACCAGCCGAGTAATTGAAATGAATAAATAATATATAGACTCGGACTAACTGGCGAGAATTAAATTAACAAGACCTTAAAAATACACAGCCTCGACCCGGTCCCTCTCGCTATCGCGGCGATTGGTTACTCACTAGGCTACAGGGACTGTGCTTACATGGATACCAGACGAACGAGTAATTAATCTCAACTTGATTTATACATTTTTTCTTATAGATACTATTAAAGCAATATATTATCTTCCAAATGAGACTAAATATACTCAATTGTGATGTATGGTTTGAAAAATATAAGCACTTGAATGGCAAATAAGCGAAAAAATGTTGCCCATCCCATTGGAAATACATAGTGTGCATCCTCACCCGCATGCATCCTCACCCGCCTCCACCCTGACTAATTGTAATTAACGAGTTATAGTAATTAATCTCAACTTGATTTATTCATTTTTCTTATAGATACTATTAAAGCAATAAATTATCTTCCAAATGAGACAAAATGTACTCAATTGTGATGTATGGTTTGAAAAATATAAGCATTTGAATGGCAAATAAGCGAAAAAATGTGACAAATCCACCCTTTTTAGGGTCCCAACTTAAGAAATGTGACCATCTGGCTTCATCACGACGTTCATATAACGTTTACACAACCAAATTATGTTACCTGGGCTGTAATCGCTAATTTGCATATTTTACCTGGCCTTACATGAGTCGAGTAAATTGTGGAAATAGCTCATTAGCAACGGTACAAAATTTCAACGGTACAAAAATTAGCACCGGTGCTCGTTTGTAACCTTTAATTATGGTAATGAGTTAATTTGCACCTTTTATTTATTTAAACCTATTTTTTTTAAATTTAAGTCTTTAGTCTTAAATTTAACAGCTTTTAACACCATAGAAAGTATTTTGATATGTATAAGTTCTCATATGTATAGCTAAAGGCAAGTCGTTGTTCACTAATGCCATATACATTGAGCAAGAACATAGTACACATGAAAAGGTCAATGCCCGCCCCCTCTCTCTATAATACCACTACCATTACCTGGTTGCCATGGTGTAACTAACTCAATTTGATGAAAGTTTTTTACACGTTTGGGATAACGTTGTGAAAACGTTCAAGACTAACGTTCATACAACATAAAAATGTGTCGACAAATAAACGTTCTTTGAACGTTTAATCATAACGTTCCAAGAACGAAAGTGAAACGTTGTCACGACGTTCCAACAAAGTAATAAATAGGTTATAAAAACGTAATTTGGACGTAATGGTATAACTAACAGAATTTTTTTAAACGTTTGGGACGTTGTTATAACGTTGTGAAAACGTTCAAGACTAACGTTCATAAGACGTAAAAATGTGTCGACAAATAAACGTTCTTCTAACGTTGGATGGCAACGTTCCAAGAACGAAAGTGAAACGTTGTCACGACGTTCCGATAACGTAATAAAGAGTTTTCACAACGTTATCACAACGTCCCAAAAGTTTAAAAAACTTTCTTGAAATTCTGTTAGTTATACCATTACGTCCAAATGACGTTTTTATACTGTCTCAGACAGTATAAAAACGTAATTTGGACGTAATGGTATAACTAACAGAATTTCAAGAAAGTTTTTTAAACGTTTGGGACGTTGTGATAACGTTGTGAAAACGTTCATGACTAACGTTCATACAACGTAAAAATGTGTCGACAAATAAACGTTCTCCTAACGTTGGATCGCAACGTTCCAAGAACGAAAGTGAAACATTGTCACGACGTTCCAACAACGTAATATGGTTAGCTGGGAGAGCATGACATTGTATTCAGTGAGATCATTTGCATACTTGGGACTTCTACACCATACCGCTACCAATGTTTTTGGACCGCATAAATGACGGCATTTCTTGTGTTCGAAAATGTCAACGTTTTTACCTTTCTTTCAAAAATAAGGCGTATAATCACATTACAAACACATTTTGGGCGAGAGAAACACACAAATTTGGCAAAAATGGCACAATAAAAATCCGTTCGTTATAAATAAATGGATATGGCTAAATAATAAAACTATCACAATTATACTCATCGGTCTCTGTGGCGTGCGTACGTTGGACATGTCGTTGGCAATCGGCAAGCACGGGTTCGAGTCCCCGAAATTGTTTGTTATCCTTTTATTTTTCTATCTTTTAAACTTGATTGTGGATTAATTTAACATCATTGTTATGTCAATTTTTATAAATTATAAAGACCGCCCATGCGTTTATAGTTGTCTTTTTATTTATTTATCTATCATTTAACTCTTGATTTATTTAACTTTGTATCTAAACAATTAAAATGCGTAAACAATTATATTATTATTGCTCGATAAATAAGTGATTTAAATTGAGTTCAGTTTGATAATGATAGCAAAACTTGTTGTAAAATCATTTTACCAATGTGCCCAACAATTTCTCCTTCGCACACTTTATTTATACATTCAAAGATGTCACTTTTAGCTTGTTATAGCTAGGCCGCGTAATATACCATCGTAAGCAAGTTTGCGACCTCTTTGATTTTAGGCTGGTAACACAATCCCATAGTGCATTTCGTTAAAACAGTGTAAATATTTTTTTCAACTGTACGTATCACGTGACAACCACGATCGTTTTCGCAAAATATCGCAAAATGGCGCGGTACCCCAACCCCCCTAGTTTGGCCTAACACAAATACCATGATTCAATGCACGCATCGAGGTCAAATGGTCGTTTCAAATCGTGCACTATCCTTTTTTGATTCACCCTGTATATCCCGACCGACGTTCATGTCCCTCGCATGCCTCCCCGCTTCCTTTCCCCTTTTTCTTTTCCCTTTTTCTTTTCCTTCCTTTTTTGTTTTGTTTAAGGGGGGGGGGGGGGGGGGGGGGGGAGGTCAGGACCCCGACCCACATGGATCCACCACTGTTCAGCTCATTGTATTGAGTTTATAGGTTTGGTCTTACTCCATTCCTTACCATCTTGTATAACTCATAGCTGGTGGTTAAGTATATTAAGGGATGAATGAGTAAAAAATCACTGCATGTTTATGCCCATTTAAATAAAAGAAGATATTAAAAAAACCGAATCAAATTTCGCTATCATCGTTCCTTTACTGTTCACAGTTTATTCGGTGAAAATACAGGCCAACATCTTTTCAATGAAATCTAAATTGGTGACATTATTAATCTTTGTTTTAGATTAGGCCTAAATATATGTGACCATAAAAATCATTTTTGATCCGTGAGTCGGTTTCATAAACACAGTTAATGGTACAAAATAGTCATAGCTACTTACTACAGGAAATCATAAAATCCTGTTATTTTGTTGTCGATAAATAGCAAACAAATATTCCTATATTCTTGGCATTGCTTTTCTTCCTTATGGTCACATGGGTAAAGTTGATATTTTTACCTTGATATTACAGATGTCCAAAGTCATGAAAGTGTAATTTCAACAATAAAGACAAAATTATTCACTATATTATAATATACATTTGGAGTTTGTAATCGCACAATGACGCTTTATTCAACACATACTTTGTATAATATCATGAATATGCAGCAAGTTGGTATTTTGTCTCTCAACAAATTTAATTGAATTAAATCTTACATCTTACATTTTTTATCTTTCCGGTCGTACGCCTTTCTTCTTATATTATAATCAATAGTGAAGTGGTGCATTAAATAGAATTAAATTAAATTAAATAGAAAGCTTTCTCAACTTTCGTATCCCAAGAATAACTGAACCAATACTACGCATGTTTGTACTTATTTTAATGCATTTGACACGGTGATTCCAAATATGGTGATGCAATTCAATAATGTTGACATTTTTGAATCATTTTGTGAAATTTGGGCAATAAAATCAATCGAGATCCATCATACACCCAACCAACATCGTACGCAAACCATACACTATAGCAATTGCTGGTCGAGCCTACTCGGCCCGTGTGATTGTAACAGGTGGTTTGCGAATCCGGGTTTGAACTTTCATTGTTTTATGTAGTTCTTTAACAATTACGAAATTAGCTTTATATTCAGCAAAGCATGAACTTCTCACCTTTCCTGAACAAAGACAGCCGATTACTAATGCTAATGTTTTTTCTAGAACAACATATGTTTTTGTAAACATATATGCCGTAATGTGTTCTAAAGTGCTCAACAAAAGAAAGTAGTACACTTTGTTTAGGTCAATTAAAGTAATTGTTGATTGTTTTTTTTACCAAACAGGCTAGATAGACATTTGGATGGATCGTTTAGGCACATTTTGATACCAAACATAACACCTAGCAACAAAGATAAACCATAATTAGCGCCATTTAAAGAAAGTTAGTCACTTTTCAAAAGTCACATTTTCAATTACTACACGGGAGGAAAATGAGTGTGTGCGAGGTTCACCCGTGTGTGACACTGTTATTAACCAGGATTGACCGGCGGGCAATCGATCACACAGTGCAGCCGTGTACACTACCCTGCGCTGGGCGCGGCGTACACTTAGTGAGCGGGATATTTGATTCCGAACATTTAGGCATTGTGCTTGTTAACAATTGGTGTTTTCTTCCGCGTAGTGCATTGAAAATGTGACTTTTGAAAAGTGACTAATTTTCTATAAATGGTGCTAATCATAGTTTATCTTTGTTGTTAGGTGTTATGTTTGGTATCAAAATGTGCCTGAAAAATTCATCCAAATGTCTATCTAGCCTGTTTGGTAAAAGAAAATAATCGAAAGTTATTTAAATGACCTAAACAAAGTGTACGACTTTCTTTTGTTGAGCACTTTATTACTTATGTATTAGTAAAGCATGTCAGGTTTGAGTGCAAAAGCGTTCTGCCACACTGCTCCCACACAGCCCTACACATAGAAACTTCGATTTTTTAAGAAACTTGAAAAAAATCATTACTTATTTCTGACTGTATGCATTGTGATGAAACTTAACTCAGTACCTGCCAATTCTCACCGTGCTAATTTCCTCATCGATAAAACACAGGCTGCAAAAATGTACAACTGCTTGAAAACTCCCCATGTAAAAATTGAATATTCTCATGTTTCATTCATCACAATTCCTTGAGCTTCCATATTATATGGTCATGTGTTTTAAGCTCGACTCCTTTCGCGTTACACACGGATTTTAACTTTACACATTTATATTTGCTTGTATATCCCCTGAGGTAGTAAAAGTATACATTTTCTGAAGGGAAATTGCATGAGGAAACCAAATATGCCTAAAGGACTAAAATGGTATGATCGGAAATGTTCGGAAAAAAGAGTTTTTTCATTTTTTTATTTGAGATCCATATATTTTTATACCTACCCCTATCATGATTAACTTTACATATTTAAATTCCTCATTAAATTACCCATCAGATGATATATAATTGTCAAAGGTTACTACGTCGGTATGGTAATTATATTATTTGGCTTTAAAATAATACCAAATTTGTTGAGATAGCGTCTGTGGTCTTAAAAATATTTGAGGAATATGACAGCATGAAACTAAAAAATGTAACAGCACCACCCTATTGGGAGGCGAGTTCATAACGCGTGACCCTAATTAATATCCTTTAAAATGGGACCAGAATGGTGTTTGTTACATTAGGGGATGACAGTTATTGTAAAAAGAACAAAGCATGGGATTATCCCCATTGAGTTTGTACAGGCGGCACCCCTTCCGGCACCACTGGTCCCCAAAATTCAAACAGCTGTATCTCCCTTTCTGTATTAGCTATACCAATACCAATGCAGGCAGATCGCTTATTATTAGGGCTTTAAAATGATACCAAATTTGTTGAGATAGCTTTTGTGGTTTTTAAAATATTTGAGGAATATGACGGAATAAAACTAAAAAATGTAACAGCTCCACCCTATTGGGAGGCGAGTTCATAACGCGTGACCATATAGTATTGGGTGACCTTACGGAGGCCACCATTGTATCAGAAAATTCTCAACATTAATTCCTTCGAGAAATATGTACCGATAAATGCTCATGCAGGCGCATATGAGTGATTCCATGTAAACGAGACGCAACCAAAATATGGAAAATTGAGGGTTCTCGTTTTGGTAAAATCGCTCGCATTCAATCTCAACCCTCCTAACAGTAAACCATCCAAAGGCAATAAATGTGCTTTAAAAAAATGCATCACGGCATTTTTTGTTACAGCTCTACATCTAGGCTAAATTAAGTGCTTAAATAGTAAGGTTTCCAATGAAGGGGGATGTCAAAAATAGAAATCGATTTTCAGCATAAAAAGACCGTTTTTGGGCAAAAATCTAATTTTTGGTTTTTTTGGTGCAATTCATATCTTTGAACAATGTACTATCCACCAGTAATTAGTTTGACCTGATTTATTGGTTTTTTTTAAAGGAATAATACATATTTAAAGCTGCTAAAATATAAAGAAAATAAAGGCACAAGTGAGTACAAAAGGGCACTTTTCTCAGTTTTATAGTTGTATTTGCCACTTATATTCGCTAGTTGCTTAATCTGTCAAGCGATACTTGAATAAATCAGCAAACTAGTTTGACATGGTCTATGACATTTATATACAGTTTAATATCGACAAATATGGTAAAATTCAACATTAAAGGGGTATTCAAGGGTTATTTAACACGAAGGTATAGAATCGCTATAGTGACTTAGAGGTGTATTTAATGGAGTGTCTTCCGTGCACTCCCAGGACTCCCCCAAACCTACTTTTTGAACTTCTTTTCATGGTCCTTAAACATATTTAGGGCGTTACCGAATTTAATGTTAGTATGCTAAGGGGTTACAAGAACATACATCAACCAAAATGTATGACAGTATAGTTTTAACTATAGAATGTATGTATTAAACTCACATCCAGCACGTTCGCATTGTTAACATACTTTGAATCCAAGATGGCCGCCAAAATGGCCGCCTAAAACATAGTAATAGCCAATAATAACAGCATATTTTGTATCATATTCATCAAATAATTTAAGGCTACCAGATGGACACCAATTTTGTTCGTCCTTTTGTTCTCCCTTATGCCTTTATTTTCTTTATATTTTAGCAGCTTTAAATATGCATTATTCCTTTAAAAAACAATGAATGAGGTCAAATTAATTACTGGTGGATAGTACATTGTTCAAAGATATGAATTACACCAAAAACACAAAAATTAGATTTTTGCCCAAAAACGGTCTTTTTATGCTGAAAATGGCCTAAAAATCGATTTTTATTTTTGATACCCCCCTTCATTGGAAACCTTACTATTTAAGCACTTAATTTAGCCTAGATGTAGAGCTGTAACAAAAAATGCCGTGATGCATATTTTTTAAAGCACATTTATTGCCTTTGGATGGTCTACTGTAAGCGCTGTTTGTCTTTTTTCAAGACTCTTCTCGTACGTACGTAGGTAACTTCAAAGGGAGTAATACATAAAATCTATATTAGTGTTTATATTATCAAGTGGGAACGCTACATTTTTCAATAGTTTGAGCATGCGCAATTGCACATTAGGTGTGTGGCTGTTTAGTTTACTATACAGTCTCCTGTGTTATAATTGATAATCACAGCACTCACATGCTGCCTTGGTTATAGGTAGACTTTGGCGGTGTTTCTGAAGAATTAAGTTCCAAGTTTTAAATTCAATATAACAAAAAAAGTCATTTTCAAGTTGTACATATTGTTACATATAGTATTATTTTTAAGTAGAACAATGACGCCGCAGGCGGAGTTGTTCTACGCAAAAAATAATACTATCGAACGCATTTATGTCAGACAATATAACACGGGTACGGTCTAAAAACAATACCTTTATTCTCATTCTTAAACAATCATACTTTAGACATTTATCAAAGAAATAAGTACATTTTATTGTCCACATTTGACAACTTTTACCCCTGCTAGGATCGAATAACCCACAAACATTCCATCCAATCACATGCGATGAGTAAACCATGCGTAAGCTTCGCGGCGCCGGCATAAACGCAGGAAAAGCGCTAAAGACGCACTGCAGAAGTCCGCGTTATGGAGCAAACCACGCATTGTGAAGGTCGGACGCACTGTTAAAACGTAGGCCCTACCTCCCGTGTTATGTTGTCTCATAGAGATGTCGCCGATTTCTCTGAGAACCAATGAGATTGCTTAAACTTTCTTAACTGTTTAAGAATGCTATATATAAATAGTGGGTGTTAAAAGTCCCATACCAATTTTTTGTTTTTTTGTTTGTTTGTATCTGATTAAAGGAGGTGTTCCGATATTCAACTTGATATTTTCTATCCTACACGAAGGGTCATCCTTAGAATAGTCAATACTATGGACCTACAATCATGTTCAAAACTGTTGGGGCACTTCCTTCATGTCCTGTGAAAACGGTGGTCCCGCCCCCTAAACTCAATGTTGGTTCATATAAAAGCATCGTCAAGCAAAAGGCTGTGGTATATATACGCTCCAACATTGGTTTGGGTGAGGGGGCTTTACATAAACTAGTTTGGACTATTATACTTACAACGGACAGCTTTTTACTCACTTTGGAAGATATTTCATGTGCACAAGTATAGTGTCCCAACAGGTTTTGAACAAGATTGTAGGTTTTTTAATGTTACTAATATTAGCTGCGCGCGCTTAAAGGTCCTGTTTAGCCAGTAGTAATATTGTTTTTATCCTGTTTTAATCCTCTTGCCGATCAATGGCGGAGCAATCCTCGTATGTCTTGATTGAATAATAGATACGAGCTGCTATTCAGAGATCAGTACCGACAAAGTGTTTGATGTCTTATTAACACTGTCTATATTAGAATATAACCGGGTCTGGACAATTCAAGACTACTCGGGATTTTGTTCTGTGTGGGAACCTGGCCTTAAAAGCCAAGAGGAAGGGAAATTACATTCCACTTTGTCAAGAGGCAGTGGAATTGTCACATAAACTCACTCGAATAATATAATCTCATTTATGTTCTACAGTTGAACAGTGTGGTGCCGGATGTTCTTTTTTTCCCGCACATTTAATGGAGTAATTTTAAAAGCCTGTTAAGTGGGTTTTAATGTACTCATTCATCAAACAATTCTTAATTGTTCATGTGCCAGTAGGCATCATTTGAAAATATTTTGTTTAAAAAACATGTGAATGGCACCCGGATGCGAATTTATTAACCGTACTAACTCACTGTATAAATGTATTGCTGTACAATGTACATGTGCTATGCACTTTACTCCGTCAGGTATCAAATGTTGTTTACGGTAATAAAGATCGCCACCCGGATATGCGCATATTTAATGTAGGTCATGATTTGAACTGTGGAATAATGCATTTCCTTGAGTGCATGAAAACAGTGTGCTGCTATTTCTCTTTGCAACATAATTAGAGGTTCATATTTGCCGCATACCTAGGCCTATATACCTATTTTTCTACACTATTTTTCTCTCTTATAAATGAAGTTTGTCTATCAGGAAAGACTTTTCAGAACATAACGGTAAGATTAATTGGCTTGCTGTTTATACTGGGTTTCTTGCCATTTCTCTATGAGCGTGTTTATCTGGGGAAGATACCGTTAAGGATCGGTAAGTTTGCCCAGTAGAAACAACCAGGTACCGTTAAGAATCGGTATTTTGGGTAATCCCAAAAACCTTCACAAACCAGGTTTGGTAGGCCTACAGATAAGAAACGGCAAGAAACCAGTAGAAACACACTGTAAAAACTATTTTAAACAACGCCCAACAGTTGTTTAAGCCTGTCACTCTAACAACTATTGTTTAAACTGTTAAACAATTGTTTAAACAACTAAAGCAGTGGTTTAAACAATTGTTTAACAGTTCAAACATTAGTTGTTGGAGTGACAGGCTTAAACAACTGTTGGGCGTTGTTTAAAATAGTTTTTACTGTGCAGAAAGTCGATTGTTAATTTAGCCTACCGTTATGTGCCGTGAACCGTGTCACGCTGGTGGAGTATACACATTGTGAGGCAATCTTTTTCAGGTGGGGCGACATTGTTTGGTACTACAAAAGGTCAAATGTCGAGGCCCATCAACTAGGATCGATAAACTTAGCGGCAACTTTTCGCGAGTAGAAACAGGGGGGATTTAAAACATACCGGTTAATCTTAGCGTTTAATCTTAGCGTTTACTTTGCAGTCCCGAGTAGAAACACGCTCAATGTCACCACATATGTGAGGACATTTGTATGGTATGTAACTTGACGTCTAATGGAGTACATTGTCATACACCCTTAGGAGGGGAGGACACTACTCCTATACGTGTTTATGCATGAACACTTCGAGGACTTGAACAATGTCCTCACATATTTGTTTTTGTCCTCACATTTCCGGCTGGTATAGACAAATGTCCTCAACTAGTACATGTACATGTAGTGTAGATGTACATTATATCGTCAACGAAATGACCATGTTGACAAGTATTAGTTTTTTGGATATTAAAATGAAGCATTTTTTTAATTCCGATTTATAATATGAATTGTATGAGCAAACTTTAATAACTCCTTGATTTGTGTAAGCTTGCAAATATTTCGTCCTAAATAAAATACTAAGTTAGGCTATGAAAAAGAGGCCTTGATGGGATCTTACGGTAAATGATTATAGGTTTTGAACCTCTCTATTTTGCATAAGAAAACACACAACTAAAACCATCTAAAATGATGAGTTTCAAAAGGACACACTATCATGACTATCGCGGCCTGACTCAAAATTAAAGTTTTTTTTTTTATTCACAGATTTTCAATATTATACTATGGATGAATTTGCTTTACGGTCTATTTTATTTTCTACTATAGGAATTGCCATAGACAAGTTTGTATACAGGGTGTATCAAAAGAATTAGGACTCTGTTTCATGACGGTGTAATTCTTATTATAATCATTGGACCATGACCAATTTAGTCTCAATGTTAAGCCCAATCAATTATTATGATATCCTGAAAATATGAGATCAATCCGATAAAAAATAAGAAAACTAGCGTACTTTGTGTAAACCATGTCATTTACTGGTTTGTACAATGGGAATTCACACAGTAACAGTTTGTAAAATGGGAATTCACACAGTAACAGTCGAGTAACACGAAAGTGCTCGATTTGTAACTCAATGAACCATCCACAGAGGGTTCGAGAACTATTTAACACAACTTTTTTTAATTTGCACTGAATATGCATGCATCTGTTTTGCAGATTTTTTTAGCCAGTATTGATTTGTGCCAGAATTGAATGGATTACCAAACTAAACTTTGCTATTGACTGATAGATTATTTACTATGTCGACAATTATTATAACGTATTGAAACGTAAACCATGTTATTTATTGGTGGTCTGACACATGTAGATCCCATTGTACAAACCAGTAAATGACATGGGTTACGCAAAGTACGCTAGTTTTCTTATTTTGCATCGGATTGATCTTATATTTTCAGGATATCATAATAATTAATTGGGCTTTACATTGAGACTAAATTGGTCATGGTCCAATGATTATAATAAGTATTACACAGTCATGAAACAGAGTCCTAATTTTTTTGATACACCCTGTACATTACATGGAGTGACACGTGAGAAATTCAACAGATGTTTGCTGCATATATGCAGGACATAGGCCTACAATCAATTTGTATATATATTATTATTATATTTAACCTGGCTCAGTGTAAAATCTACAAGTCTGATTACTCCTAAACCATGGTTTCGCACACACCTGATCTGGAATATCATAAGATAAACACGTTATAAGATAAACCGTTAAGTATTTTACACAAAACATAATATTTTAAATTGCCTTTGTTTCTATTATATGTAATACATGGTCAAAACAACACAATAGTATTTGGGCCCCTGATTTTTGGAGTCAGCATACCTAAATTAAAAATTGAAAATAAAAATACTGTTCCCATTGGCTTTATGCTTTCATTAGCCTAATATTGAATGTCTTTGAGTAAAAGAATATAGAAAATTGCACGAGCTTAGACAAATATTGCATGAGTCGAATATGAGTGCAATATTTTCATATCGAGTGCATAACACAAAAATAAGCCATTCAACATGACTAAAATTATTATTATTATAACAAATCAATCAATTAGCCCGAACTGACCATTTAAAATCCTCAGCAAAATTGAAACGCCAATCTCAAAAATGGGACCAAATTAAAACCAAATTTCATACGATAGCTCAAACAGCTGTAAAGATTTAATCATGTCAACGCAATGGTTCATAAAACATGATAAACACTACACCTTATAAGTATCCTTAAAGGTATATTATGTGATCTTTCCAGGGAACGCCCTCAACATCGAAAAAACAAATAGAAAGCAGATTTTCTTGCAGATTTACATTTCTGATCATAAATCATGCATACATTCCAAGTTACAGGGCGATACGATTCTTAATTACTTCAAAATCATGGTTTTAGAGTGAAAATAAACTGTCGGATATCCGACAACTTATTTTACTCTAGTCTAAATTCACTCTAAAACCCTGATTTTGAGGTATTTAGGAATCGTATCGCTCTGTAACTTGGAATGTATGTACGATTTATGATCAGAAATGTAAATCTGCAAGAAAATCTACTTTCTAAACAAAATCATGAATAGAGGGCGCTCTCTGGAAAAGATCACATAATATGCCTTTAAATACAACCCTCAACATTGACTTTGAACTGTCCCAATGTTACACTGCATGGTTCAAACAACTTTAAGCTAATTATTGTTTTCATGATTTAGGTAGGAATAGCACGATTTAGGGAGTAAAATTCGGAACCTTTTTTATAGGTATCACGCTCATTCATCGCTTTCGTCGGGACAACAGCCGGGAATTCACATGAATAGAAAACGTCGTGAAAGCTATACATCAGAAATAGAACTTTCAAAACAAGGAATTGAAACATCACAAAAATAAATAAATCGGAACAAATTCAAAGTGTATGTATAACCTCAGCTCACAACATTTCAACATTTCAAAAATGTTTTTTAAACCTCACAAAATTTCATCACAAAATAAGAAATAATACGTAAGAAATAGGAAACTTCAGGAATCACAACATTTCATCACAGTGTCGTTTAAGACAATGAGGGCGTTTTTGTGATTAAAAATTGTGATGAATCAAATCCTCACGTTTGTTATTCCCCTCACAAAATAATGAAATAGATAAGAACTCAAATGTGAAGTGGTTTTTTGAAACATCACAACATTTCATCACAAAATAATATAATACATAATAAATAGAAAATTTCATAGTGAGAATTTGAAACATCACACATTTTCATCACAGTGTCGTTTTGGACAATGGGGGCGTTTTGTGATGAAAAATTGTGATGAATCAAATCCTCACATTTGTAATTCCCCTCACAAAATAATTAAATAGATAAGAACTCAAATACAAAGTAAAGTGTTTGTTTGAAACATCACAACATTTCATCACACAATAATATAATACATAATAAACAGAAAATGTTATAGTGAGAATTTGAAACTTCACAAATTTTCATCACAGTGTCGTTTTGGACAATGAGGGCGTTTTTGTGATGAAAAACTGTGATGAATCAAATCCATACATTTGTAATTCCCTCACATAATAATGAAATAGAATTTGAAACATCACAATATTTCATCACAAAATAATAAAGTACACAAGAACTCAAATAAAAAGTAAAGGGATTTTTTGAAACATCACAACATTTCATCACAGTATCGTTTAAGACAATGAGGGCGTTTTTGTGATTAAAATTGTGATGAATCAAATCCTCACATTTGTAATTCCCCTCACAAAATAATGAAATAGATAAGAACTCAAATGTGAAGTGTTTTTTTGAAACATCACAACATTTCATCACAAAATAATATAATACATAATAAATAGAAAATTTCATAGTGAGAATTTGAAACATAACACATTTTCATCACAGTGTCGTTTTGGACAATGAGGGCGTTTTGTGATGAAAAACTGTGATGAATCAAATCCTCACATTTGTAATTCCCCTCACAAAATAATGAAATAGATAAGAACTCAAATACAAGGTAAAGTGGTTTTTTTGAAACATCACAACATTTCATCACACAATAATATAATACATAATAAATAGAAAATTTCATAGTGAGAATTTGAAACATAACACATTTTCATCACAGTGTCATTTTGGACAATGAGGGCGTTTTGTGATGAAAAATTGTGATGAATCAAATCCTCACATTTGTTATTCCCCTCACAAAATAATGAAATAGATAAGAACTCAAATACTAAGTAAAGTGTTTGTTTGAAACATCACAACATTTCATCACACAATAATATAATACATAATAAACAGAAAATTTTATAGTGAGAATTTGAAACTTCACACATTTTCATCACAGTGTCATTTTGGACAATGAGGGCGTTTTGTGATGAAAAATTGTGATGAATCAAATCCTCACATTTGTAATTCCCCTCACAAAATAATGAAATAGATAAGAACTCAAATACAAAGTAAAGTGTTTGTTTGAAACATCACAACATTTCATCACACAATAATATAATACATAATAAATAGAAAATGTCATATTGAGAATTTGAAACATCACAAATGTTCATCAAAGTGTCGTTTTGGACAATGAGGGCGTTTTGTGATAAAAAAATTGTGATGAATCAAATCCTCACATTTGTAATTCCCCTCAAAAAATAATGAAATAGATAAGAACTCAAATGTGAAGTGTTTTTTTGAAACATCACAACATTTCATCACAAAATAATATAATACATAATAAATAGAAAATGTCATAGTGAGAATTTGAAACATAACACAATTTCATCACAGTGTCGTTTTGGACAATGGGGGCGTTTTGTGATGAAAAATTGTGATGAATCAAATCCTCACATTTGTAATTCCCCTCAAAAAATAATGAAATAGATAAGAACTCAAATAAAAAGTGAAGTGATTTTTTGAAACATCACAACATTTCATCACAAAATAATATAATACATAATAAATAGAAAATTTCATATTGAGAATTTGAAACATCACACATGTTCATCAAAGTGTCGTTTTGGATAATGAGGGCGTTTTGTGATGAAAAATTGTGATGAATCAAATCCTCACATTTGTTATTCCTCTCGCAAAATAATGAAATAGATAAGAACTCAAATAAAAAGTGAAGTTTGAAACATTACAATATTTCATCACAAAATAATACAATACATAAGAAATATGCATCAAATGCATGAGAACTCAAATAAATAGTGAAGTGATTTTTTGCAACATCACAACATTTCATCACAGTATCGTTTAAGACAATGAGGGCGTTTTTGTGATGAAAAATTGTGATGAATCAAATCCTCACATTTGTGCAGCTGATACATAGGCCTACTCAATTCAGTAGATATGCTAATGTGTTTTAATCAGGTTACGCTACAATATACTGGAGATAGCAATACACAGGTCTACACAATACGACGCGGTTCCTGGGTTTTTTAGCACGCATTGCATTGTGGGATCGGCTGAAATCAATTCCGGGACGGCTAAACTTCCGGTTGCAGGGAATGTCCCATACAAAGTGCGATAAGCTGTTGTTTACTTGACCTACTTGGTACGAACCTGCGTTAGAACTGTTTACATTACACTTATCAAACTGCGTGATACATTTCACGGACATAAATTATGCTACTGAGCTAATTCGTGAAGGGCGCCGCTCATTAAATGACGTCACTCACATCATCGATATTTTCGGAACGCCAAAATTGTAGGGTTGAAATTCTAGGTCGAGTAAAATGATGTGCTTATTTGTTGTCTGTGAGCTTTTGTGCATTTTTTCCCGTATTGGAGTATTTTTTTATTGAAAAAAATGTCTTCACGCTGAATCAGAGATATCAATAGGAGTTACTGCAATAATGGAAATGGGCACTTTTCATCTGTAAGCACATACCGCGACAACAATACTTTATCGATTTTAACAAACAAGGTGTCAAAATCACCGCAATTAAATTGTCTGTAACCTGGTATTTTCATTTTTAGAATATGAGTAACAATTTTAAAATTATAATAATAATAATAATAATAAGCAGTACTTATAAAGCGCAACAATATTTGAAAAACATCCCAATGCGCTGAAACAGAGCATAATAAAACTACATCATAAAGCAAGGTGCTGCACGTTTGGCTTGAACGTAGTTGAGACCAGTCCATTCCCTAATGTTATCAAACCAGTTTTTCTTCTGTCTGCCACGTTTTCTCTTTCCTTCTACTTTTCCCCTCAATGAGGTTGAGAGATAGGGGGCTTCCACTTCCCCTGAGCGTATGGCCGAAGTATCCTAGTTTAAGGCTTACAACCTTTCCCAACAGTTGTCTATCTGTTTCCAGCTCTTGCAAAATGCTATCATTTGTTCTTTTCTGCTTTTCTGATCTACATGTTCAACTCTCACCGTCGATCATGATGTTATACTGTTCTTCTGGATCACCTCCTGCGACAAGTAACTTGATCTTCTTGACATTTATAGCCTCAAATTCAGCTCCTTTCCTACATCATTCACGCTGTTGGGTTTTTTTGTTTTTTGGTTATAGGTGTACAATTTCCTCCTTTGAATTGGCAATAAGTGCGGTGTGGTTAGCATATCGAAAGTTTGAAATATATGATCCCCCACTTTAATTCCATATTTTGAGACCTCTGCATCTCGCATGCCCTTCTCGGTGTAGGTGTGACAAAAAGGTGTGGCGATAGTATACATCCTTGTCTAGCTCCTTTTCCAATCTCAAATTCTTTTGTCTGTTCACCATTCCATCTTATTGTTGCTCTATGGTTCACATACAGAGATTTCAAGAGTGCGACGAGATGCTTGGGGAAGCCCATTTCCAGAAATGCCTCAAAAAGTTTGCAGTGGCTTACTGAATCAAAAGCCTTGGAGTAGTCTATAAACATTTATGAATACTTTTTGATCAATGGCAATTACTTTCTCCATCAGAATCTGTAAGCATACTAGCATGTCTCTTGTTCCTCTTCCTTTCCTGTACGCAGCTTGCTCTTCTGGTTGCTCATATTCCAACTTCCTCTTCAGGCGGTCAACAATTATCAACAGGAGGATTTTGCTGGTATGGCTAATCAGTGCAATTTCGATCGCCTGCTTTAAATAAGACTACGAACTCCTGTATCTTCCAGTCTTGAGGCCAGTGGCAGCTTTTCCCGATGCTAGTACATAGTTTGAGTAGAAGTTTGATACCCGCTGGGCCTGTGGCTTTGATCAGCTCTGCAGGTATGCCATCTAGTCTAGTTGATTTTCCCGTGCTTAGTCTTTTCATAGCATGTTCAACTTCTGACAGTGGTTCTTGATCTTCTAAAGAAATTTGTTCCTCAGTCAATGGTTCCTCCTCCTCTGGTCTTTCAAACAGCTAAGCACCATACTCGCAATTTTTCTGAAAAGGAAAAACGCTTAGCTATCCGTACAGAGTTTCCCCTTTTCAATACCATGTTTACCTTTCCCAAAAAGTCAAATATCCCCAAAATGATGTTTCCGTTAACATGAAATTTGCCAAAATAAAATACAAGTGAGTGCCACTTTTTCTGAAAACATCATTTTGAGGAAATGTGACTGTTTTGGGAGAAGTAAACATAATATCGAAAATGGAAAACTTTGTATTGGTAGCCAAGTTTTTTCTCTTTTCAAAATTGTTTCAATCTTTCAATTTTTGTTTAGAAAGTAAGTCCCCCTAAAATTAGATTACTTTTGTTTACATAACTTCACACACAATCAGACGTTTTGACAAATTGAAACGATTATGAAAAGAGAAAACGCTTGGCTACCAACAGAAAGTTTTTTTTATTTTCGATATCATGTTTACTTTTCCCAAAAACAGTCCCATTTTCCCAAAATGAGGTTTTCAGAAAAAGTGGCACTTGGTCCATACCAGTCAATTTAAAAACTCTCTCTCGTAATTTATTTTGTACGCAAATCAGACCAAGTTTGTTTGCATAACTCCGCACAGAATTAATCGTTTGAAAACCTGAAAACTGCAACAGAGCAAGTGTTTGGCTTCTCACGGAAAGTTTCTCCTGTTCAATATCATGTTTACTTTTCCCATAATTGTCTCATTTTTCCAAAACGATGTTCTCAGAAACAGTGGCAATTTTCAAAATCCTATACAATTTTGTTTGCGCAACACGTACCCCCACACAATTAGACGTTTTAAGAAATTGCAACTTTTCTGGAAAGGAAAAACGCTTAGCTTTCCGTACAGAGTTTCCCCTTTTCAATACCATGTTTACCTTTCCCCAAAAAGTCAAATATCCCCAAAATGTTGTTTCCGTTAACATGAAATTTGCCAAAATCAAGTGAGTGCCACTTTTTCTGAAAACATCATTTTGAGGAAATGTGACTGTTTTGGGAAAAGTAAAAATAATATCGAAAATGGAAAACTTTTTATTGGTAGCCAAGTTTTTTCTCTTTTCATAATTGTTTCAATCTTTAAATTTTTGTTTAGAAAGTAAGTCCCCCTAAAATTATTTTACTTTTGTTTATATTACTTCACACACAATTAAACGTTTTGAAAAATTGAAACGATTATGAAAAGAGAAAACGCTTGGCTACCAATGGAAAGTGTTTTTTTATTTTCGATATCATGTTTACTTTTCCCAAAACAGTCACATTTTCCCAAAATGATGTTTTCAGAAAAAGTGGGGGGGGGGGGGGGGGGGCTTACTTTTTTTGACCCCTTTATATGGCTGGTTGAGGAATGATAAAGATATATATATTTAGTATGGAGTAGACTGATGCAAAGTATTTTATAACTGTATTGTACCTATGCTGGTTCCCTGCATCAATGGGCTCCACACAACTTATCCATAGATGCAGGTACGCTCAAATTTCCACTCAAATCTGATTTGCTGGCATAAAAGTCATGCATATTCATGATTGACACAAAATAGATCCACAAATAAATTTGATCAAGCCAGCGTCACGCTTAGAATGATAACAAATTTGCTGATTGGCACAAACTACACGTGTATCTGCGCTAACCACAGCGCCGGACTTCACACGCACATGTACGCATGTCATATCGCGCTCCCCATCGCGCCGTAGCTATGGCAGCGCGACAATGCATTCAGCGTTCGATGAGGTATCTCAGCTACAGTGTGTTGATCGTTATTTACCTTATGCCATAACAGAGCGACAATGCAATGTGTTGAACTTACGGTTACGGCCGGCAATGGATTTGGCTGTACCTGCACCTATGGATAAGTTGGGCCGGGGATGCAGGGTGCAGGGAACCAGCATATTTGTACCGAACTATTTTCAAGCGGGCCACTGCAACGTAATCTAAATTTAACCTGATTAACCGCACGGTTCTTGAGGGCGTATCAGCCGTATCAGTGTTGTATCGTCAAATGAGTGACCCCTCCTTAGCATTCCTCCATGCTAATGACCTCTGTTCAACTATGAGGGGGCTAGACGGTAACTGTATCTGTTCCAGGGGCGACAAACGTGGTAAGACGGAACCTTTAATAAAAAAGTACAGATTTTAAGGTTTTCCAAATGTGCAAACACGATTGTAATCCTCATGTTTAAAAGTAAAAATGGAGCTCCTTCAAAACCAGTGACAGGTTTTCTGGGACACCCTGTATACAATTAAGGGGGCTGTGCACCTTCGGGTACAGCCTCCGTAAAACTGCCGTAACTTCTTCATTATTCATTTAATCTGTATAAAAGTATACATTTTTTTGCAGGAAAGGGTTCAATGAATCCAACCATCACCATGAAATTGACCATTTTGAAAAAATTTATAAAAAACACGTTTTTTGACCCATTTTAGGTTCTGCAAAGATAATTCAAAATATATTTTGTCAAATTTTGTCATACTAGTTTTATTATATTCCTCATACAATTCCCTAGGAATCGTGTTTTTTTTGTTTGAAAATCTTTATTATTTTTTGAATTATCGACCAAAAAATGCCAAAAAATATGATTTTTTATCAAAAATGGTGATTTTCACGATTTTGGAGGTAAAAAATCACGTTTTTAATATATTTACGTAAACGCGCAAAATCCAAAGTGTTCCAAGAATACATGAATGAAGCCAAGTTGTTAGATGTTACAACTGCTGCAGTTTTTATTCACACGACACAACAAACTTTATACCTGTTGACATTTTATAAATAAATCAAGATTTGATAAATTGACCTGATTTACATATTTTGTTGCTGAATCTCTGATAATTAAAATAATATTGCATGCAAAATACTGCGATGTTATGATACAGTATTGCACAAACATATTCATAACAATTAATTAGGTACGCACTTGTAAGTTATTTAATGCAAGAACTTTTTAAATAGATGATATTTGTACTTTTATCAAACAAGTTACGGTTTAAAATGATAATTTCCAAATATTTTAGTTAACATCTTGTTAACACTTATCTCAACAATGCTTGTTACGTGTCTTATTGCTCTAAACTATTTAAATACGGTATACAATGTAACATAGCATTGCATGCACATCAAACAAATTCGTAGCAATCAAGCAAAGTAAGTGATGAGTTGTGTGTAAATACAGGCACTCTTAACCTCAATGAAGATTGTCTTTTCGTCGTATCAAATGGAAGAATAAAGTATAACAGTTTCATAATCACACTAATCCCAATAAATGGAGGCCAATACTGCCCCACCACGACAGAAGGAAGTATGGGACAATTTGAATTTGTTGATATATGATGAAATAACTATTTTTGTGGATTTTTCATATTTTTTCAAACAATTAATTACATTTGTTTTACTATTAAACAAACGTTATTAATGTTACGTGTGCGATGGTCTGGAACTGGATTCAATAATGTCCAGCACTTAATTCAACGTGTTCAACTTGAGACCCATTCAGCAAAAACTGTTATATAGGCCTACTTTCATAATAGTGGAACCATTGGTAACGTGGAAGTTGGAACAGATTGAATTTCATAGAAATAATTAATCAGATATTTATTAGATTATAAATCTATTCTAAAGTTCTAAAGTACGGAGAGGCCAAATAAACATTAGGCCTTTATAAGGTAAATATACTTTTATTAACGGAACTACTGACTATAAGACCCACTTTTTTCGTAAGCATATCGCATATTTGAATTATTGGATCATATACCTATGGGTTAGGAATATAACGTGATCACGGACATTTTTCCCTACCCCCTAAATCCTATACCTTATGAAATCAACATAGCATTAAGAAAACAGTTAATTGCAGGCGTCTATGGCAAGCTAAATTTATAATAATTCGATAAAAATTGTTTTTTTATACGGTTTTTCGGTCAATAAACATTGTTTTTCAATCGAAACACCGTGTTAATCGAACACCGTGTTTATCGAAAAACACTGTTTATCGAAAAACTGAGTTTGTCGAAAAACATTATTTTTCAATTTGAGAAACTGAGTTTATCGATAAACCATGTTTTACGATCGAAAACAATGTTAATCTCGATAAACAGTGTTTATCGAATTATTATACATTGAGCTTGTCATAGGCGTCTGTTATAGATCAAATATATCATACATTATAATGTTGTATTAAACGCCCATAGTTGACACCGTTCTTAGTTAATTTAGGTGAGTATATTGCTATAGTCTGATTAGTTCAAAATTGGCGAAGCCTCCTTACAGCAGCGAATGAATATAGAAGGACGCGGGCATGCATGAATGCAACAAGCGTGCACAAATGTGCATCATATGCGTAACGCGTGCGTGCTACCAAAACCACGTGCGTGTTGCCACGCCATCGAGCCCGTACCGGCTTCGGATTACTTTTGCGCGCGGAGAGATAAAAACCGAATATTTCTCGCCAATTTGGAAGTGATCAAACTATAACTTCAGAAGATAACTATCAGCAACCCAAACAAACATAACAATCCTATTATAGCAGCCTATGCGGGATTTGAACCCGGGACCGTCTGAATACTACAACGAACGCTCACGCCAATGGAACTACATGTATATTATATTTAGTAAACAACAGCATAATATCTCCCAATAAGTCAAATTCATGCATATAATTGGTTCAGAAGACGGCATGACCCTATTTCAAATAAGACATTCCCATGCATATAGCTTTAGTATTAGATACCAATTAATACCAATAGTTGACTTGTAAAGAAGGTGATACCTTTATTATGCAGGGTGTCTAAAAAGTTTCGAAACCGTGTTCAAGCTTTATGTCTCCGGTAAAATAATTCGCAGTATGAAATTAAGAACACAATTGGATAGAGAAGACTTGTAGAATTATTTTGGAACCACATTTACAATAACAGCTATCTGCAAAACTGCACTTTCATCATATAAACGCGTATAATTAGCTTAATAGAGTGAAGGGCGCGAGAGAGGTGGAGAGGTATAATGAAGAGAAAAAAGGTTGCCCACGATGATTCTTTTTCATTTCAGACTGTGAAATAATCCTTAATAATATGAGCCTTATTAATGTTGTGCATAAAATGTAATAAGTGAAAGATTTTTGAAAATATATGCATGGATTGTTAGAAGCATGCAGCATGTGATATTTACAGCTCTGTACACCATAAGTCCTGCAAGTTATGGCAATGGTATTGTGAATTACGTGACCAGTATACCTGTCAGCGAGTGTTCCTTTTATATACGTAAGGGGCTTCAGAAAGGGGTTATAAGTTGTGTATCAAAATAATTATTTAAGTTCTCTGTAATTAAATTTGTTTTAAGTATCATACTGCGAATTATTTGATCGGAGATATAAAGCTTTAAAAAGGATTCGAAATTGTTGGGACACCCGGTACTGTATACATATGACACCAAGATCATTATAAATAATACATAATACATTATTGGAAAAGATCCAATTATACTACGGAACAACAATAACTCAAAATCTAAATAACCAACTGGTGTCATAATAATTCTTCAAGTTTTCTGTATTTAATTATGCTGCGAATTATTTTATCGCTTTTGGTTTCGCTATGATTGCCATGGTAACCAGGCCGCAGCCAATCAGGGGATTTCACACCGTCCGTAATTTAAACATGTTCCTTAGCCAATCAGAGGCCTTGCTCGGTTACCATGACAACCATAGCGAAACCAAAAGCGTTTTTTAAAACTAGGCATCATGGGCTACAATAATGGTATACATGTAAAACACTTTCGGTTGATATATGGGGAAGTTGTGTAAAATTGTTTTATGACATTGGCTAAATCTGACTAACCACCCTTGAAGGCATAGTATGTGATCTTTTCCAGAGAGCGCCCTCTATTCATGAATTTTTTTTAGAAAGTAGATTTTCTTGCAGATTTACATTTCTGATCATAAATCATACATACATTCCAAGTTACAGCGCGATACGATCCCTAATTACCTCAAAATCATGGTTTTAGAGTGAATTTAGAGTGAAAATATAAACTGTTGTGTTATCTCGACAGTTTATTTTCACTCTAAAACCATGATTTTGAAGGAATTAAGAATCGTATCGGCCTGTAACTTGGAATGTATGTATGATGTATGATTTATGATCAGAAATGTAAATCTGCAAGGAAATCTGCTTTCGATGTTGAGGGCGTTCCCTGGAAAGATCACATAATAATACATTAATGATGTATCAGTTTGAAAAAATGTTCGTTCAAATTTGAATATGGTGCATTTGTAAATGGACTACGGTGGAAATATGTATGGGTTCACACAAAACAAATTAGGGATAAAAACTGCTTTGTACTCATTGTTTCAGTTTTCATATTACTGTTATTTTGGCACACTAACTCGAAGAGATAGTTTACACGCACAGGGAAATACCAGGTCTGATGAACGCATCTTGTAAGAATAAACATTAAGACACTTAAATAGTTATTAAAGTTGTGAATTTTCATAGACCATATGTCACCAGAGAACCTGGTTAATTTGTTACATTTCGAGCATTGTGACCAGCAAACTGCAACCAAACTTCATCTCCTTCCTTCAAGTAGTGGATGATGTGTCATATCGCTTATCATTGCCTGGAAAACCACTACACCAATGTTTCATGTGAAGACATACGCGGACGTCCAAAGATCAATAGTTGGACCGGAGTAAAAAGACTTAATGTTTGATAAGCTATCTAGGGATTGCCATTCGTCAATTGATATGAATATTACTGAGTGAAAATGGATTGTATTGCTTAGAAATCATTATCATCGGATTAAGTTATTTTGAATCAACGAAATGACACGTGCCTCGACTGGTTGTGAATTTGATTACACCAACACTTAGTAATCTTATCTCATAGACCTACTAGTAAATCAAGATACCAGAAAAACTGGCTACTTGTTCTGCATTGCTAAAGATGGTACGACCATCATAAGTAACAAACTGCAGCCAAACCTGGTCTCCTTGCTCTAGCTCAATTACGGCGGAAGTGCTGGCTGTGTCAAAATCAGCCGTGAATCCACCAACACGAGTGTGAAGAGTAGTGATCCTCGCACCATCTTTTACGATTGAAATTAGTATATCAGGATGACTTGCAGATGGAGAATAAATACCAATATTACATGTGAAGAGATAAGTGCCTGGGAAAACGCAGGTGAACCTGTTGGTTGTAAGACTGAAGTGGCTGTTTATGTTTGTCGGGGTTAGTTGAAATGTGACCACATCTCCACTGTCTCCCGTCTGTGTGTTAGTTTTGACGGCTGTGAATGCTGATTTCCTGATTAGTCCTAATCCGACGCCAGGTGGTCCAGGTGGTCCAGGTGGTCCAGTTACTCCAGGTGCTCCGCGTAGTATGCCGGCATCGCCCTTGTCTCCTTTGAGGGATCCATCTCTTCCGTCTCTCCCTGTCAAACCTGGTGGTCCCTGAATACCTTGCGATCCATGGGTTCCGGGGACTCCTGGCACACCGGGGCACTGACTTTGGCTTTGCCCTTGAGTATATACAGATCCCGTTAAACATGACACAAGGATCATCAGCAGGCAAGGAATAAACAGCAACATCGTTAACTGTAAATAAAAAATAAAAAAAGTTTTGAATTTTTTATATATAATACTATTTGACAACTTGACCTGAGATGATATTTGACCTGGGTAATGACATGGTTCCCATGTTACATCCCCCATGTCTGATTCCAATTGGACCACTAACTTAGCAACAACTTAACCTAACAGTCTATTTTACAACTTGACCTGAGATAACCTTTGACCTTGTTATGTGACCGTTGACCTCAGTTCCCATGTTACATCTTTAACACACGTTTGGTTTACATTGGTCCTCTACTTAGCTAAAACTTAAATGCATATTTTACAACTTGACTGAGCTGAGATGACCTTTGACCTTGGGATGTAACCTTTTACCACGTTAAATAAGGAGGTTTCCATGTTACATCGCTATAGGATATAGGTGCACACGAATGAACATTTGAAAACATTCATGTCCATATTGCAATACTGTTACAACAGTTTAACCACATGTTAATTTTTAAAAACTGTTCCGATTGGACCCAAAGTTAAACACCTACAGCAAGCATGTGCAACCTTTTCTACCACACGGGCCGCATTGTGATTGTGATTGTGATTGTGATTTTGAGAACTATTCACGGGCCGCAGTGATTGTCAAACATTCCAAAACACATCCGGAGGAGGAGAGGGGAATCCATTGCTCATGGAATACCCGCTTCTCTTCGTGTAATTTCCTCTTTTTACTCGCTGTTGCTGCTGCAGCGCCATTTTAACCAGGGATTTTATCACCAATCACGCCTTGAGTTATATTTACTTAATGCAGCGCGTCACCTACTAATTCTATGGGAGCACACCACTAAGTAAATCTGCCATTTGTGTAAAACTAGGAAGTTCCGGTTAAAACGGGCCGCATCAATGGGAATTTTAGGATTGCTTCGCGGGCCGCAGATTAGAGGTCCGCGGGCCGCAGGTTGCACACGCTTGACCTACAGGGTGAGTTAGAAAGAACGGGTACCTTGTTTTGCAAAGGCGTGACAAACATATCAGGAATGCATATTAACCCCCTGGGGTCTACCTGTCTATCTTACAGTGGTTCTGATTGGTTTATTACAAGATGTACTCATTTGAATAGCCAATTAAAATGCAGCTTGTAAAATGTTTCACTCCCATCTTTATCAGGGATACAATTATTCTAACAATGTCTCTCATTGGTGCAATAAATGATGTATCCATCTTTTTAACCAATCGGCCGGTAGATCTCAGGGGGTTAAAAACAATTGGTGCATCACACAAGCATTTAGGCGACCCGTCACATCACATACCTCTTGAGGACTTTTATCCAATGTCTGATTTTAACATCATCAAAACATGCAGAAATCAAGCTTTAAATGGATACCTCATAATTGAAATTTGGAAGAATTTGAAAGAATAAGAAAATATTATGAATAGAAGCTTAGCATTTCCTTTTAATTTCTTTATATTTTTCAAGACATTTTATTTCAGAAACAAGAAAAACCGACAACAGGTATGTTTTGATGTGATGGGTCACAATGCATTGTTGGCATCATTCTATAATTCCTTACACACCAACATCGGTAGAGCGACAACCGGCGTTGACGTGTAATGAAGTTGATGACGCTATACAAAAAATACCGGCTCAACTCTAGATGGCGTTCTGTAGAGCGATGATTAGGCCCTTCCCCCACCCCCCCCCCCCCCTCCCCCCACCACGACAAAACAGTATAACTGACATTTTGGTGTTTTGAAGTTATTAAAGAAAACATGTTTTTTTAAAAGCCTTAAAATCCATTCTGTGTTTGGTTTTCAAGTTAACATGTTCAAATGTATATTATGAAGCTATTGTCCTTGGCTTTCTACCTATTCGCTACACAGTGAACTTGCCCTAATACATGACTATAAAAAAGGTATTCAACCGATGATAGCAAAATAATACATTTTTGGAAAATGTTATATCATCTGAAATTTTCAAGTTCACCGTGTAGCGAATAGGGAGAAAGCCAAGGACAGTGCAATCAATTCATGACTACGATTATTACATAATAGTTGAAACGTATAGAATATAAAACAATCTATAAAATGAGAGCAAAATCACGTTTGTACCATACAGAGATGAGGAGTTATTGTAAATTGAACGTAGAAACGTGTCAACTATATATTACGTAACAATTGTAATCACGAATCGATTGCATTGTCCTTGGCTTTCTCCTTATTCGCTACACAGTGAACTTGCCCTAATACATGACTATAAAAAAGGTCAATGATAGCAAAATAATATATTTTTGGAAAGCTCTCAAATTAGGGGAATTCAAAAGTGGCGTTTAAATCAGGATAGGCTGCATACCCAAAAGAATATATTTATAAACTTACAACATGTTACCATTAGGTCCTATGCCAATTCCAATAGCATATTTGGATTCCTTGTGAGATTACCGCTCAGAATATATACATTTTTTATGGGGTAGAACAAGTAGTTAATGCGATATGCTAATTCGAATCTCAGATGGTGTAAAATGTAAAAATCTGTACGTGCAACGGGGAGGGTGGCGAGTTTAAAACACATGGCCGTATGTATACCGAGTTTAGTGCACTACAGGGTGTCTCAAAAAAATACAACGCACTTTTAGAGGATCATAACTTTCTGAATAAGTGTCAGAATAGAACAATTCAGACATCGAAATAAATTCAAAACAGTTTGCTATAATTTAAAGAAAACCGGATGTGATTCGGTTCAGTAATTCCGGAGAAATAAGCAATTACGTAACATTAGTTAAGGAATACTTCCATCTAAGTTTGCTCATATTGAGTGATTCAGACAGCACAGCGGCCGATTTGGCAGACATGAAATCAATCAATACTTCTCTACAAAATAACATGGATTATCGTGTTTTTCTGGTTCTAGATTTTATTTTAAACCAAATAATATGCCAGATGTGACACAAAATATAAAATAAAATTTGTCTAGATTATTTTCATCACATTTTATACTAGAGATCAGTGGAATTTAAAATTTATAATCGCCAATTTGCACGATAAGTTTAATCTTTTTATAACAATTGAAAACAAACTGATAGTAATTTTAGAAAATACGAACATTGCTATTATCAAACCAAGTTCAATAACTAATAACATCTCGCATACAACTTATCAAGCGTCTAGTTCTAGTCTTCACATTTTCAACTTGAAGTCTGAAATCATGTATAATATCGTCAATTTTGCGGATGATGGTCAAATTATCAATATCGCAATTGAAAACAAAAAAAGGTTGTTTACATTGAAAGAGTATGGTCATCTGTCTCCTTACAGTGAAATGTATTAGTTTTTGTTTGATGGGTGTTATGAGTGTTATGATCGATTACTCAGTACTCTTAGGTCATAAATTGACCGATTTATCATAGTAAATCAGTGATGGCTAATTTAACGTTAATTAGTAAATAACCAGCCGCGCAAGTGAAAAACTGTCAAAATATGCAAACTTGGATTGAAGTGTTCCGTGACTACTGTTACGTTATCGCAGATATCTCCGTAATTACTTAACATAATTAAACGCGGTTTTCCTCAATTGTAGAAGACTAATTTGGCATCATTTTCTCGTTTGAATTGTAAAATTCAGATACTTAAGTAGGAAGGTATGATCGCCTAATGGTGCGTTGTAATTTTTTTGAGACACCCTGTATACGAGGATTTGGTCAATAAGTAATGAAAGTGATCATGGTATGGGATGCATGAATTCTATTATACGTCAACTAGACAGATAGCATGTGAAACTCGATAGGTAGTGTGTGAAACTCGACACATACCGGGGGTAAAACTTAGTAGACAGTGTGTGAAACTCGACATAGGGGTGTGATGGGATCGAGAATACGTCCGACACCGGGTGCAATACGATACCCTTTGACCGGTTGCTGAATTAGTGAGGGCGCTATACGATGATACCGTTAATTATTGAAACAAAACTGTACTTGATTGACAGGTCCCGTTTTCCTGTATCTTCTGATTACACCATCAAAGGTATAAAGATACAAAGGTTTGAAATGGGAAAACTTTCACTTATTTTATCGGTTTAATCATTACCAAATTTCAATCAAAGTACAAACCGAGTCTTGAGTAAATGTTTGTGATCATATGTAGATAGGTTATATTCAACGATGCATTCATAAAAGTGAGATTTAGTGAGATTTTCAGATGCATAATTTCCTAATTTTACTACGTGACTCACGTGTGTACAACTTCAAAAATGTTGTTATTTTGGTTATTGCGTGATCATTTCAATCACATTCTACACTCGCTTGTCATTATATGGTCGTAAAAATACGTTGGTTTAATCAGGTATATAAATAATTGTTGTTATCCAGAAAATTGGCAGGTTTGGATAAATCGTGTTTTACAGAGTGTTTCAATAAAAATACGTCATGTTGTGTAAACGTGAGATCCCCCAATATTACAGGCAGTAAGTGTCAGTCAAAGGTTGCCTGGATGTTTTAAACCATTTTGCAAATTATTACCTTGGTGTGCTAGCTCGTGATTTATGGATTATTTATGTTCATGATTATGTGAATATCACCTTCTACCAAATTACTCGTATTATAGTGTGTTTATTTCAAAATTGACATGTGAGAAATTAGATGTACTTTGTGCTTGATGGACACTTATTTTGGTTTATATTCCAAGATTTATGTACCCAATATTTGTTGCCATATCTACATTACTTATATTTTATAATTATTATTGATGGTGACGGCTACGGCCATGGTTAGCATACCAGAGTGTTATCAGAGTCATGCTTTTTGTAAAGGTCATGATTATTTGATACCAGAGTGTTATATATTAAGAGTCATGCTTTTTGTAAAAGTCATGATTATTTGATATAAAAATGATCCTATAGTGTATTTTGTGAAACTTGCAGTCAACAAAAATAACTGCAAACTCATGTCATATTTGGATGCGTTGTATTGTTAAGCGATTGGTACAGTGTTCAATTAGTGCGTGAATTTAACGTTTGTCGTGTGTACGCATTTAACGCAAGATTTTCCAGTGCGCTGACATTTTATCGCGTGATAATTATGCGCTTCATTTTGCTATTTTGATTGTAATATTTTGTCGTTTTGCATCTGCCAAAATACGCGCAGAAAGAATGCGAAGTGCGCTCATTGTTTTGGTGCGGTTATATTTATGAGTTTTATTGTACGGTAAGAACTCGTTTGACCTAAATTTGTTATTGTGCGCACGAAGCGAGTAAATAGTCGATTTTTGAGATTATTCAATAACAGTGTTATATTTTTGGTCACAACTTCTGGCACCCACTCAGTATAGATCAACTGTGTCCGTGTGAGTTATTTCAATGTGAACAGGTACTGCGCATAAAGCGGAGTAGCCACTTGCCATTTATTATTACGTAACATGTTTAAGCTGTAATGTAATGTACTCATAAGTCTAAATATTTAAGTATTTGGGTATGGTCAGGAGTGTATTTGGAGATTGGGTTCAAGTCCCACCAGTAAGCGACGTAATTATTTGCAAGTTGGGATCGGATCAGCTGGCGATATTTAGTACGGTTAAAGTCCGGGGTTCGAGTCCCGTGCGATGATTGGCAAGTTACATGGATTGGATCGGAACGACTAAGTTTGGGTTAAGGTGATGGTCTACCATAAAAACTTTTTTTGTTATTTTAAGTCCTACAAAGTTCATTTTTGGATATGTTGATACTTATGACCATACTAGAGGATTGCCGGAGAATTTTTTTCCAAAATTCATCTCATTTGCATAATAATGGCGGCCATCTTGGATTTAATCGGCTATTTTATCCCGGGGTAATCCTGAGAATACGCAAACATTTGTCGTTGATTTATTCAACGCAAAATATGCTTATACACATAAATGTTGGGATGACATAGCCCTTTTTTCAAATTTGTGTCCCAATTTTCAAATTTGCATTTTTTTTGACGAAAAATATAAAAAAATCATTTTTTTAACCAAAAATGAGCATTTTTGAAAATTAAAATGGCTATAATTTTTTTTTAAAGAATAAATATGCAAAAAAGGCTATGTCATCTCTTGTTGAATTATTTATTCTAGTTCCATTCGAAATTTCAGCTTCATACATGCTTTCGTTTTTGAAAAATAACCCCGGGATTGATCGAAACGACCATTTCGAGAAAACAGCGTTTGAAGTCTAGAAACACTGTTTTTAATTATTATGCAAATTAGGTAAAGCATTTACATTTTTGAAACCATATTTAAAAATACTATTTGAATTATCACAATTGTTGGTGGTATTTTCATGGCAAAATCTCCTTTATTTCTAAAGTTATGGAATTTATAAGGAATGTAACGTTAAATATCACTGGTTGAAAAACAAAGAAATACATAAGATATTAAAAAATATATTTACGAGAAATGCGTTGGATTTTCGACTTTGATTTGACGTAACTTTGGAACCACTGCTCCGATTTTGATGAAATAAAAAGTAATCAAAAGTAAAACATCAACTGCGTCTTATAAGCATAATATCTTAATAGCCTCTTTTTAGCCACTGTATGGTAGACCATTACCTTAAAGTCCCAGTCCTGAGATCAACACGTGGTGGTTCGAAGTCATCGGTGCGACGACAAGGTTAAGATGTGGGTTCGAGTCCCTGTCTGTTGACGCGTCAGTATCAACGTATCACTCTTGACCTACCTTACAATTATATTGTGTATCTTTAAATGCTCATAATGTTTACATGCATAATATAAAAGGTGTGATTTATTATGTTTGAATTATTTGACCCAAATGTTTTGTTATGATTTATATTCCAAATTATCAGTACACTTTAAGTAACATATTTTGTATTTCTTTATTTTCATGTCATCTTCTGATTACACCATCAAAGAGGGAAGATCAGTCAGGGAGGATCAATCAGGGAGTCAAGTCGGGTGTAAAATTCAAGTTAATTGCTACAGCACTAAAATCAGGGCAGAACAATCATGGGGGATGTGAATGGGAAAGTGATGTATTGTCGATGTGAATGATGGAGATAAATGTAGCTGTAAATAAATTGTGTTGAAAGTAAATTCGTCGTCAGTCTGTATTTCGCCTCGCAAACGTATAATTACACTTATACAACGAGCCCTGGTGTTACATTGCCAACTTCCAGTGCACGCTACCAACCTACCTGGTAGTTGGTGACTGAGGCCGTCCCGATCCCGTTACAAGTGGTGGCAGCGGCGGGATTGCATATTTTTGTGAATGTACAGACTGACAGATGGCGGACAGTGGCGATTGGAGAGGAAAGTGGAGGATGGCGTATATGAAGGCCTATGAAGATCACAGAAAATCAAGTTGTAGCAGTGAAGATTGTTCTACGGACGCGAGTGAGTCAGACGTTAAAGTCGTTGACTCGGAGTTGAACGTTAAAGTCGTTAACTCGTACAGCACTGATGGTTCTGGACGCAATTTGGACTCTTCAGAAGATCAATGGAGTTCTAGTGAAGATCGGTCAGTAGACGACGAAAGTGAGTTGGACGTTAAAGTCGTTGACTCACACAACAGTGATGGTTCTGGACGCCATTGGTACTCTTCGGCAAATCAATATAGCTCAAGTGAAGATCAGTCAGAGGACGAAAGTGAGTTGGACGTTGAAGTCGTTCACTCTCACAATGGTGATAGTACTGAACATTCTTCAGAAAGTCAACGGGACTCTAGTGATGTTTCGACTCTGGATGAAAGAAAGAAGAGACGACAACTAAGGAGAAAGTCTAGAACGCAAAATGATAGTGATAGAAGTACAGAGTCAGTACAGGAAGCGTTGATGGCGGCTGCTTGGCAAAAGATTGCAGAACGTGAAAGTCAATTGTCAGCATTGAGGAAAGATCTGCAGGAGTTGAAGGTGAAGAACAACAACTTGGAGAAAGAAAAGTTGAGATCAAAGAACCTTCGTAAAGAATTGGTTAAGAAGAAACAGATGGCCAAGGGAGAAAGACAAGTTAGCGGTGGACCAAAGCATGACATGGTTTCACGCAGATTGGTTAGGAAGAGTCAGACGGCTGCCAAAGACAGACGAGTTGGCAACATACCGAAATTTGAAGTGGTTTCGCCTGCACCCTTGGCATCTGAAAAGAGTAGACGGCAACGTACAACAAAGTTGGCCCCGGAACAACAAGGATTGAAATCCCAGAACAACAAGTTGGAAAGGAAGACCAAGAGTGAACGTGAAAGGCTAGTCAGGAGAACACGAGTGGATAAGGATGAGGAACACGCTAGTAGCTTACACAGACGTGACAGTGGTTCATGTAAGCCTTCAGTCCCGAGAAGCATTGAGAAACGTGACTCCATTGACCGGACCCATCGGAAGGAACGTTGTAGGGAAAGAAAAACTTGTGATCGGCATGAACATGGTAGTCCTGCACGGAAGGTGATATGTGAGACTCGACTAGATCGTAGGCCTACATCGAAACGCGACTCGAGAAGAGTGCGGAATGAAAGTGAATATAAGGATGAATCCGGCCCAAGGAGACGTGAGGTGGAACCGCCAAAGTTTACTGCGAAGGGTCCTTGGAAAGATTTCATCTTACAGTTTGAAGCTTGTCGGAGATTTAACAGATGGTCGGATAGTGAAGCAGCCATACGATTATATACTAGCTGCCAAGGTGATGCGCTGTCGGTGCTGAGTGTAAACGATGTTTCACCCGGGGAGTTGACGTATGATGAGATGGTGGCGATGATGGTGAAAGAATTCGGACCAAGACAGTGTTTGGAAAATTATTTTATGGAATTGAATAATCGGGAACAGATGCCTGGAGAAAATCTTCATGACTTGGGGAAAGACATTAAGCGGTTAGTTGCGTTGGCACATCCACGTACGGATAAAGTGGAGAGAGATAGAATCGCAAGAGAACATTACAAGAGGGCAATAGCAGATCCCGAGTTGAGGAAAGAGCTGTTCCGTGCTGCCCCTGAGACTTTGGATGGAGCAATTATGAAGCCTGAGATTGTAGAGTCGGTTTCAAAGTCTGAGCATTCTAGAAGGCGATCAAAGACAGTAGCATATAATAGAGCGGTTGAAGCAGAGGACATTCCTATTAAGACTGACATGGAGGAAGTTGAGGCTCGAATGGCAGCTACTGTAGGCGATTTGGAGAGGAAGTTGCGCTTTGAGATAATGAATGTACGGTCTGTAGCGCAAGTGTCAACGAGGAGTAGTGACGCCATACCGCCGTTATCGTTGTCTAGTGGTGGTGGTGATGATAGAGGTTTACGGAATCCAGTTCGTTGCTATTCATGTGGACAAGTTGGTCACATCGCGAGGGACTGTCAGCACAAGTCGATGAATACTCATGGAGGACAAGTAATCAACGCCGGAGTTGGACAAAATGGATTTGCAGCTAGGCCGCCCGTTGTCTGTTATACATGTAATACGCCAGGACCCATTGCCCGTAATTGTGATAGACGGAGACCGCCGATATGTTATAGTTGTGGTGTGGAAGGTCATATCAGCCCGCAGTGTCCAAATAGGCAGCAGGGAAACGATATTGGGCCACCCCCGAGGCCCTGGGGAAGGCCGGCAGAAGTGATGAAGGGTCAAAACGAGAGTCGTCAGATGGTGGCACCGAGCACGTCATCGACTTACGGACAGTAGGAATAGGTGATGAGGAGGAGAATGTAAATAATAATAAGTCTATTAAAGAATTGTATGTACCGGCTGTTGTTCATGGTGTGACGGTGATGCTTCTGATTGATACTGGTGCATCGAATACTATTTTGAAACCGGAGCAGTACCATCTCATCCCAGAAGAACGACAACCTAAGTTGGAACCTTGTAATGTAAAGTTGATACAAGCAGATGGCAAAGAAGTAGAGGCGTTAGGAAAAGCATCGGTAGAAGTGCAAGTTGGGAACAGTTGCCATGTCCTGAGTGTGATAGTAGCCAAGGTCGGATACGGAATCTTGGGAATAGACTTTCTTGTGGAGACTGGTGCAATGTTAGATTGTAAGCAACTGCTGTTGAAAGTTGGTGATACGGCAGTGCATTGTAGGACCGCGAGGAACAAGGCTTTCTTTGCTAGAGTTGTTGTAGCGTCAGATCTGCGAGTGCCAGCTGAGCACGAACTAGTGGTGTCAGCATGTATTGTTGGTGATGTTGGTGATGGCTGCATAGGCCTAATTGAGCCGGCGGATAAGGGCCCATTAATTGAGAATGGCATGCTGCTTGCTAGGTCGGTGGTGAAGACTAATATCGGTACCGTACCAGTAAGAATCATGAATCCGACGCCAGAAGAGAAGGTCGTGAAACAAGGGACCATGTTGGCGAAGTTGATCTTGGTGGAAGAGAAAGACATAGAGATGGCTAGGACCGTGTCAACGAAGGAGGATCCACCCAATGGTGCATGCCCCGAGAAGGTTCCCGAACACTTGCAAGATTTGCTGAAAAGGTGTGTTGGTGAGTTAGATGATGGTGAAAGAAATATGGTCGCGGACATGATGGATGATCAAGTATGCTGACGTATTTTCGACAGGAGAGTTTGACATCGGAAGGACGAAGCTGGTTAAGCATACGATAGATACCGGAAATGCACGGCCGATTCGACAGCCATTGAGACGGTCATCGCCTGCACAGAGAGCAGAAGTTCAAAGACAAGTTGATGAGTTACTAGAGAAGAGTTTGATACAACCTTCCGATAGTCCTTGGGCGAGTCCAGTGGTTCTTGTCAATAAGAAGGATGGATCAAAGCGTCTCTGTCTTGACTATCGCAAGCTGAATGATGTTACCGTTAAAGACGCCTATCCATTGCCGAGGATCGACGATTCTCTAGATGCCCTTGGTGGTGCAAAATTCTATTCGACTTTGGACATGGCTGCTGGGTACTGGCAGGTTGAAATGGGAAACGAAGCACGCGACAAGTCGGCTTTTGTGACTACAAGTGGATTGTATGCATGGAACGTGTTACCATTTGGTCTATGCAACGCTCCATCTACTTTTGAGCGCTTGATGGACAACGTTCTCTCCGGGTTACGTTGGGAGACGCTGTTAGTATATCTGGACGACGTCATTGTTTTTGGACCAACGATAGCAAAGTCAATAGAGCGATTGACCACCGTGTTAGACAGATTTCGAGGTGCTGGTCTGAAGTTGAAGCCCTCGAAGTGCCATCTTTTTCAGAAGGAAGTGGCATACCTCGGCCATGTTGTTTCCAGAGAAGGCATTCATACTGACCCAGACAAGATTGAGGCCGTGAAAGATTGGCCAGTACCAGTGACGCAGACGCAAGTACGCAGTTTCCTTGGACTGGCGTCGTATTATAGGAGATTCATTAAAGGGTTTGCAAATGTTGCTGCGCCGCTGAATAAGTTGACAGAGAAGAGCGCCAAGTTTGTGTGGACGGGAGAATGTACAAATGCATTTGAAGAACTGAAGGAAACGCTGATTAGTGCCCCAATATTGACTTACCCTCGAGCCGAAGGACAGTTCGTGTTGGATACTGATGCGAGCAACTTTGCTATTGGGTGTGTGTTATCACAAGTGCAAGATGGTGAGGAAAGGGTTGTGGCATATGGTAGCAAGTCACTTTCAAAGGCGGAACGCAATTATTGTGTAACACGGAGAGAATTGCTGGCGATCGTAGTATTCCTGAAGAAGTACAATCATTACGTTGGTGGTAGTAGGGTTAAAGTTCGGACTGACCACGGATCCCTACGGTGGCTATTTAGTTTTAAGAACCCTGAGGGTCAGCTTGCGAGGTGGCTAGAAGTGTTGTCAAGCTTCGATCTAGATATAGAGTACCGGCCCGGCAAGAAACATCAGAACGCTGATGGGTTGTCTAGACGTCCATGTCGACAGTGCGGTCGTTGGGAAGGCTTGATAGCAAAGGAGAATGAAGAACAACAAAGACACAAGACTGAACTTGTAGAATCAGTACAGCGAGAGACACCTGTTACAAGTGATGTCGGAAGCCAAACGGAACATGCCGATAGTGACCGTGACCACATTGTATGTGAAGATGAGGATGTAGAGCATGTGGTGACCATTTCAACTAAGACACAACAAAGTTCGCAGACTGAGGAAGAAGGAGACGATAGTGCATCAATTGGTTTTGAACCAATGCTCGATTCTACATGGATGGATAATTGTGAGTGTGATGCAATTCATGTTCGTAATATCGGTAGTTCCCCAGAGATCACCTTTGACATGATAAGAGCTGGACAGTTAGCAGATGAGACCATTTCACCCGTCTTAGGTTGGAAGGAAGCTGGAGGGGAAAGACCACCTTGGAAAGAAGTGTCAAGCAAGTCGAGTGCGTTGAAATGCTACTGGAGCCAGTGGGACTTGTTATCTGTGAAAGAAGGTGTTCTAGTGAAACGTTGGGAGAGTGACGATGGAAAAATTGTGAAATGGCTGACGGTACTACCGAGAGAACTTCGTGAAAGAGTATTAGACCAGTTACATGCGTCGAAGACAGCTGCCCACTTAGGACGTGAGAAGACCCTGCCGAAAGTCCGTGAAAGATTCTACTGGGTTGGAATGAGTGCAGATGTGGCGACTTATGTTCGTAAGTGTGTGTCGTGTGCCAGGAAGAAGAACCCGCCGAAGAAACGACGTGCCCCACTTCAACAATACAGGGTTGGAGCGCCTATGGAACGAATTGCAATCGATGTCTTGGGTCCGATGACCGAAACACATGAGGGGAATGTGTATGTTCTGGTCGTCGGCGACTATTTTACAAAGTGGATGGAGACGTATCCAATTAAGGATCAGCAAGCAGAAACAGTAGCTGAAAAGTTAGTTGCAGAGTTTGTATGCAGATTTGGTGTGCCGGTAGAATTACACAGCGATCAAGGCCGAAATTTCGAGTCTCATGTTTTTCGCGAGATGTGTAAGATATTGGGTATTAATAAGACCAGAACCACTCCATATAATCCGAAGTCAGATGGCCTCGTGGAGCGATATAATCGTACAATAGTGAATGCAGTCGCTCTAATGATACAACCCCATCAACATCAGAAGGACTGGGATGAATATCTACCATATGTGGGAATGGCGTACCGAAGTAGTGTGCAAGCGTCGACAGGCCAGACTCCGAACGCAATGATGTTGGGACGCGAGACGATCATGCCAGTGGATTTAGTTTTTGGAGCAGTGCCGTATGAACAGGAATGTAATACTGAGTATGCAGATGAGCTGCGAGACAAGATACGTGACATACATGAGCGTGCAAGGCATGCACTTGAATTGAGTCAGCGACGACAGAAGCGTAACTACGACCGTTCGGCAAGCAAGTCGGTATTTAAGCAGGGGAAGTTCGTGTGGTTACATAATATGCAGAGAAGACCGAACCTATCAAAGAAATTGATGCTTCCGTGGGAAGGCCCATACCTAATCGTGACTGAGTTGTCGGACGTGACATGTAGAATTCAGAAGACTGCTGGGAGCAAGCCCAAAATTATTCACGTGGATAGGTTAAAGTTGTATGAAGGTCCAGAGCTGAAAGGATGGAAGTACGAGGTAGTGGTAGAGAAGGAAGTTGGCGTTAGTTTAAATGTTGCTGAAGAAGTTGTAGAGGAGGATACTGGTAGTAGAGATGTACAGTTGGAGGATAGAGATGGAGATCAGTATGACGAGGTTGCTCAACTAACGAAAGGGAAAGAAACTCAGCAAGACCAAGATGACGATACCGACAGTGGAGTGGATGATCGTGTACGCCGTAACCTTAAGAGGATTCGGAAAGTCCCGGCAAGATATGACGTGTAGTTCGTACAGTGTGAAGGATTGTTAGTCAGATTGGGAGTTGGAGTCCGTGAGTTTGTGTGCCGGGGACGGCTCACACTGAGGAGGGGGCTGTGTGATGGGATCGAGAACACGTCCGACACCGGGTGCAATACGATACCCTTTGACCGGTTGCTGAATTAGTGAGGGCGCTATACGATGATACCGTTAATTATTGAAACAAAACTGTACTTGATTGACAGGTCCCGTTTTCCTGTATCTTCTGATTACACCATCAAAGGTATAAAGATACAAAGGTTTGAAATGGGAAAACTTTCACTTATTTTATCGGTTTAATCATTACCAAATTTCAATCAAAGTACAAACCGAGTCTTGAGTAAATGTTTGTGATCATATGTAGATAGGTTATATTCAACGATGCATTCGTAAAAGTGAGATTTAGTGAGATTTTCAGATGCATAATTTCCTAATTTTACTACGTGACTCACGTGTGTACAACTTCAAAAATGTTGTTATTTTGGTTATTGCGTGATCATTTCAATCACATTCTACACTCGCTTGTCATTATATGGTCGTAAAAATACGTTGGTTTAATCAGGTATATAAATAATTGTTGTTATCCAGAAAATTGGCAGGTTTGGATAAATCGTGTTTTACAGAGTGTTTCAATAAAAATACGTCATGTTGTGTAAACGTGAGATCCCCCAATATTACAGGCAGTAAGTGTCAGTCAAAGGTTGCCTGGATGTTTTAAACCATTTGGCAAATTATTACCTTGGTGTGCTAGCTCGTGATTTATTGATTATTTATGTTCATGATTATGTGAATATCACCTTCTACCAAATTACTCGTATTATAGTGTGTTTATTTCAAAATTGACATGTGAGAAATTAGATGTACTTTGTGCTTGATGGACACTTATTTTGGTTTATATTCCAAGATTTATGTACCCAATATTTGTTGCCATATCTACATTACTTATATTTTATAATTATTATTGATGGTGACGGCTACGGCCATGGTTAGCATACCAGAGTGTTATCAGAGTCATGCTTTTTGTAAAGGTCATGATTATTTGATACCAGAGTGTTATATATTAAGAGTCATGCTTTTTGTAAAAGTCATGATTATTTGATATAAAAATGATCCTATAGTGTATTTTGTGAAACTTGCAGTCAACAAAAATAACTGCAAACTCATGTCATATTTGGATGCGTTGTATTGTTAAGCGATTGGTACAGTGTTCAATTAGTGCGTGAATTTAACGTTTGTCGTGTGTACGCATTTAACGCAAGATTTTCCAGTGCGCTGACATTTTATCGCGTGATAATTATGCGCTTCATTTTGCTATTTTGATTGTAATATTTTGTCGTTTTGCATCTGCCAAAATACGCGCAGAAAGAATGCGAAGTGCGCTCATTGTTTTGGTGCGGTTATATTTATGAGTTTTATTGTACGGTAAGAACTCGTTTGACCTAAATTTGTTATTGTGCGCACGAAGCGAGTAAATAGTCGATTTTTGAGATTATTCAATAACAGTGTTATATTTTTGGTCACAACTTCTGGCACCCACTCAGTATAGATCAACTGTGTCCGTGTGAGTTATTTCAATGTGAACAGGTACTGCGCATAAAGCGGAGTAGCCACTTGCCATTTATTATTACGTAACATGTTTAAGCTGTAATGTAATGTACTCATAAGTCTAAATATTTAAGTATTTGGGTATGGTCAGGAGTGTATTTGGAGATTGGGTTCAAGTCCCACCAGTAAGCGACGTAATTATTTGCAAGTTGGGATCGGATCAGCTGGCGATATTTAGTACGGTTAAAGTCCGGGGTTCGAGTCCCGTGCGATGATTGGCAAGTTACATGGATTGGATCGGAACGACTAAGTTTGGGTTAAAGTCCCAGTCCTGAGATCAACACGTGGTGGTTCGAAGTCATCGGTGCGACGACAAGGTTAAGATGTAGGTTCGAGTCCCTGTCTGTTGACGCGTCAGTATCAACGTATCACTCTTGACCTACCTTACAATTATATTGTGTATCTTTAAATGCTCATAATGTTTACATGCATAATATAAAAGGTGTGATTTATTATGTTTGAATTATTTGACCCAAATGTTTTGTTATGATTTATATTCCAAATTATCAGTACACTTTAAGTAACATATTTTGTATTTCTTTATTTTCATGTCATCTTCTGATTACACCATCAAAGAGGGAAGATCAGTCAGGGAGGATCAATCAGGGAGTCAAGTCGGGTGTAAAATTCAAGTTAATTGCTACAGCACTAAAATCAGGGCAGAACAATCATAGGGGATGTGAATGGGAAAGTGATGTATTGTCGATGTGAATGATGGAGATAAATGTAGCTGTAAATAAATTGTGTTGAAAGTAAATTCGTCGTCAGTCTGTATTTCGCCTCGCAAACGTATAATTACACTTATACAACGAGCCCTGGTGTTACATTGCCAACTTCCAGTGCACGCTACCAACCTACCTGGTAGTTGGTGACTGAGGCCGTCCCGATCCCGTTACAGGGGTAAAACTCGATAAGCAGTGCAGTGTAAAACTCAAATACCGAGTGAAACTCGATAGGGAATGAGAAACTCGACAAACAGCGAGTGAAACTCGATAGCCAGTGAGTTAAACTTGACATACGCGTGTGCAATTTTGTATGGGCGAGTAAACTCGATAACCAGTGTGTGAAACTCGACATATAGCGTGTGGAACCTGAATATGATACGGGCGAGTTAAACTCGATATATAGTGTGTGAAACTCGGCGTGAGTGAGAAATCTCAACATGGTTTTGTCAGATCGGGCGTGCCATATTTTAGCTTCGACGAATTGCTTGTATGGGTGTGCGTGATGAGCAGTCTCTACGGTCCGTATGCACAAAAGAGTTAGACCGGGTCTAAAGTTAGACCTGGTTTAAAGGTAGATGTTCCGATTTTCAACTTGAAGTTTTCTTTTCTACATGAAAGGTCATCCTTAAAAAAGTCGTGTTCCAAAGTTTGAGTTGCATAGCTCTAATGGTTCTTATTTTAGACGCACAAGATGCTGTGAACTGTACCCATTGAGTAGTACACAAACTATATCGGTGGTTACCACCATTCGCGGTAATTCACGTTATTTCATCGATTTCTCCGTAATTATACCGATTTAGGCCGTCAAATTTCAGTATGATGATGAGAAAAATACGAGCTTTCATATGATATGAAAATCTCCGTATGTTTGAAATAATTCTGTGTTACGAAAATGTGATCGGGTCATCTACCTTTAAGTGAAATTTATTCATGCCTCTAGATCTGTTTTCCTGTGCATTTTCATGAGATATTTTGTGCTATTTTTGAACTTTGCATCCGAATCTTTACAATTTGTTAGCTTATTTGAGACCCGGGGGGGGGGGGGGGGGGGGGGGGGCAGTGAACATACCAAGCGGGTACACGCATCCGCGTCCATAAAAAAACGTCGAAAAGGGTCCAGATTTCACCACACGACGTCGTCGTCGACGTCTTTCTGAAAAAGGGGTACTTTTTAGGGGGCATCGCAGTTTAGGGTATCCATTATTACAGCATCGAGGTATCAACGTTTAGTGGTACTAATTGTTGTAGGCCTATGTGTGACTTTTCATAAACATGCAAAATGTTGAAACAAAATCTTCAATATTTCCCTACTTTAATTGCTACATCATGCATATTACAGGCATCTGTATGAATGTCACATAATTTTGAATTAAGATTATTTTGAGCATTACTACGCCATTTAGGGGTGCATTATTGAGTGTTGGTAACGCCGTTTAGGGTAGAGTTTGTATGTGTTACGCCATTTAGGGGTATCAAAATAGTGTTCTGGTTTACGCCATTTAGCCTGATTTAGGGTCCATTTCAGAGGTGCTTGGACGCGCATGTGTACCCGCTTGGTATCACTGACCCCCCCCCCCCCCCCGGGATTTGAGAAGGAAATGTAATTAAAGGTGTGCTTTCACAAACACTAAAATCCACTTAGAACAGGTCTAACCCTTTTGTGCATACGGACCTAAGTAGTTAGTCTATGCAACCGAGTAAATTTAAGTATCTCCACGTAAACATTAGTCACCCGCGTTCAATGCGATCACCAAAACAATACGCGTAATGCCACGAACGCATTGCATATTTGCACAACGCAGTAGTTACGCGACGTGTGACAGTGTGAGTGGTCCGCTTGTACGATATT
>CM069444.1:56490693-56610989 GCA_035610835.1 Ophiura sarsii
CACTAAATATTACGGTTCCATCGCCTTTATAATTTGAGCCACTTTGGAATTAAGTTTTTTGACTATAATGACAGGCCAAGATTGCTCCGTGAACATGAATCCTGACTTTGTCTAGCCAATACAGGCATACAGTCTTGACACGTTTTGTTTAGCATTTAAATGTAGCCCAAATTGGGCTAATACTTGAAACTAAAAGTCTAATCTAGAAATGCTATATCGACACCTCCTCAAAATTTGAACATTTTATTTTATAAAATCTGAAATACTAAGTACTAATCTTTATAACAAATTGAATTTCAAAGCTAGAATTCTTTATACAACCTCGCTTAACATGCTCAGACCATACAGTTTGGGCGCTGTGTGTCATTTCAACCAGAAATTGGCAGACCTACATTGCCACCGTCCACGGACAAGCCCACATGCTGTGGATATTGCTTGCCGGTTTCCTCCCTTGACCAAGGCATGAGAGTGTTGCCACATGAGGGTTTTCGATGTCCTAATTGGGCTCATTTTAAAAACTAAAACCTGCTCAAGCAATAGTATAATCGTGATTTTTCTGGAAATTTGAACATTTTATTTCACAAAATCTGAATCAGCACTAATTTTATAACAAATTGAAGTTTAAAGTATAATTTTTATAACATAACAAATGATAAACTTAACATTTTGGGCTTGCTGCTGCTCGCCCAAATTATTATTGAAGTTTGGAAGCTATTTATAGACAGCAACTGAGTATGACATATTGTGAACATGAAATCTTATCTAATATTATAAGTCAAGTTATATCCAACCAATTCCACTCGTTCAAAAAGCAGACTGTGCTATCATTATGTAATGTATTCATTTTTGTACTTTAATTCACGAATATAAAGAAACAACTGGATTTATTAAATTTGACAATGACCTCACTAGTGTGACGGCCTTGCTACAAAACACCCTAGTCAAAACCTGGTTGTCCAAAGGGCCAGAGCAGGTACCCAAAGCGCTGTAGGCACTAACAGCTGGTGCAATAACTCGAAGAGTGGGGGGGGTGGGGGGGGGGGGGGGTGGGGGGGGGGAGGGGAAGGAATCATGATTTACAACCCTGGATATCATGGTATATCCGTGGTCAAAAAAAGCTCAGAATATAGAGGGAACAGAACCGTAATGAGCTCCAGAAAAACGTTCCTGAGCCATCATGTTTTAAGCTTGAATAATTTACGCGTACAAACTGGCAGTTTTTTAACTAATTGGTCCCTTTTTTAACTAATTGGTTCCTTAAGCCATCTTTTTATAACTTGAATAAAGAAACATTGAATTTAACTCGCGCAAAGCGCGCAAAACTGTCTATTTTTTCACTAAAATGGTCCAGAAAACGTTCATGAAACCATGTTGTTAAGCTTGAATAATTAAACATTGAAACTAATTCGCGCAAAATATGGCTTTCTTTTGAGGGGGCATTGTCCCCACCGTGACAATTATGGTAACCAGTGGCGTACCCATGGGGGGGGGGGGGGGGGGGGGGGGGGGGGGGGGGGGGGGGGAGGGGGGCAGGCCCCCTGAAATAACCCCGTCGGTAAAAACGACCCTCCGTCGGTAGATTTGCGATATTGACCATGCGATTTTTTTTCGACCGGTTATGCTGACAACTTCATCGCTACCCCCCCCCCCCCCCCCCCCACCCCCACTTTTCAAGATTTCAGCTGCTGATGGCAAATAATTGTGCAAGTTTAACGATTTTTTTTTGGAGTCTGAAAAAAATATTGTCCGTACATCATGCCTTTCGTCGGTACAACTATAATGGTCGTGCCCCCCCCCCCCCCCCCCCCCCCACCCCCCAGTTTCAAAAGGCTGGGTACGACACTGATAGTTACGCCACTGGTGGTGTGGGAATGCCGTTGGCGGGGATTCAGAAGGCCGAGCTGCTGGGTTTTAACTTGCCTGGATGACCTAAATCTCTCCTTGCATGCTATCAATATTTACTTTTGTTATAAAACACTCACATGGTTCGGAGACGTAGAGATACAGTGAGAGACACCAATAAAAGCTCCCGGCCTCTCCCTTTCCCTTCCCCCTCCTCCCCTCCGCCACCCCTCCTCATCTACCTCCCTTCCTCCTCTTTCATCCCCTCCTCCCCTCCCCTCTCTCCCCTCTTTTTTATTTATCCCCTCTGGGGACCCGGGGGCTTGAGCCCCCAAAGGCCCTCCCCCTTGGGCTTGCGCCTGAGATTCCTCCTCATTTTCCAATGAGGAGAAATTGTTGTTCTCAATGGGGCTAGCTAAAAAACTGGAATACCGTCTAGCGTAGCTGCCGCCAACTTTTTTTTAATATCCCGTATGTAACTCCCAAGAGCACTTGCGAATCGTCTTCTGCTAAAGTTTCAAATGCGCCCATAAATTGCTTCTTATTTCATTTCCCGAATGATAATGAAACTGAAACATGATTAATAATATGTGAATTGATAACCCCTACACATAATTTAATTTAATTCGACCGCGAGTTTGTTTCTTTAAGTATATATATACTATTTGTATGCCGCTACTATGTTTTTGAAACCGTACAGATTTTTGATTTTTATAGTCAATGATTCATACATATTTTGTGCGCTAGCAGTGTATTCTTACGGTAAATTGAAATTGTACAAAATTATTCTCATTTTGTAGATCTTTGCAAAAGAAGACATTTGGTAAAAAAATCATTCAAATTGGTTGTACGGTTCTCGAGATATTGATCGTTGATTATTGGAAAATATGACCGGAAACCTGCCATAAAGTGCCATTTTTGGCCAAAAATGACATTTTAACAAGTATACACCCCTCTTATTATAAAACTATGTACATACAGTGGCTACAAAACACAGAGGCAAGATACTTGACATAGGTTTATCAATTTTTATTAAAATCAGACATGATATTTATTTCATATTTGTACAGCAGACCCCAGAATATGCCATTTTATATAAAATTCATAATCGCAACTCCGAAAATTGTCAAAAAATGACCAGCTCATTAATATGCGTAACGTGAATATCTGAGAATTTCTACAAGCAGTAGAAAGATGAGCTTTGGTATACTGGTTACCTGTAACAAGACGTATCTTAAAATGTAAGCTTAAGTTAATTATCTCATTAAATATGCAAATGACCTCCTAATGTATTCAATACCTGAACATATTCTCTAACTAGTTTAAGTGGTGTAAATGAAAAATATTGCTCCAATTAAGAGAAAAAAAACTGCCACTTTCAACAAAGTAAGTACATTCTATGTATAATGCCAAATTATCACCTAATTAAATATGCGACAAATTTAAAGTGCCCTAGATCAGCAATGAAAATGTCGTATAACCACAGGATTTGGGACACAGCATGACTGAATACGGTATGTGATAACAGATTCATAAAAAATTAAGACTCTTAAATGTATCTCAAATAAGTAATAAAGATTGATAAGGGGATAAGCACATGCTCTACTAACACTAAAGCCATAAAATATATTGTATGAACTGATCATTAAACAACCTACTCAACATTTATTTTTCATCCCAAATTTATTTTCATTTATTTTTTAAACATTTATTTATATTTGTTTTTAATTTTTGAGGAGGTTTTTTTTAAAGTAACAATAGAATATTATAAGCCACTATATTTTTAATCCATCCTATAGAAACCCAAACAAATTTCACCATGTTTCTTCAAAATAACATATTTCAGACCTTTAGTAAACTCAATAAATACATAGAACCAGAATATTTAACACTAACTTTTGAATCACAAACAAATCACCAATTCTGTACACTCCAGAAATATTCTTAAATGCTTCAAAAAATAATGCAGAACCATTGTACAAAGCAATTATTTAAAGTTAACGTTTTCTGGACCAATTTTAGTTAGAAAACTAGACATTTTTGCAAGTTTCGAGCGAATTTGTTTCATTTTTATCTGGTATTGACCGTTCATTTACCGTTATATGTTTATCTGAAACAAGGTTTTATGATATGTCTAATGTTATTGATATTGAAAACTATGAGCTAGTCAGCACACCTCGCATTGACAGAAGAAGTGGTGGGTCTGCTATTTATGTACACAACTCTGTATCAAAATCTCAATCTCATCGCTTAGCCGTCAGCTTAATTAGTCCTTCCCCACCTTCATTATTGCAACTTTATATGGGCTGATTCTAACATCTGTAAACTCAATTCAATTCAGGTTAAACAAAAGAAAAGTATTCGTCTTTGTTCAAATTCACATTACTTAGCTCATTCTACCCCTCTGTTTGCAAAATTAAAAACCCTCACTATTTATGACATTCATAGCTACAGAAGGCTATTTTGATGTATAACATAACATGTTACCCGATTTACGCTGCCGAGTTCTATAAGGAATTAATAGCACTCATTGACAGTACTAGTATCAGTGATGATTTATGTGGCAGAACTCTGCTGGTCAGAAGTCACAAACTGGTCCAAAAAAATGTTTCACTTCTAATAATGTTGAGGAATGCACCAAATCTGATTAAACGGGACAAAACTTAAGTTTTACATACTTAATGACCCACAAACTATATATCGTTGGAAAGCTTATGATTCAAGGTTTTCATTTTTGCAAAAAAGAATCAAATTATACAGGGTGTGTAAAATTTGTATAGGGTGAAACATAAAAAAGTTGATCGTTTTTGCTCCTCACAAAATATTTTGATAGTTTGTACAATTAGGGTTTGGCTGAAGATAGTCACCAAAATCAGAACAACCGCAGAAGGTGCTACCAAATTTGCTAAGAATCACTTGCCCAAAATGTTCACAGGAAAAGTACAGGGTGTCTAAAATTATGATGAAATAATGCATAAAATGAAGGTTTGTATATAATATTCTATGAAATTAAGTTAGCATGGACTATTTAATTTAAAAGAAAATGGTTATCAAAATGAACTACACGAATATCGTTAAAGTTCCTTTTATTTTAAATACAGGGTGGTCCAAAATAGGTCTAAATAGCAAAATTTTCATAAATCTATGAACAATTCTGTGAAGAAACACTTCTGGCTTTTTTAGTTAAATGTTTTACTACCCAGGGTAGAAAAGGACCGAAGAGTCACACAAATGAAATAGAGAGACTGCGATTTGGCCATTGTTTAATCAATAAAATGAATAAAACTGTGTGTTTTTTACATTAAAACACTCCCTGAATTGAACATCATATTCTAGTAGAGAATGTCTAGATAACAATTCAATATTATTATTCATAGTAGCAGGCACATGTTATTAACACATATGAGAAGTTTGAAAACTTTCCTATGTATAATTTTAAAATGGCATCAATTTCAAAAGTTCTAGTTTTCCACTATTTTGTGTAGAAACCTATGGGCTCCTCGTCCACCGGCTCCTCGTCCACCGGTCCCACCCTTGACTCACTCGACGTTTAGATTAATAACTTCACTGTTGCTAAACATGTGGCTTTAATTCTTTTTTTATTCGATAGCTGGATAAATTGTCTTTTATATGATACCAAAAATGTTATGTTTTTTTGACAACTTCTATTTAAAATAGAGACACGTATCACGATTTTAAGGGTTTTTTGAAACGATCCCACCTTATTTGATATACATTAGTGACCTGTGACCTGCTGTACAAACCCCTGCACAGTCGGACACTGATAGAACTTAGAAGTTTTGATTCAAGTAGCACTGATCAAGATAAACAATCATCTACTAAACACACACACATTAAGTTGGGATATAATTAATCAGGTTATTTACGATGTCAAATTAATAGCACTCTGAAGCTGTACGATAAGTGAAATTTGTGGAACTTTGGACTGGCTGTGTATGTGCTATTAATATTTTTATAGACCGCGAAAATTTAGAACTGATCTTGCTAGACATTGAAAAAAGTATCGCGCCGCTGGTTGAAAAGTGCAAATGTGGCTATCGAATTTTGCCACCATGGTGTGATATTAAGGATCAATTGTTTGCAAAAACTGTCCAGCAAAATGTTATGCAATTAAAGGCCCACATTTGAGTTTGTGACGTAATCGATGTAATGTTTTTCAAGGCCAAGGGGAAAATGCATAAAACAAGTTTGGGTATAATGCGATATTGAGAGGCCCGATGATTAATCTCTATAGTTGTTATCCTTGGTAACACATTCAAGTCTTCCAAGGTCAAAGGTCATCTGGGGTCAAATTTCAAAAGTTGCCCGATTGTCCTCAAACATGAAAAAACTCCCTTTTTCGTACACCCAATGGTTATGGGGGCAAAGGTTAAAATAGGTCAAATTTTAAATAAGTTCAAATGACAAAAGCAATATTGCGGAAGTGTTGACCTAGGCCAAATAAACAACAACAAAATCAACGGTGACCTCTTCGTATATGCTGAATTTATTAGCAACAAAAAATGGCATGTTTGGACTCATTCACTGCATTGTAGCCAATAACATCTAAATGGAACATATCTTGCGACAAATACAGAACTAATATAATGACTATTTTAAGTTTTTAAAGTCTATTCAATACCGCGTTATACCCAAACTTGTTTCATGCATGCTTTTGGACAAAAACATGCATTTCCCCTTGGCCTTGAAAAACATTACATCGATTACGTCACAAACTAAAATGTGGCCCTTTTATTGCATAAAATGTTGTTGGACAGCTTACGCAAACAAATGATCCTTAATATCACACCATGGTGGCAAAATTCGAGGCGAAATTTGCACTTTTCAAAAAACAAACAGTGGTGCGATACTTTTTTTAATGTGTATATTAAAAGACAGAGACCATTGGAGTGGAATGACACTAATAACGATATCCGACACTGAAAATCAGTCGTTTAACAATAGTTCTACCATCGTTTTATACATGATGTCCGTACTAATGTACTACATTCCTTATATTATACTGGTAATAAATCCGTACTGCATCGCCTAGCTGTCTTATTATATTATTAGTACTGTCTCTTATATACTTGGTTCACAAATGTACATTATAATCGTTACTGATCTGTCTGTTATTGTAATTTTGTTCATGCCGATGCCAACATACACCCGAGTTCTTTTCATAGCTAATGATCTTATTTGGGGGCCAATTACTTTTTCGAGGTCTGATTTAGTCAATCCACCATAGTATATTAATTGTGTTGTCATTGTATATATCTCATTTGTGGTAAATAATCTGAATTGAACTGAACTGAGAATTGGGTTTGTTTTGTGGTTTTTTCCCCTTAATTTTCTATTTTTTTTTGACAATGACAAGTCATCAATTAGGCCTACTAGATAGGGATTTTTGCTCTGGACATTATAAAATAATGAAAGTTTCAAACTATCTCTTGTTCCTCAAAATATCGATTCGAAATTGCTGGTTGAGCCGTAACCGGCATATTATCGTAGATAGTGTCCCCCTGCAGCACGCGTAATAAATAACGCGAACCATATTTACATAGAGAGCGTTTTTAAGAAAAGGTTCAATAAATAGCGATGGGAATGTTAAAATCAAGTTTTGCTGTGTTTTTGTGACTAGAAAAAACAATAATGGTAATTTTTAATGTTCATCTGGAATTCTGAAGTAAATTATTTAATAAAAATTCTTCAACACTACTTCGTGTCCCTTAAAGTTTAAGCTAAGTTAGAGGTCCTATGGGAGCCAAACGTGTGTTAAGGATGAAACATGGGAACCTTCACTTGTTAATGTGGTCAACGGTCACTACCAAGGTCAAATATCATCTCAGGTCACATAACAAGGTCAAAGGTTATGTCAGGTCAAGCAGTAAAATAAGCTGTTAGGTTAAGTTTTTGCTAAGTGAGACGTTGAATTGGAACCAAACATGGGTTAAGGATGTAACATGGGACCCTTCATATGTTAATGAGGTCAAAGGTCACTACCAAGGTCAAATATCATCTCAGGTCAAGTTGTCAAATAGGATTATGAAAATGTTGAAACTTTTTTTGTTTTGTTTTACAGTTAACAATGTTGCTGTTTATTCCTTGCCTGCTGATGATCCTTGTGTCATGTTTAACACAAGCCCAGGATCAGTGCCCCGGTGTGCCAGGAGTCCCCGGAACACCTGGTTTGCAAGGTATTCAGGGACCATCAGGTTCGACAGGAAGAGACGGAAGAGATGGATCCCTCAAAGGAGACAAGGGCGATGCTGGACCAACTGGACCAACTGGACCAACTGGACCACCTGGACCTGCACCAATCGGGAAATCAGCATTCACAGCCGTCAAAACTAGCTCACAGACTGGAGACAGTGGAGACGTGGTTACATTTCAACTAACCCCGACAAACATAAACAGCCACTTTAGTCTTGCAACCAACACATTCACATGCGTTTTCCCAGGCATCTATCTCTTCACATGTAATATTGGTCTTTATCTTCCATCTGAAGGTGATCCTGATATAGTACTTTCAATTGTAAAAAATGGTGCAAGGATCACTACTCTTCACACTCGTGTTGGTGGATTTACAGCTGATTTTGACTCAGCCGGTACTTCCGCCGTAATTGAGCTAGTGGCAGGAGACAAGGTGTGGCTGCAGTTTGTTACTACTAGGGATGGTCGTACAGTTTTTAGCAATGCAAATGTCGGAGCCAGTTTTTCTGGTATCTTGATTTACTAGTAATGAGATAAGATAAGATAATTAAGTGTTGGTGAAATTAAATTCACAACCAGTCGAGGCACGTGTCATCTTGTTAATTTAAAATCATTTATATCCGATGATAATGATTTCTTAGCAATACAATCCATTTTCACTTAGTATTATTCATATCATTTGACGAATGACAATCCTTAAATAGCTTATCAAACATTAAGCCTTTGTACACTGGTCCGACGATTGATCTTTGGACGTCCGCGTATATGTCTTCACATGAAACATTGGTGTATTGGCTTTCAGGGCAATGATAGGCGATATGACACACCAGCCACTACTGTTGCTGTTCTGAATCTAGAGGAAGAAGATGAGGTTTGGTTGCAGTTTGCTTGTCACAATGCTCGAAATGTAACAAATTAACCAGGTTCTCTGGTGACATGGTCTATGAAAATTCACAACTTTAAATACTATTTAGGGGAGGATGGGGCAACTGGTCCGGTTAAGCATATTTCATGATGTAAAAGCTTAAAGCTCGTGTAAATATGTATGGAATTGCTATGAAAATATCACCCTTGTACTACATATAACATACATTTGTCTATATATACCCCTTTCTTTAATGATTTTATTTACTTCATATAATCATCATAATTAGTACTTAAAATAAACCATCTTGATATTAAGCTAGCTTATCATGTTACAGGGGAAGTTAGTCAATATGACAATGATGACCCGACGGTTAATATACACAAAAAGCAGTGAATTAAATACACAAACCATGATATTTCGTCATTGAAAATATATTTATATATAGACACCATTTAAAATATAACACAGATGTAATTCATAATACCGAGGATTTAAACCATTCTAAAGCAAGTTCGTATCATATTGTAATCATTCAATAGCAGAAATAGTGGTATTAGAGCCAAAATACCCCAAAATATTTTAAGAAATAGAAAGAGTGTGAAATATTTCATAATCTATTCACATTTCAATACCGAGTCATGTTTTATTGACACTAACAACTAATTTTCAAAATTAATTTTACAATTTTGATTAAGTTTTTGCAGGTGGACCAATTGCCCCATACCCCTTCGGACCATTTGCACCAACAACTGATTGAGCACTTTGACGAGATGAAACTTTATTCAAGCACGCCTGTGACGTAATACAATTAACGCCAAAATGTTTTAAAACATACCACCATTTGTCATAATAATCAATAGCTACAAAACATTTCAGAAAAAAGACATAACTGCATTTTAGTTTTTAGTCATTACGCAGTTTCTGTAGCCAGCGAGTATCTTTGAATTCGCAATTATAACGGCGTTCGGGTCCTACAAGTAGACGAGTTTCTTTAAATAAAATAAGAAGTGGTATACTTCGTTATTTGTAAATTCATAAACTAATAACTCTACCAAATGAATATCCGTGATAATGAGTTAAGTAGAAGCATTCTTTAAATGATAATTTTGATCGCAAATCCAAACCACCAATGTCCCAAGTTAGGAACATGCGCCATTTACGGTCGTTACAACCACAGGTCAGATTTAGCCTATGTCATAAAACTATTTTACACAACTTCCCCATATATCAACCAATAAGTGTTATACCAATATTGTAGCCCATGATGCATGGTTGCCATGGTAACCGAGCAAGGCCTCTGATGGGCTAAGGAACATTTTTTCAATTTACGGACGGTGTGAAATCCCTTGATTGGCTGCGGCCTGGTTACCATGGCAACCATAGCGTAACCAAAAGCGATACAATAATTCGCAGTATAATACTAAAAACATATCTAATTACAGAAAACTTGATTATTATGACACCAGTTGGTTATTTAGGTTTTGAGTTATTGTTGTTCCATAGTTTAATTGGATCTTTTCCAATAATTTGTTATTTATTATTCATAATGATCTTGGTGTTATATGTATATAGTACCGGGTGTCCCAAAAAATTCGAATCCTGTAGCTTTTTATAAAACAATTCGCAGTATAATACTAAAAACAAATTTAATAACAGAGAACTTAAATAATTATTTTGATATCTTACTTGTCCTCCTTTCTGAAGCCCCTAATATAAAAGAAACACTCGCTGACAGGTATACTGGTCACGTAACTCACAATAATATTACAATATTTATCAACTTGCAGGACTAATGGTGTACATCGCTGTAAATATCACATGCTGCATGTTTCTAACAATCCATTCATGTGAATCTTTTCAAAAATCTTTCACTTATTAAATTTTGTGAAATGAAAAAGAATCATTGTGGGCAACCTTTTTTTCTCTTCACTATCCCTCTCCACCTCTCTCGCGCCCTTCACTCTATTAAGCTAATTATTATACGCGTTTATATGATGAAAGTGCAGTATTCCAGTTCGGAAGACTTTCATCTGCACTTTGGCAATGCAGATAGCTGTTATTGTAAATGTGGTTCCAAAATAATTCTACAAGTCTTCTCTATCCAATTGTGTTCTTAATGTCATACTGCGAATTATTTTACCGGAGATATAAAGCTTGAACACGGTTTCGAAACTTTTAGGACACCCTGCATAATAAAGGTATCACCTGCTTTACGGGTCAATTATTGGTGTTATATGCTGTCTAATACTGAAGTTATATGCATGGAAATGTCTTATTCAATATAGGGTTATGCCGTCTACTGAAGCAATTATATGCATGAATTTGACTTATTGGGAATATTATGCTGTTGTATATTAAATATAATACATGCAGCTTCATTGGCGTGAGCGTTCGTTGTAATATTTAGACGGTCCCGGGTTCAAATCCCGCAAAGGCTGCTATAATAGGATTGATATGTTTGTTTGGGTTGCTGATATTTATCTTCTGAATTTATAGTTTGATCACTTCCAAATTGGCGAAAAATATTCAGTTTTTATCTCTCCGCGCACAAAAGTAATCCAAAGGTACGGGCTCGATTATGGCAACACGCACGTGGTTTTGGTAGTACCCACGCGTTACGCATACGCATACGCACCTTGCGCCTGTTGCATTCATGCACGCCCGCGTCTTTCTATTTTCATTCACTGCTGTAAGGAGGCTTCGCCAATTTTGAACTAATCAGACAATAGCATTATACTCACTTAAATTAACTAAGGACGGCGTCAACTATGGGCGTTTAATACTATAGTGTATGATATATTATGTGATCTATAACAGACGCCTATGGCAAGCTCAATGTATAATAATTTGATAAACAGTGTTTATCGCCGATAAACACTGTTTTTCGACTGATAAACATTGTTTTTCGATTGAAAAACACGGTTTATTGATAAACTCAGTTTATCAAATTGAAAAATATTGTTTTTCGATCGAAAAACATTGATAAACTCAGTTTTTCGATAAACACTGTTTTCGAAAAACATTTTTTTTCGATCGATAAACACGGTTATTCGATAAACACTGTTTTTCGATTGAAAAACAACGTTGATAGACCGAAAAACCGTATCGATAAACTGAGTTTATCGGCGATAAATACTGTTTATCGAATTATTATAAATTTAGCTTGCCATAGACGCCTACAATTTACTGTTTTCTTAGTGCTATTTTGATTTCATAAGGTATAGGATTTAGGGGTAGGGAAAAATGTCTGTGATCACGTTATTTCCCTAACCCATATGTACATGTATATGATCCAATAATTAGTCAAATATGCGATATGCTACGAAAAAGTGTGTCTATAGTCAGTAGCTCCATTAATAAAATTATATTTACCTTATAAAGGCCTAATGTTTATTTGGCCACTCCGTACTTCAGAACTTCAGATTTATAATCTTATAAATATATGATTAATTATTTTCACCAATATTCAAATATGGTGATTATATTTTATTATTATACAGGAGTCGTCAAAATATTCCGGTCCAGATTTCCTCGATTTATTAAACCAGTTCAAACACAAATTAATACATTTAAATTTTATATCACTCAAATTTGGTTATTCCAAACGGGAGATACTGGGCTTTCCCCCAAATTCTATGAAATTCAATTGTTCCAACTTCCATGTTACCAATAGTTACCACTTTGAAAGTATATAACAGTTTTTGCTGAATGGGTCGCAAGTTGAACATGTTGAATGATGAGCCTGGACATTATTGAATCCAGTTCCAGACCATCGCATCACGTGACACATGTGACAAATATCCTCCATTTATTGGGATTAGTGTAATTATGAAAATGTTACTTTACTCCTCCATTTGATACGACGAAAAGACAATCTTCATTTTTGTAAAGAGTGCCTGTATTAACTCATCATTCACATTGCTTGATTACTACGAATTCGTCTGATGTACATGCAATGCTAAGCAATAAATGTATATGTAAATAGTTTTCAAGCAATAAGACACGTAACAAGCATTGTTGAGATAAGTGTTAACAAAATGTTAACTAAAATATTTGGAAATTATAATTTTAAACAAACTTGTTTGATAAAAGTACAAATCTCATCTCTTTAAAAAGTTCTTGCATTAAATAACTGACAACTGCGTACCTAATTAATTGTTATGAATATTTTGTGCAATAAAATGTATCATAACATCGTAATATTTTGCATGCAATATCGTTTTGATTATCAGAGATTTAACAACAAAATATGTAAATTAGGTCTATTTATCAAATCTTGTTTTATTTATAAAATGTCAACAGGTATAAAGTTTGTTGTGCTGCGTGAGTAACTAAAACTTGAGTAGTGGTAACATCCAACAACTTGGCATCATTCATGTATTCTTGGAACACTTTGGAGTTTGCGCTTTTACGTAAATATAATGGTGTAATTATAGCGCACAATTAGGTATCGTCTTGAAATTTTAACAAAGTATGAAGAAGTGTTTCTACTCGTATAATCAATGACGAAATTTACCAATTTTTGACAAGAAGTATTTTTTGAAAATGGGACCTGAATAGTTTGACTCACCCTGTAGGCCTACAGGGTGTATCATAATGAACTGTGCCGTGTTTCTAAAATACATAAAAAATACAAAATTATTATTGTTTTAAATTTAAACACCTGCAATATAAAGGTGAACATGTTTCCTATATTAGATGTTAATTGTATTGAGATCTCTCTCTTTTCGTTCTCGAGTGGCAAAACATAATCGAAAATCGATGAAAAACGTATTTTCAATTTCAATCAATCCTCTCTACCACTACCCCCAACATTTCAAACAATGTAGCCCACACCACATAGGGCTCATACGCAATATTCAAAACTCCCGCCAAAGAAAGTAAAGTTAAAACCACCCAAGCAGAACAAATCCCGGTTTATTTGCGGATTAAAAATCAACATTTATCTCCAAATTTTACCCACAAAAGTATGCAAATAATAGATAGTTATTACTATTTACAAGTGATGTGAAAAGTTGAGATATGGCAACCAAAAATAAACCCTGTCCTATGGACGGATGGATATCTCAGGTAGGGTTAGTAATTTCACAGATTTTTAAAATTGATCATTTAGACAAAATTGTAATCTATACCATATTTACCAGAAAGTCTGTAGTTTCCATCAGAAATGTCCGATTTTCAACATTTAAAATTCTTATAAAAGCTGGGCTTTTGCGCAAGATATATAGGAAAACGATTAGAACAATATCAATCGAATTCATACCGTGATAAATTATATTGCCTCGGTACAGTTCATTCTGATACACACTGTATTGATCTTATATCTAATTTAATACTTTAATTATCTCATGATTATTTATTGGTGTTATCTTTGTCCATTGCTATACCATGTATTTGATTGCTATGTTGTTGTTTTATCGGTATTAAACTCTTGCATTAAATATAGTTGAGCCTGATGTGTTTAATTTACAGACGGATACTGAATACGGTACTCTCTACTCAATGGAAATACGTAGGCAATACTATTAAACACTCTCTTAAAACAATGGGGTCAAATCGACTAAGGACGTACAGCGTGGTGCATACACAACTAAAAAACGAACCGTGAGACCTGATTAACGTGTGTTGATTGAAGAAACGACCAATTATTTAGTCTTTTAAGAGTAAAATACGGGTAGTAACTTTGATCTCTGCCAGACTAAATGCAATTTTTTGGTGAAAGAGTAAATTTTTCTATCGTTTTGCTGTATTTTGCTCAAATTGCGATTAAAACTTAATCGCATTGCTTCGCCGGTCGTGTCATCCCCGTTAGTCACTCCTCGCGTGATTAAAAATCAATACCCTATGAGTAAAACTTTGGTGCACGAATGCATGCACGTGGTCACTGTGTTCGCCATTTGCCATAGAAAGCCGTGCCGCAAGATGGACCCGGAGATGAACACCAGTGAAATGGAGGTTTTGCTGAATCTGTGGGGATTGCCTACTCTAATTAATATATTCCAAGGTAAATATTGTTACATTTGTTAATGATTTAATTTAACTATAGGGTGCGAGCTATTAATAGGCCTATTGAGTTTTAAGCTTAAAGCTTGATGGGACTCGGCAAGGGAACTGTCATGGATGACTGTGCTGTGTGACTCGGTAATTCATGAATTAATGCCAATGCTCGCGTGAGGTGACCTGCAAAGACAGGTTTGAGTCGTTTATTTTGGATCACGATTTTCCTTATTAGGCCTATTCTAGTCTGCCCAGGTCGACCTCACTGGTCAGAGTCGGAGAGTCTAGAGCCCCCCCCCCCCGGGGGCACTATAATGCAGGCGCGTCTGTGGGACACACAAAAAGCAGGCTAAAAACGTATTTTTTAGACTGAAATTTAGGACTAAATTTGCACCCCTAACATGCCTAAACAAGAGTGTGATTTGCTACCCCCTGAATGCTACCCTACATCCCTGTCCTTTCATGGCTAATTATACGAAAACTGCTGCATTCAGGTGCATACTGCAGGCTTTAATCAGTTTAACACCTGGAGTCTGTCTGAGCTTTTTGATCAATTTGACCAAGGTTGATTAAAAATCGATCGAAAGTTGAGTAGTTCCCTTTTTAATACTGTTTTGATTAATTTGTTGATCAAATTGATGTGGACACCGTCTTTTTTTTGACCTCGTCGTGTTTTAAGAGTGTAATATTGTTCAATTAAAAGAAAGGTTTTATCACTTTCCACGCGGCAGGCATATGTCTGCAGACGACATTCCAAAAGTACACATAAAACAATTAAATTTCAAAATAATTAAATATCAGTACCATATTATTAATTTGGTATTACCATGAAGAATGCAGTGAAATAAATACAAACATGCCTAGTATTGGTTTGGTATTCCTTGAGATAGATTTTGAAAATTGGGAAAGGTTTCTGAAAAATCTGTTTTTATATGTTAAAACTAATAGTAGGCCTAATAGCCGCGTGGGAATTGTTAAATGTGTGTGACCCGATTAATTTCTTTTTCCCCGTCAATTTATGCATCAGAAGAAAGCCTCTTGCAAAAGTTGAGCGACCCGTTAGAGTGGCACACATACCTCCCAGCCAATATGTTTGCATGGGCCAAGTGGGTCTGGGCTCTATGGGCCACTTAGTGGCCCCATATAGGCCGCCCCACGTGGGACCCTTAATATTTTGGGGTCAGATCGATATTCCGAAGTGTCATTTCTCCGATAGTTTTTATTCTGAAAGGTCATTTCTCCGATAGTTTTTATTCCGAAGGGTCATTTCTCCTACACGCTATTAAATGGAAGTTCAAAATTCCGAAAGATTTTTCTTCCTATAGGTTTTTGGTCCGAAGTTTTTCAACCCGAAAGGTCATTATTCCGAACAGTTTTTACTCCTCACGGTTATTATTCCGAAAATCATTTATCCTACAGTTCTTTGATCCTAAGGGTCATTACTCCGAAATAGCATTGCTCCTAAAGATTTTTGCCCCGAACAGTTTTTACTCCTCACGGTTATTATTCCGAAAATCATTTATCCTACAGTTCTTTGATCCTATGGGTCATTACTCCGAAATAGCATTGCTCCTAAAGATTTTTGCCCCGAACAGTTTTTACTCCTCACGGTTATTATTCCGAAAATCATTTATCCTACAGTTCTTTGATCCTATGGGTCATTACTCCGAAATAGCATTGCTCCTAAAGATTTTTGCCCCGAACAGTTTTACTCCTCACGGTTATTATTCCGAAAATCATTTATCCTACAGTTCTTTGATCCTAAGGGTCATTACTCCGAAACTTCATTGCTACTTAAGATTTTTGCCCCGAACAGTTTTTACTCCTCACGGTTTTTATTCCGAAAGGTCAATATTCCGAAAATTCGTAATATTGACCTTTCGGAACAAAAACCGTTAGGAGAAGAAATCGTTAGGAGTAAAAAAATCGTTAGGAGTTATGGTTAGGGTTAGGGTTTGTTTGTTTGTTTGTTTGTTTGTTGTTTATTTGGCAAAACGACAATATACAAAATACACCATACAACAAATGCATGATACAAAAGATATACATATAATCAAGAACACAGACACCAAAATGCCGAGATGCCAGCATAACCCATAAAGTCTGCTATAAAAACAAACTTATTTCCAATGGGGTCCTACAAAAAGAACAAAAAGGCGCCTGGAACTAGGAGCATGAGACAAGAAAGGGACAAAAATAAAATAAAGTTACACAGTATCAGCAGACTCTTGGGCCATCCTGGCACTTCTTGCTAGGTATTTTTTCATTGAATTCTTAAAAGTACATTTGTTTATCCCAGATTTAATATGAGATGATAAATTATTCCAATCCAGGGTGGCTTGGTATATAATAAAAAAGAGTGTTTGGTGTATGAACCAATCCTTGGAATGTGAAAATTGAATGAACTAGACCTGGTGGTATAGGGTGTGTATCAGACACTTTGGTAAAGAATTGGTTAAAATATGATGGGCCAAGGGAATGACAAATATTGAACATGTCGTTGAGTCTAAGTTGTCTGGGCCTGTTATTTGAATCCAGGGGTTTTACAGCATCAAATTGAATTTGGTCAACATGAGTTCTGGGAGATAAATTAAGGATGTATCTCACCATTTTGTTTTTAAAAAAAATTGCAATTTGTGCTGATAGAATTTTGGTAAGCCGGTAAACCATGAGGTGCAAACAGTAATCTAAATGACATTACAATAGGGCAGAACAAAGATTTTTGCGAAGTTTTTGGTTAAAGAATTGAGAATGTCTATACAAAAACTTTAGTCTGCGTGGCTTTTCTGATAAGAGAATCAGCCATAACTTTTCCAGATAGATGTTGATCAAGTGACGCCCTAAGGTATTTAATGGAATTAACTGGTTCAATGATTTGATCATTTATGACGCATGAAAATTTAAAGCATTTTTAAGTTGTCTGTGTGAGCCAAATAAAATAAGCTCGGTTTTACCAACATGTAAAGATAACTTGTTATTGATAAGCCTGGTATTACAAGATTCCAAGTCCAAGCCGAATTCTCGGGCAACCACATCCGGGTTTTTGTCAGCTGAAATGATCACGCTATCATCATGATCATCAGCATACAGGAACAGTCTATTTTTTCACAGATGTAACCATGTCATTGCTATAAATAAGATACAGAAGGGGACCCAGCAGGCTTCCTTGCGGAACTCAGGAATGCAGGAAAGCTGCATAAGATCAGATTGAATACCATCTACTTGGACAAGTTGCCGCCTGTTGGATATATAAGATTTAAACCATGCAGATTTGATGCCCATGACCTCAAGCTTGTGACATAGAATTTCATGATTGACACTGTCAAAAGCCTTTTGGACGTCTAAGAGAAGCATACCAACATATTTACCTTCATCAAGTTGAGACCGTATATAGTCAGTTAAAAAAATCAAACAAGTTTCGGTTGAAAACCCTGGGCGGAAGCCAGATTGGAATTCATAAAGTAGATTGTTAGTACTGAGGTAATGATCAAGCTGAACATATATTGATTTCTAAATATTTTGGATATCGTACTCAACAAACTGATAGGCCTGTAGTTACCCACTTCCAACCGGCTATTCTTTTTAAAGAGAGGAATAACTTTGGCAAGTTTTAGATCATGGGGAACTGTGCTGGATCCAATCGAGAGGTTTAATATATGAGCGATTATGGGAGAGAGTTGTGTAGCGCCATCTATCAAAAAACGAGGAGCAATGTCATCCAAGCCGACAGCTTTATGTATGTTTAATTTGGATAATTTATCATAGATGAAACCTTCATCGACGTGCTTTAGTTCAAAGTCAATGCTCTCAACACCCTTGCTCGGGTAAAATCTCTCGAAAGAATCTGAACCTACACCATAATCATTACTCACCAAGGGTTACTTATTTGTCAATACATTGGCCACACTGGTGAAAAAAGGTGTTAATATGGTTACATACAGAAAGGGTATCAGGTTTTAATGAGCCGCCATGTTAAGAACGATTTTGGCCTTGGAATTTGAAGCCCTAACCAGAAGGTCGTTTCTCCGAAAGGCCATTGCTCCGTCAGGTTTTTGGTCCTAAGGGTCATTTCTCCGAAAAATATCTGAAAACCGGTTTTTACTCCTACCGGTCATTACTCCGAAGGTTCATTATTCCGAAAGGTCTATATTCCGAACTTTCGGAGAAAAAACCTTTAGGAGAAAAAACCTTTCGGAGAAAAAACCTTTCGGAGAAATGACCGGTAGGTTTAAAAACCGTTTTTTCAGATATTTTTCGGAGAAATTACCCTTAGGACCAAAAACCTGACGGAGCAATAACCTTTCGGAGAAATGACCTTTCGGATCAATTAACGTTCGGGATAATAACCTAACGGAATAATGACTTTCGTAGAAATGACCCTTAGGTACAGTTACCGTTCGGAATATTTACCTTCGGGATAAAAACCGTTCGGAATGAAAACATTTCGGATCAATTACACGTCGGAATACCGACCTGCACCCAATATTTTGGCCACTTTGTCGATGTGTGATTCGCATGGGTTTAATTAGGGCCAATATTATCAGGGTTTTAAAGGAGCTTAAAGGGCTTGCCTATATGGACAGCCTATAGTCTACAAGGTAATTGATAAATGAATTATTTACATGCACATACAAATAAATGACTGGCAATTTGAAAAACAGTGCAATCTTTCGGCTTTTTAGTAACATTCTCCAAAAAAATTGTTCATGCATGTACAGTTTTTTTGTGAATTAATGTTCTTACTTGCCAATTAAATCATGAAATTGTGCATGATGCATATCGAATCATTTGATGACATGTATATATAAATAGGCAGCGATGGAAATACCCACATGCCTTTCCACCCGGGTTGACTAGGATTTGTGGACTTAGAATATGTCTAACCATAGACGGTTACCGTCTATGTTCTAAAACAACTTTTACCAAAAGAAATAAATGAGTTGAAAAAGTGGTCCTAGTGGGAATCGAACCATGGACCTCTGCATTGTAAATCGTGTAAGTCAACCACTAGACTAGCGAGGGGTGAACTGGCCAAGACATGATATCAATTGCTCTTATTATTATGGAATAAAGCTATACTACTGTTATGATCAGTAAATACAGTAGTATTAACATAGCTACGACACACATGTTCGTCAACCCTGGGTTGACAGTCATGTGGGTATTTCCATTACTGCATATAAATATACTCTCCATAATGGCCGTGTTCCCACATAGAACAAAATCCCGAGTAGTCTAGACTAGTGGGAACGCGATTCAAGCAGGTCCCGGCCCGGACTCAAAGTGTTTATTTTTATTTTTAGACCACTATTAAAGGTAGTTCCGGTCCGGACTGAATCAATAATTATTCATGTGGGAACGCGATTCACTCGAGACTATTCGAGATCGGACCACTTGACCCGACATTAGCTTTGCAATATAGCGAGAATATTGCGCCTTGTGTAGCTACGGCGCGCGTTATACATAAAGTTGTTATACATTAAGTCTCGCGGGTGATGAAATAGGACGCAGTGATCGTCACGATTTAGGTAAATAACTTGACTTGACTTACTTGACTTATGGCGGATGATTTTTCCGAACCACAATGCCTCTCCAGATCTTCCTATCCAACATAGTTGTCTTGATTTCGTCCACCTGCAGTCCTGTATCACGTTTTAGTATGTCAATGTAGGTCAGGGCTGGTCTGCCACGCTTTCTTACTCCATTCTTTGGAATACAATGTATGAGTTTGTGTACAAGCTCCTTGGACCCCCTGAAGCAGTGTCCAACAAATCTTGCTCTGCGTTCTCTGATCTTGTCCGAGACTTTTGGCATGTCCCCATACAGGTCCTTATTCGTCACATGCTGACTCCAGTTGATGTTGAACACAGATAGCATCCTAGGGTAGCATCCATCCAGTTGTTTACCAAGCTTTGGGGTGACTGTCCATGCCTCACATCCATAAAGGAGGACTGATTCTACTGTAGCTATGAACAGTCTTTCTTTGAGCTTTCTGGATAGTGATTTAGCCTTCCATAACTGACTAAGTTTGCCACAAGCTCTCTATGCAGCTGCTTTGCGTGTTTTGATGTCCTTTTCAGTGCTGTTCATCCAGGCTCCAAGGTATTATCAAGGCGCATGCCTTCGCTTGTGGTGATTACAGGTACTTGCGGCTGGTTGAAGGACATGTACTTCGTCTTTGCAGCGTTCATTTTGAGCCCAACTCTGCCCACTGAAGTCTCAACTCTATTGAGAAGTGATTGCGCTTGAGACACTTCCTCAGACAACGGTGCAATGTCGTCAGCAAAGTCTAGGTCAGTTAATACGGTTGGTCCTATTCTGCTGCTTCTTTTTGTGAGGTGGAATCCTAGCTCTTCTTCTCTGCCATCTATGGCCTCTCTTAGGGCATAGTAAAGAACAATGACAAAGAGATATGGAGCCAGGGTGTCTCCTTGTAGTACTCCAGCCAGTATCTCAAACACTTCTGTTTCTACATCTGGTGATATAACCTTTGCCTTGGTGTCTTTGCTTTTGCTTTGTGTGGTTAAGAGGTCAAGTTCGTGTTAATTTTTTTCACCTTTAGAGCAAACTGGTTCATTCAAACCATTGTTTTATTGAAGATCAAGATGTTTTCTGCTTAAATACAACAATTTTTTTTTTGGGGGGGGGGGGGTTGGGGTTGGGGTTGTTACCAGCATTCTTTTCAGCTACGGGCCAATGATATCTATCTTAGGTACAACAGGCTGCCTATATCCTAAGATCGGGGATTTTCGCTCTAAATTGGTGGAAATAGTAAAATCGTGTAAAATGATACTATTCAAGGAAAAGCTAGAGATTTTGGGCCTAATGTGGAGGAAATAACCTACAAATGCCAAATTATGAAACATTTAGGTATATTTACAGCACCTTTTACATTTTCTAGGATGTTATATTTAGACTTATGGTGGGGTCAATCTTAATTTCAAACACTGCCGGGTATTGCCAGAATGCAAAATATTATTTGGTGGTGCGCACTCATATGGGACACTGATATAAGTTTACCCAACGTAGCCCATTATGGCCATTTTTAAAACCCAATTGGGACCCATGTGGTCATCCCGCACATGACCCTTGCCCTCATTACCAACATGTAGCCCGTATGGAGCCCATCATGGATCTGTGCTGGCTGGGCTGTATACCTATAATATGCAGTGATTACCCCCTGGCCATTTTGGTAGCATTTTGGATTTTATTTTCATTACTGTAACATTTAGATTTGTTCTTCGGTTTTAGTATAACACATGCATGATTTACCGTTTGAAAAGTTTCAACTTAACTAATTTTTAATATTTTTGGTGCAATATGTATGGCTTTAGGGAAAATATGCGTTTGTCTGAACAAATTTGATCACACATGCTTTCAGCATTGTATACAGGGTGTTTCAGAAAACCTGCAACTTATTTTGAAGGAGCTCCATTTTTACTTTTAAACATGATTATAATCGAGTTTGCACACTTCTGAAAACCTTAAAATCTGTACTTTTTATTTATGACATGAAATAAAAGATTGCATAATCGGTTTGTGCAATTACGCATGGTCAAGGTGATGCGTGTCAAAAACAAATTGCCGATTTCACGGAGAACAATATTAATAAATTCATTGTTCAATATTGCACATAAACTAATATTATTTATTTATACATCATAAGGAATGGACAGAACGTTGATGCGGTTAACACATTACTGTTGGCGGAGGCTCTGCACTGCAGTCGCAGAATTCCGCAGTCCGCTAATAAAAGCTTACACAATCAATGAAATGCTGTGCAAACAAACAAACAAACAAACAAACACACATACATTGTATCCCTAACACTAACAGGCCTATAATAATTCCCGTGTGGCTTGCCTTATGCGCCATGTGTCGGAGTGCGTATAGTGTCGCGGCTGTGAGCCCTTGCGCAAATATGCATTTGACGCGTTACCATTCCCCCGGTATGATTACGCGGTAGTACTCGCATTGCACAATATCGTGCGATTCTAGTGGCAGTTGTGAGCCAAATTCGAGAGGTTTTTTGCTGTTTTTTGAGCTAATTGTTAACCAATTTCACTTAACTAAACTTTATCTAGGGATGTTGATATCATTGACTACAGAAGGCGACATTTTTTTGAAAATTTGGTAGCCAAAATATGTGGAAAACTCCATGTTTACCCCATTTAAATCCAGCGAAAAAGGAAGAAACGGACTGGGTTGTATTCACTGATGTACGTACGTCTAACTAACCACACACTAGCAACTGGACAACATGAAAGTGAAGCCAACTTAAGCTAAAATGGTAATGGTTTAAAATTTGCATGACTTGACCAATTTTTAGCTATATATAATTTGTTTATAAGGAAAACTACCTTTGGTTATAACTCTGTGATTTATTCAGCCTGCAGACATGGTTAAACCATCATTTTTTATTGTAAAATACTCTGTTTCCATGTTTTCCATTTTCAAAGAGATATTTTTATTTTCAAAATTGTATGATCATCATGCCTACTTTATCGCACTTCCCGTTATTTCCTCTATCTTTCATGCAAATTAGGCGCCACTTTGATCACAACTAACGGTGAAATAAGGATAACAAACAGACAGACACATACCGTTTCCATATTTATGGTAAGATGTTTGTTTACACGGTCGGTCCGTACAGACACACGCTTGGGTCCTGAAGGGACCAGACTCAAGCAAATTGCTCGGGCCAGGCTTAAAAAGCCTATATGGTGTCATGTCGGGTGGGGGTAAAACTACGGAAAAAGGTTTAGGATAGGTCTAGGGTTATTCATGTGGTACAAGTAGCGGGATTTTTTTGGTGGGTGGGAGGGGGTTGCGTTAATAAAGCAATCTAATTTCTCTTCTAAACAATCCAAGGGACCGAGGGTTAAAGTAGCCACGGGAAATCGTTTAGGAGGGTTATGATTGTAAATCAATCTGGTTCAATGGTGTAGTATGTAGGGGGGAGGGGGGTGGTTGCAGGGGGTTAATGTGGTTTCAGAGGTACAGAGGGTTAATGATGCGGTTTGAGAGGTAGGGGTTAATAAAGTAGCCACGGTAAATGGTTTAGGAGGGATATGGTTAGAAAATCATTTATTTGGTTTCAGAGGTAGGTAATGTGGCGTAACCATAGGGGGGGGGGGGTCAGTGAACATACCAATCGGGTACACATGCGCGTCCAAACACCTTTGAAATGAACCCTAAATGGCGTAAACCAGAAAAACTATTACATACAAACCCTACCCTAAACGGCGTTACCAACACTCAATAATGCACCCCTAAATTGCGTAATATAGTAATGCTCAAAATAATTTTTATTCAAAATCATGTGACATTCATACAGATGCATGTGACATGTGTGATATGCATGATGTAAAATGCATGCAAAATAATGTCCACACTTGTGACAATGCATAACATTGGCAAGTATATCAATTTTGCATGCATACTAACATTATATTCTTTTCACATTACTTTACTGTATGGGCTAGTCCTGGGGAAGGGATTTTCATATCATTGACTACAGAGGGCGACATTTTCTTGAAAATGTTGTGGCCAAAATATGTGGAAGACCTATTTGAGGATATTGCTCGTGTATTTATGATAATTTAGTCTTAGTTGAAGGCAGAGAGCATCAAAAAAAAAGTATCAAAACGCCTAGCGCATCCAGGTGCAGCGCTCTGAACAGAACGCCGAACATCCGCCCTTTTGTTTTCATGTTATAAGAGTGCTGATAAATTGTTCGTAACACTCATAACGACCAGAAAAAACCCCAATACAACTCACTGTAAGGAGAGTGATTTTCCATTACACTTTAATATCTAAATTAACCTTAATTGTATTTTCAGTTGCGTTAATGATTTGACCTTTGTGTAAAATTGGCGATAATATAGTAAACATGATTTCAGCCTTTTTTACTTACTTTTAGTTGAAAATGTGAAGATAAACACCTTGATAATTTTTTATGATGCGCAAGGTTATTGGGTATCTTGAACTTGGTTAATAACTGACAATGTTTAGACTAACCATCGTTTTGTTTTCAATTGTGATAAAAAGATTGACCATATCGTGCAAATTGCCGATAGTAAAATTCAACATTTACTAATTTCAAGTTTAAAATGTGATGAAAATAACCGTGACAACTTTTATGTGCAATATAATGTTGAACTTTGTTAATTTGCTGGTATATCATTTAGTTTAAAAGAAAAAAATAGAACAAGAAAAACAAATACATGAATGTTATCTTTGAGAAAAGTATTGATTGATTTCTTGTCTGTCCTGTCTGAATCACTCAATATGAGAAAACTTGGATGGAAGTGTTCCTTGACTACTTTAACGTAATCACTGATTGCTCCAAAAGTAAACAAAATTCTTCAAATTATAGCCAACTAGTTTGACTTTATTTTGTCGTTTAAAATGTTCGAGTACGATACTCATTAGGCCATTCTAGAAAACAATTGCACACCCCTATAAATTCCAAACTTTTTTTCTCAATAGTCGAGGCCTGGAATTCCAGATCTTTTGTCTCGCAATTTAGTCAGTCACCTTATAGAGGAACTCGGAATTCAGGACTTTTTTCAAAGCATAGCCGGCTTGAAATTCATTAATTTTCACGGAATTCTAAACAAATACCCAATTTCCATACCCTTAACCCCTGGAATTCCAGATTCATTTTGAAAACAATATTTTCTTCCTCTATAGGGGGTGGGGTGCATTTTTTTCTTCTAGAATAACCCATTTAGGAAGTTATGATCACCTTAGAGGTGGAAATTTGGTTTGCAGGATTTGAATCCGCAACTTCTGAGATCAAGGTGATCATTTTGTATGTTTTATCCCCGTGTTTTACCATTTACCCACTACCCCATCTGAAGATCTTAATTAAGGATTCAAATAATTTGTCAGCAAAGAAAATCTGCAGATTAATATCCATGATGTGCTGGGAGATTATTCATTTACGATTCATCATTCATCATAAACACCGATGCCACAATGGACATCGTATAAATGAATAAATCGTAACATACACTGTACTACCAGTTAATCTTATTACAATTGACATAGGCGATAGGCCTGTCGTAAGAGACTAATATGACAAGGATAGAAACTCTTCCGATATGATTTTTTAGATAGAGCTGCAGATACTTCTGTTCAGATATTATTTCCCACTACTGTTACTCCTACGGTATGTGAATCCGAAATGGTTAATTCACATGTTTTCTCATCTATTTTAGAGATTGATCCAGATACATCTGAAATTTCTAACGGAGTAGCAAACAGATTGTTTGTTTTATTCTGAAGGTGTGAAGCTGAAGAGAACAGTGGTTGTTTCAGCGCCTCTCTGAAATTTCGATTCGTGAGTGTGTATATTATTGGATTTATGCATGAATTAACGAATGCCAATAAAACTAATGAATCAAACACGTTCCCATAGATGTATTGCACAGGTATCAAACCGAGATTGAAAGCGAGGAATGCAAATTGATCTGGAGACCAACATATGATAAATGTTACGACGACGACCAGCAACATATTAATAACACGTTGTCGTGCGCGTAAGAGGTTTAACGTTGGATTTTTAGATGGTAACTGGACTCTTGCAAGAGAAGTTGCCTGTATTTTGAGACTCCGAATGGCCAACAGATTTGCAGTAAGCATCACTATCACTGGTATTAGGTACTCGGCGAGAAAGGTTGCCACACCAATAAACACCTGCAATTCGACGCTGCCAAAGTCCACAATACATTGACTATTAACGTTATGAACAGTATAATATTCAAATATATTAACACCGAAAGCCGAGATCCAGATCATGGCGATGACCCTTTTGGTTGTTTTTATCGTAAATATCGCCTTGTAATGTAGAGGATAGACTATAGCAACGAAGCGTTCCACTGCCAGGGTGGTAAGAGTAAACACCGATGCCACAATGGACACCCACATGACGTTCAAAGATTCAACCAGTTTGCAGTAAACATGTCCTCCAAAGTTATCAGGAACACGTGATAAAGTCGGGTAAGGGAGGATGGAAATCGACGTCAAAAGGTCAGCAATGGCTAAAGATGTGATAAAGATGTTAGTAGAAGCCTTCTTGACATTACGCGCGTGAAGATACACGTGAATAACGAGTGAATTTCCCACGATGCCAATGATGGCTAATATTAATTGACCAATTAATCGCCATCCCCATGTAACACGCACTAGGTATAGCGGTAGAAGACTTGACGAGTTGGATGACGAATTGGCCTCCGAATCATTAGTCAATGAAGTAGATAACGAGACATTTGATTCCATAACGACAGGTCTTCAATGACCACAATGACATATGTTTCTTCCACAAACCTATTCTGAAAGGTAAAGCACATAAGGAAAAGACAATGAGTGTAATTTGTTAGTGGGTGATCATCAATTGTAGTTTGTGGATGAAAATGTTCAAGAAAACATTTGCTAACATATTGGGCTGACGTTTTCTTCGGGAGGGGTATCTAAATATCCTGCAGTGACCAAAGATTTTCTAGACGCGTAATTTCCTCAGAAGCCAGAACATTTACAATAGAGGCCTAATTATAATTTTGTGTGCCTTTTCTCCACAATTTGACAGTCCCTTTAAACATGCTAAACGGATAAAAATATCGACATGGTTTTGAAACAAGTAACTTTTGTCATGGTCGACTTAATAGAGCTCTGAATGCGTTACGCGCGTAACGCACCCCATGTAAAAACTCTTAGGCACGTGTTTTCTGGTCACGCACGCTTACAATGTAACTACCCGGCTGGACCTTTTAGCCCGTGTTGTTGAATCTCCGTGAGATATTTGCCGATTGGACCAATCGGCAAATATCTCACGGAGAAATATACTGCACAAGATCCACACAATGTTCCCTAATCATGCTAAGTAATATGTCTAAATGTATGTCTATATACAAATCAAACCGTACCATGCTTACCTTGTAAATATTCGTTCCGCCGCCACTTTCTCCAGCAGTGTTGTTGAGATGGTTTGTGTCTCGTTGTCAAATCATTATGAACAACATTTCACTAAACAACGATCAATTGCATTGCAACCTTTTTGGGCCGAAATGAAAATAATATTTACCTAATGAGAGACAGGCATTGACGAAAAATGTCAATTCAAACGTTACAAATTGTATTTGGTTTTGACAATTATCGATGAATGCTGGTTTATAGAGTAAACACCTCCTGTTCTAAATAGTAAATGGAACATACTATGGGTTAATATTGCGTTGTGTGTATAATGGGTCGATATAGAGTAGTTGTTGAGCGGATTTTGATTAAAACCTAATTAAGTGTAACTTCACATTCTAGAAGTTAATGTTTGGTTTATTTTTCTAACTGTTGGCGTACAAGTGAGCCAATTAGACGAAAGCTAAACGTATCAATCTCAGATTGTTGTCCATGTAAGCATGTAAGGGCATTCTTATGTAAGTAAGTCGAGAAAAAAAGATGCGTGCCAGGTAGAGACACAGGAAAATATTGTAGGCAAAACATTAAGAATTTAATATCGAAATTGAAAATAAAGTCATGGTCAATGATAACTGCCCTTCCAATCAACGTACGGTATGAGGGCCATTCTATAAGGACTCTCGCCAAATGGTACAATTCCTTTTGAATTTTCCTCTTCTTTTTAACAAATCGTTTGTACAATATATTTATAGCTTAATAGTAAGACTTGAATCCGCTACTTCTGTGATAATGGTGATCATTTCGTATGTTTTATCGTTGTGTTTTTTCTATTTGCCAACAGGGCCATCTGAAGTTCACAATTTAGGATTCAAATAATTTGTCAGCAAAGGAAATCTACAGATCCATGTTGTGCTGAAAGATTATTTATTTACGATTCATCATTCATCATATACACCGTTGCCACAATGGACATAGTAAATGAATAAATCGTAACATACACTATATATACTGCCAGTTTATCTCATTTCAATTGACATAGGCATGTCGTAAGAGAAAGACAAGGATATAAACACTTCCGAAATGGTTTTTAGATAAGAGCTGCAGATACTTCTGTTCAGATATTATTACCCACTAATGTTGCTCCTACGGTATGTGAATCCAAAGTGGTTGTTTCATATGTTTTCTCATCTGTTTTGGAGATTGATCCAGATACATCCGAAACTTCTAACGGAGTAGCAAACAGATTGTTAGGTTTATTCTGAAGGTGTGAAGCTGAAGAGAACAGTGGTTGTTTCAGAGCCTCTCTAAAATTTCGATTCGTGAGTGTGTATATTATGGGATTAATGCAGGAATTGACAAATGCCAATAAAACAAAAGTATCAAACACGTTCCCATTGATGTATTGCACAGGTATCAAACCGAGATTGAAAGCGAAGAATGCAAATTGATCTGGAGACCAACAGATGACGAATGTTACAATGACGACCATCAACATATTAATTACACGTTGTCGTGCGCGTAATAGGTTTAAAGTTGGATTTGCAGTTGATGGTAGCTGAACTCTAGATGTTGCTAGAGAAATTGCCTGTATTTTGAGACTCCGAATGGCCAACATGTTTGCAGTAAGCATCACTGTTACTGGCATTAGGTATTTCACAAGCAAGGTTGACACACCAATAAACACTTGTAATTCGACGCTGCCAAAGTCATGAATACATTGACCATTAAAGTTGTGAACAACATAATATTCAAATGTGTTAAAACTGAAAGCCGAGAGCCAGATCATGGCGATTATCCTTTTTGTCGTTTTTATCGTAAATATCGCCTTGTAATGCAGAGGATAAACTATAGCAACGAAACGTTCCACTGCCAGCGTAGTAAGAGTAAATACCGATGCCACAATGGACACCCACATGACGTTCATAGATTCAACCAGTTTGCAGTAAACATGTCCTCCAAAGTTGTCAGGAACACGGGATAAGGTCGGGTAAGGAAGGATGAAAATCGACGTCAAAAGGTCAGCAACGGCTAAAGCTGCGATAAAGATGTTAGTAGAAGCCTTCTTGACATTACGCGCGTGAAGATACACGTGTATAACGAGTGAATTTCCCAAGATGCCAATAATGGCTAATATTAATTGACCAATTAACCGCCAGCCCCAAGTAACACGCACAAGGTATATTGGTTCAAAACTTGATGAGTCGGATGACGAGTTAGCCTCCGAATCATTAGTCATTGATTTTGATAACGAGAAAGTTGATTCCATATCGACAGATCTTCAATGTCCACAATGACGCATTTGTTTCTCCCACAAACCTCTTCTGAAAGGTAAAGCACATAAGCAAAAGACAATGAGTGTAAATTTGTTACATCATCAATTACAGTATGTGGATCAAAACGATCGAGAAATCATTTGCTAGGGGGGCGATCATTTAAGAGTTAAGACAAAATCAGTTCATTTGTTTAAAAATGTTAAAAAATCATTTTATTCAGTAAATACTGCTTTATCTCGTATTAAAACGGAATATATAAAATGTTCTCAACTCGTGTACGATAAATAATAAAATCGCGGGCGGGGGCAGGGGAATTTAAATGCTGTGACTAAAGATTTTCTAGATGCGTAATTTCCTCAGAAGCCAAAACATTTACCATACAATTATAGTTTTGTGTGCCTTTTCTCCACAATTTGACCGTCCCTAAACATGCTAAACGAGTAAAAATATCGACATGGTTTTGAAACAAGTACCTTTTTTCATGGTCGACTTTAGAGCTCTGAACGCGTTACGCGCGTAACGCACCCCATCTGAAAAGTCTTAGGTACGTGTGTTCTGGTCACGCATGCATACAGTGTTACTACTCGGGAAGTGTTAGCCCGTGTTGTTGAATCTCTGTAGAATATTTGCCGATGGGTGCTCACAAATAAACTGCACAAGATCCACACAATGTTCCCTTACTTACTTTCTTACTTTACTTTATGGCGTCCACTCCAACTTGGTTGACTGATGCCATCCTTTGCAAGATTTTGCGCCATTCGCTTCTGTCTTGAGCCTTTCTGCTTGCTTCTGATAAGGATGTCAGACGAAGTCTGTTGCAGTCTGACCAAATACCATCCATCCACCTCTTAGCTGGTCTACCTCTAGGCCTTTCACCATTTACTGTTCCAACAATTGCAACTTATTGGTATATTTGAGGGTTCATACGCTGTACATGTACGTGTCCATAATACCGCAGTCTTTTGATGGAAATCTTCTCAATGATGGTATGCTTCAGTCACAGTGTTTGTCTAATGGTGGTGTTTCTGATTTTGTCTAGTCGGTAATGCCTAGTATTTTTCTTAGGCAGGTCATTTCAAACACAAGTAGCCTGTTCTCGTCATTTTCCTTTAGAGTCCATGTTTCAGAGCCGTATAACAGGATGGACATTATTAGAGTTGAATACAGCTCCATTTTAGTTGTGCGTGAAATGTTTTTAGAGTTGACTATGTCATTCAGACTTTGCAGGGCTCCAAGTGCTTTACCTATTCTGAGTTGGATGTCTTCAGTGCAGGTTCCCTTTTTAGAGATTTTACCACCAAGGTATACAAAATGCTCTACTTGTTTGATATCAGCGTTGTTTATGTTGATTTTAATATCAATGTCTCTCCGGCTGATACCTTGTACCTCTGTTTGGGCTATGTTAATTTTGAGGCCAATATATGTACTGTACTGGTGGACCTTGTTCACTAGTGTTTGCGGATCTGTCTCGCTTTCAGCTATAATGGCAATATCATCTGCGAAGCGGAGGTTTGACACCAGCTGTCCTTGGATGTGTGCGCCGATGGTTGTGTCGTGAGTGGCATATAGCATTACCAACTCTAGTAGGATGTTGAATAGGAGTGGAGAAATTATGCAGCCCTGACGAATTCCAACTTTGGTAGAAAACCAGTCTGTAAGTTCTCCGTTTACTCTCACCGACCTTAGTGATTTGCTGTAAAGAGCTTTTAGTAGGCTGATGATCTTGTCTGGGAATCCAAAGAATGCCATTGCTTTCCAGATGCCGTTTTGCCATACACTATCAAAAGCTTTTTCAAAGTCCACGTAGCAGCAGTACTATAGGTCTTTTTTCTTTTCCAGGTACTTTCTCTCTGAAATCTGTCTCAGTGTAAATAATTGATCCACAGTAGACCTTCCTGGTCTAAAGCCTGCCTGGGATTCTGATAGTATTTCCTCAGCTTTCTTTTGAATGCGTTTTTGAAGAATGTAGATGAGTATTTTGCCCGCTTGACTGAGAAGGCTGATTCCTCTATAGTTAGCGCAGTCCAGCTTGTCGTTCTTTTTAAATATTGGGGTGATTATAGCTTTGCCCCAGTCATCAGGGAAACACTCCTCATTCCATATCTTGTAACTGTCTCTCCAGATGCTTTCACTTCTTCAGAAGTAATACAGTCAAAGCCTGGAGTGTTTTTTTCTGACATGTTTTTAATAGCATTGGCGACTTCTTTTCTTAGGATTGGTGGTTCCTCGCCCGAGCTTGCCATTTGTGGTATTGAGTCAGCTATAGCCACGTTGATAGGATTATGGTGGTTTACAGAGGTCCTGGTAGTTTTCTTTCCACCGCTTCTTGACATCTTTTAGCTCTGTTAGAATGGCGCCTTTTTTGTCTTTGACTGATTGCATTCTTACTGTCCTCTTTCCTGTGATTTTCTTCATGGTAGTGTACACAGTCTTAGACTTGCTTGCCTGATGTGCACTCTCTACGTCTGTGCATTGGTATTTCAGCCATTTGTCCTTACATCCCTTTGTTTTCCGTTTAATCTCTCTGTTGAGATAGTTGTAGTTTGCCCTTTTTGATGGGTCTTTCAGTTTATCTGCCTTTGCCTTACTACGCTCCTTACACAAGTCCAGTACCCCAGAACTGATCCATGGTTTGGATTGGTTTTAGTTTTTTTGGTGCCTAGCAGAGATTCTGAAGTATTATTGAAGGCAGTTTTGATGTCTTCCCATGCCGAGTTAACGTCAACATCCTCTTTGGTCAGCAATGGTCCAAATCTTCCACCAATTTCTATCTTGTATTTGTTCCTGATGTCCGGGTCTCTAAGTTTGAAGACATCATAGCGTTTTGGTAAGTTTGCCTTGGATGTTCGTATGAATCTTAGACGGAGATTTGCTAATACGAGTTGGTGATCGGAGGCCACGTCTGCACTAGGAAAGCTTCTTGAATTGGTGATGCAATGTCTCCCTTTCTTATTTATTATGATGAAGTCTATCTTATTGTGCGTCTTCTGATCTGGTGACTCCCAAGTCCAATGTCTGCTATCTCTCTTCTGCTTATACAGTGCGTTAGTTATGACAAGATTGTTGACAACGCAGAAGGTAAGAAGTTTTTCTCCTCTGGCATTCATTTTCCCATAGCCATGATGACCAATGACGTCACTCCATTTGGAATAGTCATCTCCTACTTTAGCGTTTAGATCACCTATCATCATTAGGATGTTCCCTAATAGGTCTAATATGTCTATATACAAATTAAACCGTACCACGCTTACCTTGTAAATCTTCTTCCGCTGCCACTTTCTCCGGCAGTGTTGTTGAGATGCTTTGTGTCTCGTGAACAAATCATTATGAACAACAATTCACTTTAACAACGATTCATTGCATCGCAACCTTTGTGGGCCGAAATGAAAATAATATTTACCTAATGAGAGACAGGCATTGACGAAAAATGTCAAGTCAAACGTTACAAATTGTATTTGGTTTTGACAATTATCGATGAATGCTAGTTTACCATGTTTACAGAATAAACACCTCCTGTTCTAAATGGAACATACTGATGGGTCAATATTGTGTTGCGCGTATAATGGGTCAATATTGTGTTGTGCGAATAATGGGTCAATATTGCATTGTTGCGCGTAATTTGATTAAAACCTTATCAAGCATAACTTCTCATTCTAGAAGTCAATTTTTGGTTTATTTTTTTAATGAATGTTGGCGTGAAAGTGAACCAATTAGCCGAAAGTCCCAGATTGTTTTCCATGTAAGGTATTTTATACAGAATTTAATAATGAAATTGAAAACAAAGTCATGGTCAATGAATACTGCCCTACCAAACAACGTGCGGTACGAGGGTCATTCTCCCGGTCATCCTATCGTTTGTATAATAGCTAAAGGTCATCATGGATCATGGTGATCATTTTCTATATATTTACCAACTGCGCCATCTGAAGTTTACAATTAAAGGTAGTTGTTCCGATTGCTGGCCCGATTTTCAACTTGATGTTTTCTGTTTCATATGGAAGGTCATCCTTAAATGTGTCACATTCCAAAGTTTGAGTTGCAAAACTGCAATAGTCTTATTTTAGAATTACAAGGTCACAATTATGTTGCCCATTGAGTAGTACACAAACTGGCTGGTGGTTAACCACCTTTGGCAGTAATTCACCACATTTTTGCCTATAATTTCTAAATGGAACATTTCTGGCCCCTAAGATTTTACAGACATAATGAGAAAAATATGAGGATTCTTCTGATATCAAAATATCTTGATGTGAAAAAAAAATCATAGCCCCAAAAAGTGATCGGGTCATATACCTTTAAGGATTCAAATAATTTGTCAGCAAAGGAAATCTGCAGATTAATATCCATGATGTGCTGGGAGATTATTCATTTACGATTCATCATTCATCAAAAAGTTTGACGCTAATTCTATCCTGACCAACAAACAGCATGGGTTCAAAAGTGAGCGCTCTTGTGAGAGCCAAATAATTCTTACTGTCAATGATCTTGCCGAATCCCTAGACAACAGATCACAAACTGACATTATGAATTTCTCCAAAGCTTTTGACAGCGTCCCCCACAACCGTTTATTGAATAAACTTAAATGGTATGGCATTCACAACACTACACTTGCATGGATTTCCAACTTTCTCAAGCACCGTGATCAAAGGTCGTCGTCGGTGGTGATTACTCGACTTGGGCTGATGTTGTTTCTGGCGTCCCACAGGGCACAGTGTTTGGTCCGTTGCTTTTCCCCGCACATATTAACGACCTCCCTGACAACATTCACTCGTCATTCCGCCTATTCGCAGACGACTGTGTCATATATCGTGAAATTCATTTAATTCAGAGAGCTACAGACTGACCTATACACACTGGTGAAATTGTATATAGAAGGACTAGCAGATGTCGTTTAATCCCTCAAAGTGCTTTGTCATGAGACTCGCCTATGCACATTCTCCAAACAAACTGGGAGAAACTGAGTGAAACTGACGGACACCCCTACCTTGGAGTCTTCATTACTAACAAGCTTCCATGGAGCAAACACATCCATCAAATCACAGGCAAGGCAAACCATCCTCTGGGTTTCATTCGCTGAAACATGTACTCCTGCCCAACAAATACCAAAGAGTCGGCCTACAATACCCTCGTTCGGCCTTTAGTGGAGTACTCCTCAGCGGTCTGGGATCCACACACAAAGGACCTTCAAAACAAAGTGGAAATGATACAGAGGAGATCAGCCAGATTTGTGTGTAGTGATTTTAAAACCAGATCTAAGGGTGGTGTCACCAAGCTGATCCAAACCCTCGGATGGGACTCTCTCTCTTACCAATTGGAGACTGGCTCACAGACTCACACTACTTCAACAAGCCGTCTCCTATCATTGCCCGTCGACTCAATGCTAGCCTACAGCCCGCCCAGCGTCGTACACGGCAGCTTCATTGCAACGCCTATAATCAAATCTCAGCCAACAAAGGCTGCCTCAAACAAGTAAATGTTGTTCCATGAGTGCCCGTGAGGGCACGAATGGAACAATTTATTTGTACGCCTACTAGCTAATAATAGTCCCACTGTGTCAAACCACAGATAGTCGTCAAACTTGAGTTATGAGGGCTCACCAAGTTGTTATGATTTCAATACCAACAGAGTGGACTGGTACACTCCATAAAAACAGTCTGGTATTAAGTTACAGACCAACCATTGTGTCCTTATTAATGAGGTCATGTTTCTCTTGGTTTGTGACTAGCCACTGTGGACTTCCATTAAATAAATACACACTTAACTGGAAAATGTCATATTTAACCCTTCTTTCAGTTGGTCCATAGTTGAACCTTGACAAGAAATCATTATTAACTACTTATTTTTTAAGTGTGTATATTTACAGGATTTTTGGCCAGACATATCCATCTGTCATCACTGCATTGCCCTTGTTTGGTGGTTGATCTGGCTAAGTTTGAAATTACTCTATCACTTAATTTCTCTGGTATAAATTGTATGTGGATTTTTTGTTTTTGAGTAGGGTATTTAACATGTTTAAGCAGTGTCTGTTTGACATCAACTCAGGTACATGAATCGTGTACAAGCTGAATATGTCCAATTTTTCCACTGTAAACAAGGTGTCTCTAGAGCTGAAATCATAACCTTGAGCGTACAAGCCTATTTTTCCCCTCACAAATCGCAACTGTAACTCACTCCCGGAACATATTACCAACATTAACTCAATACTGCCATAATTCAAAAATACCCTGGCGAAACATCTGCAAAGGCTGCTAAGCACACAACCCTACGGCAAGCCATATCGGATATGTATCGAGGACCACGAAGTTTACTGTGTATCTCTATGGGATTATTCGTGGTCGCGCATACATTTTGAATTCTATACGAATCTGTGCCAATAACTGAAAAACGAAGAAGGAAAATATATGCATCATGGACGGGGAACGAATGAGAATCGTTAATCTTTTTATCACGGTCATTCAATAAGATCTACCTCGTACCTCATAACTTTGTAATTATATGAGCCAGTCATGGAATATATTACAAAATCGTAGCTTAAAAAAAAACACTTTACTTTTCATTAATTTGTGATGAAATGTTGTGATCTTTCAAGAAAATCTATTTCATTATTTAGTGAGGGGAATTACAAATGTAAGGATTTGCTTCATCACAATTTTTCACCGCAAAAACGCCCTCGTTGTCCAAAACGACACTGTGATGTATTGTTGTGATGTTTCAAAAAATCACTTCACTTTTTATTTGAGTTCTTATCTATTTCATAATTTTGTGATGAAATGTTGTGACGTTTTAAAAAATCACTTCACTTTTTAATTGAGTTAATTTATTTCATTATTTTGTGAGAGGATTTAAAAATATGTGGATTTGATTCATCACAATTTATAGTCACAAAACGCCCTCATTGTCTAAAACGACACTGTGATGAAATGTTGTGACGTTTCAAAAAATCATTTCACTTTTTAATTGAGTTAATTTATTTCATTATTTTGTGAGGGGAATTACAAATATGAGGATTTGATTCATCACAATTTAACATCACAAAAACGCCCTCATTGTCCAAAACGACACTGTGATGAATTGTTGTGATGTTTCAAACAATCACTTCACTTTTTATTTGAGTTCTTATCTATTTCATAATTTTGTGATGAAATGTTGTGATGTTTCAAAAAACTACTTCACTTTTTATTTTAGTTAATTTATTTTATCATTTTGTGATAGAAATTTGTGATGTTTCAAATTCTCACTATGACATTTTCTATTTATTATGTATTATATTATTTGTGATGAAATGTTGTGACGTTTCAAAAAATCACTTCACTTTTTAATTGAGTTCTTATCTATTTCATTATTTTGTGAGAGGAATTACAAAATGAGGATTTGATTCATCACAATTTATCGTCACAAAAAGCCCTCATTGTCCAAAACGACACTGTGATGAATTGTTGTGATGTTTCAAAACATCACTTAACTTTTTATTTGAGTTCTTACGTATTTTATTATTTTGTTATGAAATGTTGTGATGTTTCAAATAACCACGTCACTTTTTATTTGAGTTCTTGTATTTCATAATTTTGTGATGAAATGTTGTGATGTTTTAAAAAACCACTTCACTTTTTATTTGAGTTTATTTATTTTATTATGTTATGATGGAAATTTGTGATGTTTCAAATTGTCACTATGAAATTTTCTATTTATTACCAGACGACGCTGGACACGGACGTATTCACGAATATTCAGGTTAAAATATGCGAACGAGGTTACGTGATCAAGTGAATGGGACGAACGCTTAACAACGGTTTAAATTCAAAAAATGATACTGACACTGTGGATGGTTAGCCATCCACAGTGGTTTTAGGATGAAATAATTTAGTTCCAACGTGTGATGAATTTTATGGGTTCATGTAATCAAAATCCATTGTTACATTGAAACCAACGGAAATTCAAAATTAACGGCAGTTAATATGAGGATTTGATTCATCACAATTTAACATCACAAAAACTCCCTCATTGTCCAAAACGACACTGTGATGAAATGTTGTGATGTTTCAAACAATCACTTCACTTTTTATTTGAGTTCTTATGTATTTTATTATTTTTGATGAAATAGTGTGATGTTTCAAATTATCACTATGAAATTTTATATTTCTTATGTATCATATTTCTTTGTGATGAAATGTTGTGATGTTGCAAAAAAATCAATTCTCTTTTTTTTGGAGCTCTTACGGTATGTATTTTAATAGTTTGTAATGAAAATTTGTGATGTTTCAAATTCTCACCAGGGTTTTCTTTACGCGTAAAAGTGCGCGTATTTAAGCGTTCACCCATCGTACCCGGGCATCGTACTCCCTCAAAGCTCTGCACCCTACAGCAGTGCGTACAAAAAATTGTAAATGTACGCGCCCGGTGTACGCGCTCAGATTACCGACAATTTTTACCGTTGACACACTCTCTTAATATGACATGCAAATATAACATTAAATATTGGAAGTTACAAAATCACCTTTTGTGACCAATTTACCGAAACAAAATTATAAAAATATTTTTCAGCTTGACACAGTAAATTATCTAAACATGGTGGTTTTGCCATTTTGCCCCATCCGCAGACAAGAACATATCAGAAAATAAACAAAGTCCAGCTTATCAATATTCGCATATGTTATCAAAAGAAAACCGTAAATGGTGTGTAAATGTAATTTGGTATATACATTGTTAGGTTTGTAAAGTTTTTCATTTAAAAAACAAAAAATGCCGAATTATGCAAATTAGTTAATTAAAGTTAATTATATATTCAAATTGTTATTTTGCGAATTAGGCGACTGTAATTTGTATTTTTACTTGAGTTTTATTAATAATACCTTCATACACCAGTCAAATCATGACCAACATGCGCAGATGGTGCCATTCACACGCTTTTTAAGCAACACATTTTCAAATGATGCCTACTGGCACATGAACAATTAATTGTTTGATGAATGAGTACATTAAAACCCACCTAACAGGCTTTTAAAATTACTCCATTAAATTTGCAAAACAAAAGAACACCCCGCACGTACCAAACTGTACATTAGATTATATTATTCGAGTGAGTTTCTGTGACAATTGGAATGTTGAATGTAATTTCCCTTCTTTTTTGGCTCTAAAGGCCGGGTTCCCACACAGAACAAAATCCCGAGTAGTCTTAAAGGCCGGGTTCCCACACAGAACAAAATCCCGAGTAGTCTAGAGTAGTCCAGACCGGTTCTGTCCTTTAATAAATCGCTAGTGGGAACACTATTCAAGTGGGTCCGGACTCAAAGCGGTTTTTGTTATTTTTTAATACCAACCTGAAAGGTATTCCCGGTCCGAAATTAATCATTAATTTATCATGTAGGAACACGACTCACAATGATACTAATCTAAACTGGGAACACTTTGCATCTACGCAAGGGGCGCATCATCGTTTTCTGGCGATTTTTGAATGATTTTAGATTTACATCGGGGAACGTGGATTTTGTTATTAGGCCAAATTATACCACTTTGATTCATCGTGGTGGCGAAGGCTCAAGTAGATACACAACCTCTAGATGGGTCCCCGTCCGAACTAGTCCCAACCAGGACAACTGCCTACGTATGTGGAACACGGCGTCGGTATAGGACATAGCAGACAAGAATTCCTGTTACACTTTCCGGCTATAGTTTTACCATACAGAAACAGATTTTGTACTCGGAAACCTTTCACAAATTTCAAAGTCTCTCTCATGGATTACTGACTCAATACTAGGCATGTTTGTACTTAGGTCAATGCATTTTTCATGGTGATTCCAGGATTGCTTCGCCATTGATCGGCAAGAGGATTAAAATAGGATAAAAACAATATTACTTACTGGCTAAACAGGACGTACCTTTATGCGCAGCTAATATTAATAACATTAAAAAACCTAGGTCCATATTATTAACTATAAAAATGGGAGTTATGCAACTCAACTTTGGAATTTGACTATTTTAAGGATGACCCTTCGTGTAGCATAGAAAATATCAAGTTGAATATCAGAAAACCTATCTTTAATCAAATACAAACATTCAAATTTGGTTAGGTGTAGGACCTTTAACACCCACTATTAGGGGAGATTGTTTATGTAACGAAGAAAACAATACTATGTGCAACTTGACTCTGACTTTTTGTTATATATTGAATTTAAAACTTGAAACTTAATTCCTCAAAAACACTGCCAAAGTCTACCTATAGCCAAGGCAACATGTGAGGGCTGTGATTATCAATTGTAACACGGGAAACTGTATAGTAGACTAAACAGCCACACACCTAATGAGCATGCTCAAACTATTGAAAAATATAAACACTAATATAGATTTTATGTACGGGGCATTGCTCCCTTTGAAGTTACTAACTAACGAGAAGAGTCTTGAAAAAAGGATGGGTCTGAGTTTAAATGCGAGCGGACATAACATGAAGAGTTGAGTGAATTGTATTTGACCAAAACGAGCACCCTCACTTTTCCATATTTTTGTTGTGTCTCGTTTTCATGGAATCACCCATGCGCCTGCAAGAAAGCATTTATCGGTACATGTTTCTCGAAGGAATTAATGTTTAGAATTTTCTAACACAATGGTGACCTCCATAAGGTCACCCAATACTATTATATGGAAGATCAAGGAAACAAATGAGAATATTCAATTTTTACATGGGAAGCTTTCAAGAAGATGTACATTTTGCAGCCTGTGTTTTATCAATGGGAAATTAGCTGCTCAGCACGATGAGAATTGGCAGGTATTGAGTTAAAGGTATAAATATAATACTGGCAAAGTTTCATCACAATGCATTCAGTCAAAAATAAGTAATGATTTTTTTAAGGTCGATTAAAAATTCGAAGTTTCTATGTGTAGGGGTGTGTGGAAGCAGTGTGGCAACACGCCTTTGCACTCACCTCGACATGCTTTACTAAATAGAACACTTTGCGGCATATCTGTTTACAAAAACATATGTTGTTCTAGGAAAACGTGTTTTTACTTTTATTAAAAGCACTATAAATCGGCTGTCTTTGTTCAATATAAAGCTAATTTCGTAATTGTTAAAGAATAAAAAACAATGAAAGTTCAAACCCGGATTCGAAAACCACCTGTTACAATCACACGGGCCGAGTAGGCGCAACCAACAATTGCTATAGTGAACGGTTTGCGTACGGTGTAGGTTGGGTGTATGGATTACGATTGATTTTATTGCCCAAAATAAGTTTCACAAAATGATTCAAGAATTTCAAAACTATTGAATTGCATCACCATATTTGGCATGTAAAATGTATCAAAATAAGTACAAACATGTCTAGTATTGGTTCAGTAATTCTTGAGATAAGAATTTGAAAGTTTAGAAAGCTTTCTGGAAAATATGTTTTGTATATACAAAATGCACCACTTCACTATCGATTATAATGCACCACATCATCATTGATTATAAAATGCGAAGAAAGGCATTACATGACCGGAAAGATGTAAGATGTAAAGATGAAAACTGTAAGATAAAAGATGTAAGACAAAATGCCAATTGTCTGCATATTATACAAAGTATGTGTTGATAAAGCGTCATTGTGCGATTACAAACTCCAAATGTATATGGTCACGCGTTATGAACTCGCCTCCCAATAGGGTGGTGCTGTTACATTTTTTAGCTTCATGCTGTCATTTTCCTCAAATATTTTTAAAACCACAAAAGCTATCTCAACAAATTTGGTATCATTTTAAAGCCCCAATAACAAGCTATCTTCCTGCCAAATGGCATTGGTTTAGCTGATACAGAAAAGAAGATACAGCTGTTTGATGTTTGCGGACCAGGGGTGGTGCTGGAAGGGGTGCCGCCGGGAAGGGGTGCCGCCTGTACAAACTCAATGAGGACAATCCCATGTTTTGTTCTTTTTACAATAAGGCCTAGTAAAAAAATAAACATGTTTCCCGTCCCCGCCCGCCTCCTTTTTGGCCGCCGCCTCCTATTTGTTACTATTTACTATTTCCGAAAATTCTGTAATTTTTTTATTTTATTTATTTTTTATTTTTTATTTTTTATTTTTTTATTTTTTTTAATTTTTAGTGATTGATCCTTTGATTCCTATTGCTCATAGGAATGGTAGGTGTAATAGAAATGCTGTATCATTTCATAGCATGTTCATGCCATACATGACACAGAATTATTGACATGGCTTCTCAAATAGTACCATGGCCCATGGGGACCGATATACCTAACTTCACGTAGCAATTGCTTGCAATTAGGGGACCGACACATGTAGGCCTACATCCTTTCGATCAATGATGTTTTGTTCCTCATTCAACCTGAAAAATGACGAAAACATAAAGAAACAATGCGTACTTGGCTCTATATATTAGATAAACCTTTTCATATTTGTATTCCTCTGGCAATTAGAGTGGAAAATACTGTTTAGGAGTGTCTGCAACACAGTCAGTTGGTCACTTTCGACTTGGCGGCCATCTTGAAAAAAATATCAAAAAATGGGAAAATAGTAAATAGTAAGACCCTCCCTCCTCCTTTTTTTAAAAAGTCCGGACGGGAAACATGTCATTTTTTTTACTATGCCTAACTAGTAATCCCCTAATGTTACAAACACCATTTTGGTCCCATTTCAAAGGATATTTAGTAGTCTTTAAGTATGTGGTTCAACAGACTTGTCAACTATTTGTAACAACTAATTAATTATGGATAAGACAATGATCATCAGCTTTCTTCCTATTCGTCAACATGAATAATCAGCCTCAATTTACCGGATTTATAAAAATGACTGTAACAGAAAAAGTTTTCAACCTATGATAGCAAAAGTATACATTTTTGGAAAGCTTGTAACTAGAGGAATTCAGAAATGCAGTTTTTATCAGGGAAGGGTTCATCCTTAAACATTTTTTTCTGAAAATTCTAAAAATATATAAAATAAAAATTGGAGATATTCACTAGCCGGTATAATTACCATACCGACGTAGTAACTTTGACAATTATATATCATCTAATGGGTAATTTCATGAGGAATTCAAATATGTAAAATAAATAATGATAGGGGTAGGTATAAAAAATATATGGATCTCAAATTAAAAATTAAAAAACTCTGATATTTTCCCGAACATTTCCGATCATACCATTTTAGTTCTTGGTCGTACTATAATTTTAATGGCATATTTGGTTTCCTCATGCAATTGCCCTTCAGACAATGTAAACTTTTACTACCTCAGGGGGGGTATACAAGCAAATATAAATGTGTAAAGTTAAAATCATGTCGCGAAAGCCAAAATCCGTGTGTAACGTGAAAGGAGGCGAGCTTAAAACACATGACCATAGGCATACTATTATATCCATGTATATAATTCAGTATAACAAAGAAGCTTTTTTATTTGATATATAATTCAGTACATGTACAGGGTGTCCCAAAAGTCTATGCACGACTTTGAAGCTTTGTATTTCACAAAATATAAGTCGTATTGAAAATATGAATATATACATATTTAGAAAGAGGAGATGTGGGAAATAATTTTGATACCAAACATTTGAGTAACATCTGTTTGTAATGACACCCTAGAAGAAAAATATGTATTACTGCAAAAATGTAATTTTATACTTCGGAGGAATAAAGTTCATAAATCCATACCTTAACAAAACAAAAGGACGGGTAGAGTTGGTTACACGGAAAGAGATCCGTCAAATGTAATATTTAAAATGTTACCTTACAGTGATTTCATTCATAATAACAAACTATATCACACATAATTGTCGTTTCATTAGTGAAATCTAGTTTAAATGTTTTGTTTGATCTGAATCTTGTATGGAAACTTCTTCAAGTCCTTACGCAAAATTCTGTGAAGAGTTGATCTTTTAATCTTGTTTTCTGCGGAAAGTCGGCGAATAGATCTCTTTGGTCTTATAACATCAATGTGACTTGTTGATCAACCAGTATTTTTTCTACCACATCGAGACAAATCATGCACAGTTCCTGTGTTCAAAAATGTATCCACCAACTTCAGAATGGATATTCTTCCTGGTGCGCGTTTCACTCTGAATTTTTTTCTGAACTTTTGTTGAGTAAGTTGAACTGAATTTGTTTCAGCGTAGAACCATACAATTTGTATTCGATTATCTATGCTGTAAACCATCTTGAATGAAGACTTTTGCTGTGCAATGTTATCTACTGCGCCTATTTATGTTGTGAGTGACCGAGTTTGGAAAGCAGTGAACTGTGACTAATGCGCAACGTTGCTTTCATACCGTTAATTTATGCGCACCTGGTTTTAGCAACAATGTGTGGTACTTGGTATGGGTAGGTCTCACACGGCCAAAAACTTTCAACCAGTTTTATAATGTTGGTGGTTCACCAATAGGGTTGTGTTTGGTATCAAAATAATTTCCCAAATCTCGTCTATCAAAATATGGTTAAATTTATACCATATGATTTATATTTTATGAGATATGACTCTTCAAAAACGTGCATAGACTTTTGGGACACCCTGTATATAGGCATAGGGTCGGGTTTTTATAGTGGGGTCTATCGTCATGATCATCTGTACCCATATTTTGTCAGTCTATTGACATTCATTATTCCTCCAGTATAGGCATGTAGGCCAATGCCTAAACGAAAGTGTATATCAATCACGCATGTTTGCTCACACCGTCCCTTTTAACATGTCCATGTAACATTTATATAAAAGAAATCCCATGATTGGCCTAGGGCCTATCCGAATTGTTATAAAGTAACTCAGGCCCGTTTTGGCCCGCGCGCGTTGGGTCCGCGAGGTGATATTGAGGCGCTGACATCATACTACATGTACCCGCAATCAATGTAACATGTTTAGCACGGTTTACGCTCCCAGTTCCTTTACTAACCCTAACCTGCCGAAACACTACAAACTTGCACGCACACGGCCTGGGTTTGAATCCCGGCACATGCAGGGACTGACCTCCCCCCTTTTACCCTGGCCCTCTCCTGATCATAAAGTTTAACTCATACAAAAACACGCCCGGGAGTTAAAATTAATTGGAGTCCTCTTTCTATATCCTGGCTGTATATGATTGACCTATGTCTCGTCTCCTCGTGCCCCGTTTATCTTGTAGGCCTACTGTACGGTTTGCACTTCGGAGCCACGGACTTGCTCATTTACCCGCCTAATAACAAAGAAAAAACAGCTTGCACCACGAACGCGTACGTACCTTAAGGTCTGCGCCATTACGCAATCGTGGCGCCATGATTATGTTTATACGCGAGCGCGCAGAACAGTGTAAGAGTTTGTTTACAATAAATTGAAAAGTTCGTAAAAGATTTTATTTGTCGGTCGTATTATCCTTAATATCCTGTATAAATGCTTATTGCGATGCGATATTTAAGGATAACAAAGAGCCACATAATACAGGAATGTAGCTATGTCCATAATGAAAATATTGTGGATGAAGACCATTATGTCATCACTTACTCCGTAAGCCACAAGTTGAGTCCAAATAGTAGCTACCGGAGTTAAAGAAAATCAAAATTTCGGTAGTGGGCCGTGCGTGACACTTTCGTGACTGTCGCGTGGTACTGGTTGCTACGTGGGGCGAAGATCCCTGCGCATAGCAATTGCACGAACAGATGGGCAAGAATATACACTCGGAGTCATTGGACAGACAGACTCGCCAAAAATAGTATTATGAAATAGTGAATCAGTTTGAAGGCTTTATTATTGAAATTACACTTTCACGACTTTGAACATTTACTATCAAGGTAAAAACAACAACTTTACCTTGGCTGATGAGTGCGTCAGGACCAATTGCGCGCGCTTGCGGCGAACAGGGTGTTTGTGTCGGGACAATTTGGTGAATACTTTTAGTCAAAATTTAGATAAACCCCTTTGGTCCATTCAAGCAACAATCTTGGAGTCATATTTTGACCAAAATTAACTAATTTTCCATAAATGGTTGTTTCCCGTTAACAATTACTGATGGCAAATTACATCAGATGTTAAATTTGCGTTGGATCATTGTGAACAAAATGAATCATTCGTAACACATTTTGCATTGAAAATGGGTCACTGATCATATCATTAAACATGCATAACATCGGGGGATGATTTCATTGGCCACCCCGGTCGGAATTAACGCCTACATGTATGTGTAACATAACTTGAATACTATTCAAGTATATAAAACCAGTTGTTCAACGTAAGCCGTCTCATTCTGCTTGGATTTCATCACATGCACTACTTTCACATGTTTAAGGTGACTCTTCAATTGTGATACCTACATCGAGCTTGAGCGTGACTACTTCTAAGAGATAAATTAAAAGGTATGTACATGTAGTTCCTTTATTTTGCATGTTGGTCTATAACATTGTTTGTCTTCACACAAGGCCTATACTTCTATATGCAAGGATAATATAAGAGCATTATACAGGGTGACTCAAAAAATAGGACTCGGTTTCAATAGAAAAGATTAGTTTGGTAATACCATTTAATTCTGACACATTGACTTGGAGAAGGGGGGGGGGGACAGAAAAAATATTGTGGGTATATCCTTTATTTTTGAATTGGAATATTGTTATGGTTCGAGGCTTGCTATGTTTATTGGAACTTGCGCTAGTTTTACATTGTTCAAGTTCCCTCTTGTAGGCCTATGTCTATCGCGACGATCCTAAAAGAGTTGGTATGCAATGCATATGTGTAACTCTGCTCATATTCGGATGCTAACAGTTTGTTCACCATCAGTGCGTGGTCTCTCATCATTGATCGGTGGTGGTGGTGGTGGTGGTGGGGGGGGGGGGGGGGGGGGGGGGTGGGGTGGGGGGGGGGGGAATGAGGAAGGGGAAATTTGGGGGTAATGATGAAGGGAAAACTTCAAGCAAACATACACCACACGTTTTTATTCAAATGTGAACCGAATGGTGCGCACATTTTGGTAATGACAACAAGTTAATTATGATCATTGTTTGAACACATTTTTTGATAGCTTATAAACCTGGTATTCATATGGACCTATACAGAGCGGGTAAAAACCACTTTGCTCAAAATAAGATAAATTTAAGAATATTTCTGATAATTAAGGGAAGAAAAGCAATGCTAACATTAATGGGAGTATTTGTTGGTTAATATCAACAAAAAGAATCACCGGATTGTATGGTTTCCTTAAAGGACATTACTCAAGGTGGGAAAAGTTGCTCTTAATTAGTTATTTATACATATACTTTTTATATATTTTCTGAAGTAGTTTTATAGGTTTTTTTTGAAGCATCATATTAAAAAAAACACCACTGATTAGTTGTAGAAGAGGGATTTTCTATAAAATTCGTGACGTATAGTACGCTATCATAAAATACAATTTCTTACTTTGAATGATCGGGATTATGATTCCATGAAATTTGAGCCCTGATTCTTCACTTGATGTAAGTGCGTGATCAACATGAATTAATAACCAAGCAGTATTATTGTAAAATTGCACACGGACTTGGACATTATTTCAGGCAAGAACACACGTTAGCCTATACATGCAGAGCTGTCGAATTCCCATATCGATGCCTGTGAAGCTGCTTCATACTTTTTCGCAATAACATCCCATCTTGATCTTCTACCATCAAAAGCTATCGTGTCAGGATGTCATCTATTTCCTTTTTTGTCATTGTATCTGTCGTAATTGCCATCAAAAAGGTTCACAAATCCATCTAAACTGTCGCGTATTATAGGTCAAAATAGTTACGGCGAGTCTGCGTTGTCTTCTTCGTGATGTTTCTATAATCTCTTTCATTAGCGCAAATCAACAACAAAAATCAAGTGTTTATTTACACTTTTTCTTCTGAAATCTGGTTCTTAAAACTCTTAAAATAAGGATAATGGGAGGATTATGTAACCAAATAGTTTAGTTTCAATGTAAAATCACGTGTTTGACGAGAATATCGTGAGTTTCAAAGATAATTTAAAGTACTTTCTTAATAACAAACACTAGCTCTCATTGTTGTCAATGCTTACTTGCTTAATTCGAGTTGTGTTCTCGATCTCGACAATGGCTCTCCACACTTTCCTGTCCTGCATTGCTGTCTTTAAGTCTCCGACATCCAAACCAGTGTCCTGTTTTAGCACGTCGATGTAAGTTAGGGCAGGTCTTCCAGGTTTTCTTCTCCCATGCTTTGGTATCCAGTGAACCAGCTTTAACACACACTTTTGACTTCTAGAGCAGTGGCCTGAGAATCTTGTCTTTCTATCCCTGATCATTTGGGTGATTTGGGGAGGTCTTCATAAAGCTCTGTGTTAGTTGTTTGTTGCTTCCAATGAATGTTGAGGACAGCCCTCAGCATACAAGTATAACAGCCGTCAAGTTGCTTTGCTAGCTTAAGGGTGGTGGTCCATGCCTCACAGCCAGATTCAACGGTTGCGGCGAAGTTTGAATTTTCTTGGTAGGGTGGATTTCAAGATCTTGTTCAGCTTCCCACAGGCTCTCCAAGCTGCTGCCTTACGTTGCTTGATATCTGTTTCAGTGCTTGACATCCAGGCACCTAGGTACTTGAAATCGTTTACTTCATCTAGTTTGGTTCCATCATTTGTTCTGATTTCCACCGCGGCACTTGTTTGGTTGTATGCCATTAACTTTGTCTTCTTTGCATTCATAGTCAAGCCAACTTTAGCCACTGATGTCTCAACCCTCTGAAGCATATCTTGTGCCTGGTTAAATTCTTCAGACAGCAGGGCAATATCGTCTGCAAAGTCAAAATCTGTCACTGCTACAGGTCCAATCCTTCTGCTTCTTCGCTTTTCTAGATGGAATCCAAGCTCTTCTTCCTTTCCTGCTATAGCCATTCTCAGGGCGAAGTCTAGTACAATAACAAACAGATATGGGGCCAGGGTGTCACCCTGAAGTACACCAGCTAAGATTTCGAACAGATCTGTTTCTCCATCTGGAGAAATCACTTTAGCCATGGTTCCCTCGTAATCGTACATGTCTCTAACAGCATCGACGATCTGTCCTGGTATGCCATATGCGTGCAGAATTCTTAGCATTTTACCACGATGGATGGTATCAAAGGCCTTCGTGAAGTCTATATATGTTATTGCAGAAATGTTATATAATTGCAGAAACCTAGCACAATATCATCTGAAGCCATTTTGTTCAGCTTGACTGATAATTAAACAGTAAAACTAATTTGTGCGTACCGCGTCAAAAATGTCTATTTTAACACTAAAAAGGTCCAGAAAACGTTTCTGAAGCCATCTTGTTCCAAGTGAATAACAAAGTAGTAAAAATGATTGCGAGCGGAGCGCGAAAAATAATTGCTATTGTTAAAAGAGAGGTTTAGAAAAACCTTCCTGAAGCCATCGTGTTAGGCTTGAAAGAAGAAAAAAATCAGTGAAACTGAAAAAAAAGTCTATTTTATCACTAAAAAGGTTCAGAAAACGTTTCTGAAGCCATCTTGTTCAAATTGACTAACAAAATATTTAAAAAAATGGCTATTGTAAAAAGAAATGTTAAAAATTCCCGTTCCGGAAGCCATCTTGTTAAGCTTGAATAATAAAACGTTGAAAATAATCCGCGCGTAGTTCACAAAAAAATGTTATTTTAACACTAAAATGGTCCAGAAAAACGTTCCTGAAGCCATCTTGTTAAGCTTGAATAATAAAACATTGAAAATAATTTGTGCGTAGCGCGCAAAAACTAGTTATTTTAACACTAAAATGGTCCTGAAAAACTTCATGAAGCCATTTTGTTTAAAGGTATATTATGTGATCTTTTTCATGGGACGCCCTCAATCCTCGAAAAAAAAATTGAAGCACATTTTCTTGCAGATTTCCTTTTCTGAGCATAAATCATAAATATATTACAAGCTACAGAGCGATACGATTACTAATAACTTCAAAATCATGAATTTAGAGTAAAATTTGAAAAATAGATTGTACCGGAGCGGTACAATATATTTTCAAACTATGGTCCAGAAAACGTTCCTGAACATGGCTATTTTAAATGCTAAACAAAACGTGTCGAGGCTGTATGCCTGTATTGGGAAGACAAAGTCAGGATTCATGTTCACGGAGCAATCTTGGCCTGTCATTATAGTCAAAAAACTTAATTCCAAAGTGGCTCAAATTATAAAGGCGATGGAACCGTAATGTTTTTAGTGTTAAAATAGCCATTTTTTGTGTGTTAACATGCTTAATGTAGCCCAAATTGGGCTAATACTTGAAACTAAAAGTCTAATCTAGAAATGCTATATCGACACCTCCTCAAAATTTGAACATTTTATTTTATAAAATCTGAAATACTAAGTACTAATCTTTATAACAAATTGAAGTTCAAAGCTAGAAATTCTTTATACAACCTCGCTTAACATGCTCAGACCATACAATTTGGGCGCTGTGTGTCATTTCAACCAGGAATTGGCAGACCTACATTGCACCGTCCACGGACAAGCCCACATGCTGTGGATATTGCTTGCCGGTTTCCTCCCTTGACCAAGGCCGCTACTATGTTTTTGAAACCGTACAGATTTTTGATTTTTATAGTCAATGATTCATACATGTGCGCTAGCAGTGTATTCTTACGGCAAATTTCATGAACTCCTCCTGTGGCTTATACTAATAATAGGTATAGCACACAGACATTTTAAATTGAAATTGTACAAAATTAGTCTCATTTTGTAGATCTTTGCAACAGAAGACATTTGGTAAAAAAATCATGCAAATTGGTTGTACGGTTCTCGAGATATTGATCGTTGATCATTGGAAAATATGACAGGAAAACCTGCCATAAAGTGCCTTTTTGGCCAAAAATGACATTTTAGCAAGTGTACACCCTCTTATTATAAAACTATGTACATGGTGTATCAAAAAAATTAGGACACTTTTTGATGATGGTTTAAATCCTTGTTAAATCACTGAAGCATTACCAATTTTTATTTCACTGTAAAGTACAACCGATAAAGATTCAATCCTGAAAAGATGAGAAAAATCCATCATTAATTAAGGAAAATGTGACCTATTAGGCAAGGCAATCTATTTTGTACTATGTACAATGGTCATTCACACAGTAACAGTAGAGTAACATGAACGCGCACACTATTTATGCCAATTCTACTTCTTATCATGCTAATGAACCATCTACAGTGGGTTCGAGAACTGTTTTAATTTGCACAGAATATTCATGCATCTGATAAAATTTGTGGATTATTTAGCCAGTATTGATTTGTGATTTAAAATGTAAGCTTAAGTTAATTATCTCATTAAATATGCAAATGACCTCATAATGTATTCAAATTTCGCATATGCAAATTAGGTCAGTTTGACTTGCATTTTTATCCCCCTGGTTTGTAAAACCAGAAGGGGATTTTGTCATCATGTCGGGGTGCGTGCGTATGTATGTAGGGGTGTGTGTATGTGTGTGCCTTTTTGTTAGCCTTTTTTGTGCCTTTTGGTTAGCCTTTTTTTCCAAATGCTGTATCTGTTGAAAGGATGGACGGATTGACTTCAAACCTTCAGTGATAGGTAGGCCATGGTCAAACACTGTAGCTGCTTGTTTGGGGGTCTCATTTGCAAAGGTCATCTGAGGTCAAAGGTCATCTAGAGGTCAAATCGTAAAAGTTGCCCGAATGCTGTATCTGTTGAAAGGATGGACGGATTGACTTCAAACCTTCAGTGATAGGTAGGCCATGGTCAAACACTGTAGCTGCTTGTTTGGGGGTCTAATTTGCAACGGTCATCTGAGGTCAAAGGTCATCTAGAGGTCAAATCGTAAAAGTTGCCCGATTGACGTCAAACTTAGAGAAAAGAAACATGAACACCGGGTGAACATGTCTAAAATAAATTAGAGGTCATCCAAGGTCATCTGAGGTCAAAGGTCATCCAGAGGTCAAATCGTAAAAGTTGCCCGATTGACGTCAAACTTGGAGACAAGAAACATGAACACCAGGTGAACATGTCTAAAATAAATTAGAGGTCATCTGAGGTCAAAGGTCATCCAGAGGTCAAATCGTAAAAGTTGCCCGATTGACGTCAAACTTGGAGACAAGAAACATGAACACCGGGTGAACATGTCTAAAATAAATTAGAGGTCATCCAAGGTCATCTGAGGTCAAAGGTCATCCAGAGGTCAAATCGTAAAAGTTGCCTGATTGACGTCAAACTTGGAGACAAGAAACATGAACACCGGGTGAACATGTCTAAAATAAATTAGAGGTCATCTGAGGTCAAAGGTCATCCAGAGGTCAAATCGTAAAAGTTGCCCGATTGACGTCAAACTTGGAGACAAGAAACATGAACACCGGGTGAACATGTCTAAAATAAATTAGAGGTCATCTGAGGTCAAAGGTCATCCAGAGGTCAAATCTTAAAAGTTGCCCGATCGACGTCAAACTTGGAGACAAGAAACATGAACACTGGGTGAACATGTCTAAAATAAATTAGAGGTCATCCAAGGTCATCTGAGGTCAAAGGTCATCCAGAGGTCAAATCGTAAAAGTTGCCTGATTGACGTCAAACTTGGAGACAAGAAACATGAACACCGGGTGAACATGTCTAAAATAAATTAGAGGTCATCTGAGGTCAAAGGTCATCCAGAGGTCAAATCGTAAAAGTTGCCCGATTGACGTCAAACTTGGAGACAAGAAACATGAACACCGGGTGAACATGTCTAAAATAAATTAGAGGTCATCTGAGGTCAAAGGTCATCCAGAGGTCAAATCGTAAAAGTTGCCCGATCGACTTCAAACTTGGAGACAAGAAACATGAACACCGGGGGAACATGTCTAAAATAAATTAGAGGTCATCCGAGGTCAACGGTCATTAGAGGTCAACCAAGGTCAAAGGTCAACAAGGGGTTAATTTGTGCAATGAACACCGTGGGAACATGTAAAATAATAATTAGAGGTCATCAGAGGTCATCTGAGGTCAAAGGTCATCCAGAGGTCAAATCGTTAAAGTTGACCGATTGACCTCAAACTTGGAGAAAAGAAACACGAACACCGGGGGAACATGACCCATATATGACCGTTGACCTCATTTAGTTGATCTCCCAGCCAGGGGGATTCGCAAGTCGTGACTTGCAGTATTTTTTAACATAAGTTTATTCCTGAACATATTCTGTAACTAGTTTAGGTTGTGTAAATGAAAAATATTGCTCCAATTAAGAAAAAACTGCCACTTTCAACAAAGTAAGCACATTCATGTATAATGCCAAATTATCACCTAATTAAATATGCGACAATTTTAACGTGTCCTAGATCAGCAATGATCTGAACATATTCTCTAACTAGTTTAAGTATGTAAATGAAAAATATTGCTCCAATTAATAACAAATTGCCACTTTCAACAATGATCTGAACATATTCTGTAACTAGTTTAAGTTGTGTAAATGAAAAATATTGCTCCAATTAAGAAAAAACTGCCACTTTCAACAAAGTAAGCACATTCATGTATAATGCCAAATTATCACCTAATTAAATATGCGACAATTTTAAAGTGTCCTAGATCAGCAATGATCTGAACATATTCTCTAACTAGTTTAAGTATGTAAATGAAAATATTGCTCCAATTAATAAAAAACTGCCACTTTCAACAAAGTAAGCACATTCTATGTATAATGCCAAATTATCACCTAATTAAATATGCGACAATTTTAAAGTGCCCTAGATCAGCAATGAAATGTCGTATAACCACAGGATTTGGGACACAGCATGACTGAATATGTGATAACAGATTTATAAAAAATTAAGACTCTTAAATGTATCCAAATGAGTAAAACAGATTGAAAAGGGGATAAGCACATGCTCTACACTAAAGCCATAAAATATATTGTATGAACTGATTTATTTTTAAAACATTTATTTATATTTGTTTTTAATTTTTGAGGAGGTTTTTAAAGTAGCAATAGAATATTATAAGCCACTATATTTTTTAATTCACCCAAACAAGTTCAATTAGTAAACTCAATAAATACATAGAACCAGAATATTTAACACTAACTTTTGAATCACAAACAAATCACTAATTCTGTACACTCCAGAAATATTCTTAAATGCTTCACAAACTAATGCAGACCACTGTACAAAGCAATTACTTAAAGTTTATTTATTTAAACGTTTTCTGGACCAATTTTAGTTAGAAAACTAGACATTTTTGCGAGTTCGAGCGAATTTGTTTCATTTTTATCTGGTATTGACCGTACATTTACCGTTATATGTTTATCTGAAACAAGGTGTTATGATGATATGTCTAATGTTATTGATATTGAAAACTATGAGCTAGTCGGCACACCTCGCATTGACAGAAGAAATGGTGGGTCTGCTATTTATGTACACAACTCTGTATCAAAATATCAATCTCATCGCTCAGCCGTCAGCTTAGGGGTCGTCCAAAATTATCGCCATTTTCACTTACGTACAGAGCGTACGTAACTTTTTACCCCCCTCGAGTTACGTACGCAATAAATGGCGAAATTTTATTTTATTTTGTACTTTAAAAAAAAAATCCCGCCTCGCAAGATCGCCATTTAAGTTACGTACGGTTGGGGTATATTTCGACCCCCTCCCCCTTCAAAGCGTACGTAACTGAAAATGGCGAAAATTATGGACGACCCCTTAGTCCTTCCCCACCTTCATTATCATGATTATTGCAACTTTATATGGGCTGATTCTAACGTCCTCAATTCAATTCAGGTTAAACAAAAGTTTTTTTGAAAATTGCAAATTTCGCCTCGAATTTTGCCACCATAATGTGATATTAGTAATATCACACCATGGTGGCAAAATTCGATTAAGGATCATTTGTTTGCGAAAACTGTCCAGCAAAATGTTATGCAATAAAAGGGCCACATTTGAGTTTGTGACGTAATCGATGTAATGTTTTTCAAGGCCAAGGGGAAATGCATAAAACAAGTTTGGGTATAACGCGATATTGAGATGCCCGATGATTAATCTCTATAGTTGTAATCCTTGGTAACACATTCAAGTCTTCAAAGGTCATCTGGGGTCAAATTTCAAAAGTTGCCCGATTGTCCTCAAACATAAAAAAACTCCCTTTTTCGTACACCCAACGGTTATGGGGGCAAAGGTCAAAATAGGTCAAATTTTAAATAAGTTCAAATGACAAAAGCAATAATTGCGGAAGTGTTGACCTAGGTCAAATAAACAAAAAACAAAATCAACGGTGACCTCTTCGTATATATGCTGAATGTATGAGCCACAAAAAAGGGCATGTTTGGACTCATTCACTGCATTGTAGCCTATAACGTCTAAATGGAACATATCTTGCGCCAAATACAGAACTTATATAGGCCTAATGACCATTTTAAGTTTTTAAAGTCTATTCAATATCGCGTTATACCTAAACTTGTTTCATGCATGCTTTTGGACAGAAGCATGCATTTTCCCCTTGACCTTGAAAAACATTACATCGATTACGTCACAAATTAAAATGTGGCCCTTTTATTGCATAAAATGTTGTTGGACAGCTTACGCAAACAAATGATCCTTAATATCACACCATGGTGGCAAAATTCGAGGCGAAATTTGCACTTTTCAAAAAAAAAACCAGTGGCGCGATACTTTTTCAATGTGTATATTAAAAGACAGACTATTGGAGTGGAATAACACTAATAACAATATCCGACACTGTAAATCAGTCAGAAGTTTAACAATAGTACTAATGTACTACATTCCTTATATTATACTGGTACTTCTATAAATCCGTACTCCATCGCCTAGCTGTCTTATTATATTATTACTGTGTCTTATATACTTCGTTGCTGTTCTGACATACCGGCACATCTCTTTACTTATTTCTGTTGTGATGTGCCGGTATGTCAGAACAGCGACGAATTAGTTCACAAATGTACATTATAATCGTTACTGATCTATCTGTTATTATAATTTTGTTCATGCCGATGCCAACATACACCCGAGTTCTTTTCATTATAGCTAATGATCTTATTTGGGGGCCAATTACTTTTTCGAGGTCTAATTTAGTCAATCCACCATAGTATATTAATTGTGTTGTCATTGTATATATCTCATTTGTGGTAAATAATCTGAATTGAACTGAACTGAGAGTTGGGTTTGTTTGGTGGTTTTTCCCCTTAATTTTCTAATTTTTTTGACAATGACAAGTCATCAATTAGGCCTACTAGATAGGGATTTATGCTCTGGACATTATTAAGTCCATAATGAAACTATCTCTTATTCCTCTTTGTACAACAAAATATCGATTCAAAATTGCTGGTTGAGCCGTAACCGGCATATTATCGTCCCCCTGCAGCGCGCGTAATAAATAACGCGAACCATATTTACATAGAGGGCGTTTTTAAGAAAAGGTTCAATAAATAGCGATGGGAATGTTTAAATCAAGTTTTGCTGTGTTTTTGTGACTAGAAACAACAATAATGGTAATTTTTAATGTTCATCTGGAATTCTGAAGTAAATTATTTAATAAAAATTCTTCAACACTACTTCGTGTCCCTTAAAGTTTTAGCTAAGTTAGAGGTCCTATGGGAGCCAAACGTGTGTTAAGGATGAAACATGGGAACCTTCACTTGTTAATGTGGTCAAAGGTCACTACCAAGGTCAAATATCATCTCAGGTCACATAACAAGATCAAAGGTTATGTCAGGTCAAGCAGTAAAATAGGCTGTTAGGTTTTAGTTTTCTAAGTTAGACGTTGAATTGGAACCAAACATGGGTTAAGGATGTAACATGGGACCCTTCATATGTTAATGAGGTCAAAGGTCACTACCAAGATCAAATATCATCTCAGGTCAAGTTGTCAAATAGGATTATGAAAATGTTGAATTTTTTTGTTTTTGTTTTACAGTTAACAATGTTGCTGTTTATTCCTTGCCTGCTGATGGTCCTTGTGTCATGTTTAACACAAGCCAAGGATCAGAATCAGTGCCCCGGTGTGCCAGGAGTCCCCGGAACACCTGGTTTGCAAGGTATTCAGGGACCATCAGGTTTGACAGGAAGAGACGGAAGAGATGGATCCCTCAAAGGAGACAAGGGCGATGACGGTGGACCACCTGGACCAATCAGGAAATCAGCCTTCACAGCCGTCAAAACTAGCTCACAGACTGGAGACAGTGGCGATGTGGTTACATTTCAACTAACCCCGACAAACTTAAACAGCCACTTCAGTCTTGCAACCAACACATTCACATGCGTTTTCCCAGGCATCTATCTCTTCACATGTGATATTGGTCTTTATCGTCCATCTGAAGGTGATCCTGATATAGTACTTTCAATTGTAAAAAATGGTGCAGGGATCACTACTCTTCACACTCGTGTTGGTGGATTTACAGATGATTTTGACTCAGCCGGTACTTCCGCTGTAATTGAGCTAGTGGCAGGAGACCAGGTGTGGCTAAAGTTTGTTACTTCTAGGGTTGGTCGTACAGTTTTTAGCAATGCAAATTACGGAGCCAGTTTTTCTGGTATCTTGATTTACTAGTAATGAGATAAGATAAGATAAGATAATTAAGTGTTGGTGCAATTAAATTCACAACCAGTCGAGGCACGTGTCATCTTGTTAAATTAAAATCATTTATATCCGATGATAATGATTTCTTAGCAATACAATCCATTTTCACTTAGTATTATTTATATCATTTGACGAATGACAATCCTTAAATAGCTTATCAAACATTAAGCCTTTTCACACTGGTCCAACGATTGATCTTTGGACGTCCGCGTATTTCTTCACATGAAACATTGGTGTATTGGCTTTCAGGGCAATGATAAGCGACGCTACTTTTCCTGTTCTGAATCTAGAGGAAGAAGATGAGGTTTGGTTGCAGTTTGCTTGTCACAATGCTCGAAATGTAACAAATTAACCAGGTTCTCTGGTGACATGGTCTATGAAAATTCACAACTTTAAATACGTGTAAATATTTATGGAATTGCTGTGAAAATATCACCCTTGTACTACATATAACCTACATTTGTCTATACATACCCTTTCTTTAATGATTTTATTTACTTCGTATAATCATCATAATTAGTACTTAAAATAAACCATCTTGATATTAAGCCAGCTTATCATGTTACAGGGGAAGTTAGTCAATATGACAATGATGACCCGACGGTTAATATACACAAAAAGCAGTGAACAAAATACACAAGCCATGATATTTCGTCATTGAAAATATATCTATATATAGACACCATTTAAAATATAACACAGGTGTAATTCATTATACCGAGGATTTAATACCGAGGATTTCTAAAGCAAGTTCGTATCATATTGTAATCATTCAATAGCAGATATTAGACCCAAAATACCCCAAAATATCTAAGAAATAGAAAGAGTGTGAAATATTCCATAATCTATTCACATTTCAATACCGAGTCATGTTTTATTGACACTAACAACTAATTTTCAAATTTTAATTTTACAATTTTGATTAAGTTTTTGCAGGTGGACCAATTGCCCCATACCCCTTCGGACCACTTGCCCCAACAAATGATTCAGCACTTTGTCGAGATGAAACTTTATTCAAGCACGCCTGTGACGTAATACATTTTACGTCAAAATGTTTTAAAACATACCACCATTTTTCATAATAATCAATAGCTACAAAACATTTCAGAAAAAAAGACATAACTGCATTTTAGTTTTTAGCCATTACGCAGTTTCTGTAGCCAGCGAGTATCTTTGAATTCGCAATTATAACGGCGTTCGGGTCCTACAAGTAGACGAGTGTCTTTAGATGAAATAAGAAGTGGTATACTTCGTTATTTGCAAATTCATAAACTAATAACTCTACCAAATGAATACCCGTGATAATGAATTAAGTATATAGAAGCATTCTTTAAATGATAATTTTGATCGCAAATCCAAACCACCAATGTCCCAAGTTAGGAACATGCGCCATTTACGGTCGTGACAACCACAGGTCAGATTTAGCCTATGTCATGAAACAATTTTACACAACTTCCCCATAATTATATTAACCAATAAGTGTTATACCAATATTGTAGCCCATGATGCATAGTTTTGGAAAACGCTTTTGGTTTCGCTATGGTTGTCATGGTAACCGAGCAAGGCCTCTGATGGGCTAAGGAACATTTTTCAATTACGGACGGTGTGAAATCCCTTGATTGGCTGCGGCCTGGTTACCATGGCAACCATAGCGTAACCAAAAGCGATACAATAATTCGCAGTATAATACTAAAACATATCTAATTACAGAAAACTTGAAGAATTATTATGACACCAGTTGGTTATTTAGGTTTTGAGTTATTGTTGTTTCGTAGTTTAATTGGATCTTTTCCAATAATTTGTTATTTATTATTCATAATGATCTTGGTGTCATATAGTACCGGGTGTCCCAACAAATTCGAATCCTTTTTAAAGCTTTATATCTCCGATAAAACAATTCGCAGTATAATACTAAATACAAATTTAATAACAGAGAACTTAAATAATTATTTTGATATCTTACTTGTCCTCCTTTCTGAAGCCCCTAATATAAAAGGAACACTCGCTGACAGGTATACTGGTCACGCAACTCACAATACCATTACAATATGTATAACTTGCAGGACTCATGGTGTACATCGCTGTTAATATCACATGCTGCATGTTTCTAACAATCCATTCATATGAATATTTTCAAAAATCTTTCACTTATTACATTTTGTGAAATGAAAAAGAATCATTGTGGGCAACCTTTTTTCTCTTCACTACCTCTCCACCTTTCTCGCGCCCTTCACTCTATTAAGCTAATTATTAAACGCGTTTATATGATGAAAGTGAAGTTTTCCAGTTCGGAAGACTTTCATCTGTACTTTGGCAATGCAGATAGCTGTTATTGTAAATGTGGTTCCAAAATAATTCTCTATCCAATTGTGTTCTTAATTTCATACTGCGAATTATTTGGACACCCTGCATGATAAAGTTATCACCTGCTTTTACAAGTCAATTATTGGTATTATATGCTGTCTAATACTGAAGTTATATGCATGGGGAATGTCTTATTCAATATAGGGTTATGCCGTCTACCGAAGCAATTATATGCATGAATTTGACTTATTGGGAAATATTATGCTGTTGTTTACTAAATATAATATAAACATGTAGCTTCATTGGCGTGAGCGTTCGTTGTAATATTTAGACGGTCCCGGGTTCAAATCCCGAACAGGCTGCTATAATAGGATTGTTATGTTTGTTTGGGTTGCTGATATTTGTCTTCTGAAGTTATAGTTTGATCACTTCCAAATTGGCGAGACATATTCAGTTTTTATCTCTGCGCGTAAAAGTAATCCAAGCGTACGGGCTTGATGGCAACACGCACGTGGTTTTGGTAGCACGCACGCGTTACGCATATGATGCATTCATGCACGCCCGCGTCCTTCTATATTCATTCCCTGCTGTAAGGAGGCTTCGCCAATTTTGAACTAATCAGACCATAGCAGTATACTCACTTAAATTAACTAAGGACGGTGTCAACTATGGGCGTTTAATACTACATTATAGTGTATGATATATTTGATCTATAACAGACGCCTATGACAAGCTCAATGTATAATAATTTGATAAACACTGTTTATCGAGATAAACATTGTTTTTCGATCGAAAAACACGGTTTATCGATAAACTCAGTTTATCAAATTGAAAAATATTGTTTTTCGATCGAAAAACATTGATAAACTTAGTTTTTTGATAAGCAGTGTTTTTCGAAAAACAATAAACACGTTTTTTCGATAAACACTGTTTTTCGATTGAAAAACAATGTTTATAGACCGAAAAACCGTATCGATAAACTAAGTTATCGGCGATAAACACTGTTTATCGAATTATTATACATTTAGCTTGCCATAGACGCCTACAATTTATACTGTTTTCTTAGTGCTATTTTGATTTCATAAGGTAGGCCTATAGGATTTAGGGGTAGGGAAAAATGTCCGTGATCACGTTATTTCCCTAACCCATATGTACATGTATATGATCCAATAATTAGTCAATATGCGATATGCTTACGAAAAAGTTTTTTGGCACTTTTTTTTGTCTATAATTCATATTTTAAAAAAAACCCGCCTCCTAGGGAATTTTAGTACGATTATAATAAAACTAGTATGACAAAATTTGACAAAATATATTTTGAGTTATCTTTGAAGAACCTAAAATGGGTCAAAAACCGTGTTTTTATAATTTGATAAAATGGTCAAATGTCATTATCATGGTTGGATTCATTGAACCCTTTTATGCAAAAAACTGTATACTTATACAAAGATGAATATTGAAGAAGCTACGGCAGTTTTACGGAGGCTGTACCTGAGAGTCCACACCCCCTTAACAACAAAATCTGTAAATTAGGTCTATCTATCTTGTTTTATTTTAAAAATGTCAACAGGCATAAAGTTTGTTGTGTTGTGTGAATAACTAAAACTACAGCAGTGGTAGCATCCAACAACTTGGCATCATTCATGTATTCTTGGAACACATTGGATTTCGCGCTTTTACGTAAATATAATGGTGTAATTATAGCGCACAATTAGGTATCGTCTTGAAATTTTAACAAAGTTTGAATAAGTGTTCCTACTCATATAATCAATGAAGAAATTTACCAATTTTTGACAAGAAGTATTTTTTGAAAATGGGACCTGAATAGTTTGACTCACCCTGTAGGCCTACAGGGTGTATCAGAATGAACTGTGCCGTGTTTCTAAAATACATAAAAATACAAAATTATTATTGTTTTAAATTTAAACACCTGCAATATAAAGGTGAACATGTTTCGTATGTTTTATGTTAATTTCATTGAGATATCGCTTTTTGTTCTCGAGTGGCAAGACATAATCGAAAATCGATGAAAAATGTGTTTTCAATTTCAATCAATCCTCTCTACCGCTACCCCCAACATTTCAAACAATGTAGCCCACACCACATAAGGCTCATACGCAATATTCAAACCTCCCGCCAAAGAAAGTAAAGTTAAAACCACTCAAGTAGAACAAATCCCGATTTATTTGAGGATTAAAAAATATCATTTCGACTAAAATTGAAATCTACCATCTTTACCAGAAAGTCTGTATTTTCCATCAGAAAAGTCCGATTTTCAAAATTTAAAATTCTTATGAAAGCTGGGCGTTTGCGCAAGATATATAAGAAAACGAAAACGATTTGATCAATATCAATCGAATTCATACCGTAATAAATTATATTGCCTCGGTACAGTTCATTCTGATACACCCTGTATTGATCTTGTATCTAATTTAATTCTTTGATTATCTCATGATTATTTATTGGTGTTATCTTTGTCCATTGCTATACCATGTATTTGATTGCTATGTTGTTGTTTCATCGGTATTAAACTCTTGCATTAAATATAGTTGAGCCTGATGTGTTTAATTTACAGACATAACAGACGGATACTGAATACGGTATACTCTTTACTACATGGAAATACAGGCAATACAATTAAACACTCTCTTAACACAATGGGGTCTGAGGACATACAGCCGTGGTGCATACACAGCTAAAACACGAACCATGAGCGTTCCTGATTAACGTGTGTTGATTGAAAATCGACCAATTATTTAGTCTTTCAAGAGTAAAATACGGGTAGTAACGTTAATCTCTGCCAGACTTCGCGAAGTGAGTTTGTTACTACTCTAGATAACCTGTACTGGTACAAGTTCAGCACGCTCGTTGCAGAGATCAACTTATTATCTGGCAAGGTCACATCATTGGATATATTGCATTTGGTTCTCTAGGTATAGTGTTAAAATAAGGCCACCTAAACCGTCAAGTACCCTTGGTTTCATTTGTTCACACTTTCACCCATACAAGTTAACAAACAACCCTGTCAACCAATCATAACAGCTGGTTATAACTATTTCCAATTATCCATACGCAACCGTTTCACAATTTTGCAGATATACTCATAACACGCAATGACCACATCACCGTCTTTGTGCACTTATAATAAGTCCCATTATTCACCACGATATTGACACAATGACCTGAATTAGTACTAATGGAAAGATAATTGGTCTTGGTGAGAGATTGGTCCAGCCAACTAGTTTTGTACGTACAAGGAAGGGTCAAGGGTCAATACAATAAATTGTGAATTTTGATAATGGAAAACTACACATGCCATGGTAAATCAGGGATTGTCCCTAGTAAATCATGCACTAGTGTTTCATCACCATCTGTGGTTTCATAGTGTATCCATGTAGCAACTAATAATAATGACTGGTTTGTGTATTTAAAGTGCCACATTATTATGGCTCAAACTTAAAGAATGCAATTGGAAAGTTAGTAAAAAAGTTTATTATTTGGAATCATAAGCTTTCCAACAATATATAGTTTGTGGGTCATTAAGTATGTAAAACTTAAGTTTTGTCCCGTTTAATCAGAATTGGTGCATTTCTCAACATTATTAGAAGTGAAACACATTTTTTGGACCAGTTTGTGACTTCTGACCATTACTGCTTGCATTCAAAATTAACCCCCTCTAAGCGAGGATTGTGTTTTTAACACCCTTCTTGTTTGTGAAAGAGTACATGCATTTTTCTATCGTGTTGCTGTATTTTGCTCAAATTGCGATTAAAACTTAATCGCATTGCTTCGCCGGTCGCGTCATCCCCGTCAGTCACTCCTCGCGTGATTAAAAATCAATACCCTATGAGTAAAACTTTGGTGCACGAAGGGGTGCTCGTGGTCATTGTGTTCGCCATTTGCCATAGAGAGCCGTGCCGCAAGATGGACCCGGAGATGAACACCAGTGAAATGGAGGTTTTGCTGAATCTGTGGGGATTGCCTACACTAATTAATATATTCCAAGGTAAATATTGTTCCATTTGTTAATGATTTAATGTAACTAGAGGGTGCGAGCTATTAATATGCCTATTGAGTTTTAAGCTTGATGGGACCATAGATATTCGACACAGGGATGGTTAAGTCCCAGGGGGGGGGGGGGGGGGGGGGGGGGCACTATAATGCCGGCGCGCCTGTGGATTCACAAAAGCAGGTTAAACACATATTTTTAGAATGAAATTTAGGATTAAATTTGCACCCCTAACATGCCTAAACAAGAGTGTGATTTGCTACCCCCGGGGTGCTACCCAGCCCTGTCCTTTCATGGATAATCATACGAGAACTGCTACATTCAGGTGCATACTGCAGGCTAATCAATTTAACACCTGGAGTCTGTCTGAGCTTTTTGATCAATTTGATTAAAAATGTAATCAAAACAGTATTAATACAAATTCCTTTAAAAAGGAAAAGAGGCGGTCATATAAATTTAAAAAAACCCGATAGCAGAGTGTGATATAGGTAACACGAAATGTGGTTTAAAAGTCATAAGTTTTATTTTACCATTATAATATGATTGAAAATCACAAATTCCTGTTAATAATATAAAGCCAAACACTCGGATCAAAAATCTGCTACAACGAAAGAACTACCTACCAATGTCGAAAAAGCATGTGCTTGAAAACAACGCGATAAGCTTGACAAATACTTCCAAACTGGTACAGGTCAATTCCAAGAATGATGAATGAAGCGCATCATGGACATTGGACCCTGCGGACGTTGATCGATAGCGATCATTGTAACGTCAACCATCCAATCAGCTATTTAAATTGGAAAAAAATCGGACCAAAATTTGAAACAATTCGCGAAAATAAAAATTCGCGAAAAAAAGAAATTGTGAATATAATTAATAAACTTCATTGGAAAACATGATTGATTACATGTTTGGGCACAATCAAAATACATGTACATCATGTACATATAAATAGAGGAAACATTTTGACTATATAGACACCATGGCAGTTTAACTTCAAAAATACTTTAGCCATACATGTACATGTAATGATTGGGGATTTTCTAATAAGCTTCTCTAAGCGTCATATATTACTAGTGAGTTTAAACCGGCAACCTTGTTGTCAAGGACACTACGAAAATCATCATCTAAACAATTTAATTTGAAGACTGACACCGGTGGTTCAATCATTAAACTTGTCGTTAATCCGGCCATAACTAGCCTTCTTGTGAATAATCCATTATCATCACAATACACTTTTTAGATTCAAATGAATATTTGAATACAGTGAAAGTAATTCGTAACAACAATTGAATACAGTCCATGAACATTTGATACACAGTGAATTCGTACAACAATATTTCCTTGGGACAAGATCGTGAACAAATAACGTCGCAAAATATATACCCTTTGCACGTAATTGATTCAATATCTTTTAAAATCGGAATTCGGTAACTTTATTAATACACAACCGAATTCCTCCGTTCAAACGGGAAACTATATCAATAAAGACGTTCTTTTCATATTTTGCCTTTAAACTTTCTTAAAACAGTCAATCAAGATGTGATTATTGCTGGTCCTACAGTCCATGAATTGACCGCAGCTGTGTAAACACAACTGTTATTTGATCAGATATGCAGTATTACCAGACCACATCACAAATGTCACATAAAAAACCCCAGCCAACGCCAAAAAGTAGCCCAATTCCAAGAATATCTGTATTTTTGATACAAAACCTGTTTAAGGGGGCTGTGGACTCTCAGGTACAGCCTCCGTAAAACTGCCGTAACTTCTTCAATATTCATTTAATCTTATAAATGTATACAGTTTTTTGCAGAAAAGGGTTCAATGAATCCAACCATTATAATGAAATTGACCATTTTGGAAAAAATTATAAAAAACATGTTTTTTGACCCATTTTAGGTTTGGAAAAGATAACTCAAAATATATTTTGTTAAATTTTGTCATACTAGTTTTATGATAATCCTGATAACATTCCCCAGGAGAGTTTTTTTATTTTTAATATCTTATTTTTTATTTTATTGAGTTACAGACCAAAAAGTGCCCAAAAAAGTGATTTTTCCCCAAAAATGGTGATTTTCATGATTTTGGCGGTAAAAAATCACATTTTTTTGTAGTCTTAACAGGAGAGTCTGCAGTCTTTTAGGTGCTTTGTAGAGTGGCTTTCTGGTTATGATCTCTAGGGGTTTATGATCAGACTGTACGCTGACTTGTCTTCCATAGGTATACTGATGGAATCGTTCTAGTCCCCAAACCACTGCTAACAACTCCTTCTCGATCTGAGCATATCTTGTTTCAGCGTCGAGTAATGCTCTACTAGCATAAGCTATCGGTTGTCCATTTTGGATTAAAGCAGCGCCCAGACCGGTATCAGATGCGTCGGCCTGCAGCGTCAACTCTTCATCTGGCTCATAGTACTTCAGAACTGGATGCTCTGTTACTGCCTTCTTGATGGCATCCATGGCTTAGTCATGCTCTTCATTCCAGTGCCAAGCTACTTCTTTCAGTGTCAACTTTCGGAGAGGCTCACAGAGATCACTCAATCTGGTTTTCTGTAGCTTCTTCAATCGTGCTGCCTTTGCCCACAATCAGGATGTCATCTGCTACTGCTGTGACACCTTGCAAACCTTCTAAGACTTGATCTTGCCATCTCTGGTATTCCTCAGGACTGCTTTTCAACCGAAATGGCATACGCTGCCACCGGTATCGACCATACGGCGTGTTGAATGTTGTCAATCTTGAACTTTCATCTGTCAGCTCTACTTGACAAAATCCATCCTTTGCATCCATGACACTGAATATCTTTGCGTTATTTAATTCTGGCAAAATGTCATCGATGGTCGGCATTGGATAGTGGCGGCGTTTAATCGCTTTGTTTAAATCCTTTGGATCCAAACAGATTCTTGTCTTATTCGGCTTGTCAACAACTACCATGCTGTTTACCCATGGTGTAGCTTCATCTTTTATAGCTGTGATGATTTCTTCACTTACTAGCCGGTCTAATTCACGTTTTAGCTTCTCTTTGAGTGCTACGGGAACTTTGCGAGGTGGGTGTACGACTGGATGTACATCTGGATCCACTTCGATACTGTTTACCTGGCAGCTTTCCAAGTCCAGTATACACCTGGAAATTCTTTTTCCAGTTGCTCTACAGTTAGTGGTGTTATTTCATCTGGTGCATCTATTTCTGGCTCTGCGAGGAGAACATTTTCATGGTTGGTGCATCAGGTTGTATTTCTTCTGTTAACATAACATTGCGTTCATTAACAGTCACTAGCTTCATCTGTTGCATGGCTTTCCATCCAAGGAGAGGATCACTTACACCATCACTGACAACTTTGAAGTTTACTCTGTAACGCTTGCCATTCTGTGGATTATTTATCCTGACTTTACACTGTCCAAGTGGCTTGATTCTTGTTTTATTGTACATCACAAGCCCTTTGTTGGTTTTCTCCATCTTTTGTGAAGCTGGTACATTGGACTGGTTAATCACGTTACAGGTCGCGCCTGAATCTAGCTGAAATTTCTTTCTTTCTTGTTTCTGCACCACTTCTAAAACTGCGAAAAGCTTATTCTGTGCGTTTTCAACTGTGTTGATACGTTCTTCTTCTACGCCAACAACGTAAATATCTTCTGTTGATGAACTCTGATCTTCATCATCTGTATCTACTTCATGTACAGATTTCTTTTTCTTCATTGGTTTTTTTCTTTCTACAATGAGACGCGAAATGGTTGTAGCCTGAGCATGAATTGCATTGTTGACCATACGCTGGACATGCCTTACGATCATGCGGTCTGCCACAACGATTACAGTTTATTATCTTGTCAGATTTTTTCCTGACTTTGGCCTTTCTTCTTATTTGGCTTGGCAGCTGTGTTTCTTTGTTTTCTGCGACGACTATCTTGCGTGTAGTTACCGTAGTGAACACTTTCATGGCCTTTTTCTTTTTACAGGTGTTTTAACTGCATACTTGACGCTTCACTGATCTGCAAAATATCAATGGCATGCTTTAAATCGCATGCAGCCTGCCTGAAAATGTTTGCTCCCGCTGCTCTATCCTTAGTACCGATGACGAGCATGTCTCTAATCAACTGGTCTTCAAGGATACCAAATTCGCAAGGTTCCGCTAAACCTCGGAGTCGGTGGACGTATGCCTCTATGTTTTCTATTGCCAATTGTTCGGTGGTAAAAAAAATAAACCTGTCATAGATAACATTTCTTCTCGGGGTGAATGTTTCTTTCAGTTGTTTTAAGATTTCTTTAGGGTCCTTCAACTGGTCTGCAGTAAGCTGTAACTTTGCAAGTCTTTTACAACACTCGTCGCCCATGACACGCTTGAGAGTTGCCACTTGTATTGGATCATCTTTTTCACTTAATTCTGTTGCGATTAAGTAATCTTTCCAGTTCTTCAAATAATTTCCAATTCTCCGCTATATCACCTTTTAGTTTCACGGGACTTGGCGAAGGTACCTGATATGTCGTCATTTTACTGACTTGCTTTACTGTTTATTGATTTATCGAGTCTCTGTTACATGGTAAGCTTCTTTTTTACATCGAGTAAAAAGTTTCCGAGACTGGACGGCACACAGCGCAAGTTTTTGGCACTTTCCCACTTACAGCTTATTTCTTTAGCGGAGTTTTAACCTACATCTGTCACCATATTTGTACCTCCTGGGCTCCGTTATAACACATTAATAGACTCATTTACGATCCACATATTTAATGTTATTGTTCATTCTACTCCATGTGTAATACCGGCTGCCTGTATAATAAACTGCTCACAAAAAGTATCGAAACACTTAGAAATGATCCAATATATAACGGCTCGAAAAGGTATGCATTACTCGAAGCAAATAACCAAGTGCATAATTTTGTTCTGCGTATTTTGACACCTCAATCGTTGAGATACGATGTTGTGGAGCGGAGTTATTGTCATTTCAATGATCGTGGGTCCAGTTTCCAAGGTGACACTCATCCCTATTGAAAATCACGAATCTGATCATTGTAAACAGTAATGCAAACCTCTTTCTATAGGGTGATTGTCATTTTTGAAACTGGACCCACGACCATTGAAATGACAATAACTCCGCTCCGCAACATCGTATCTCATCGATCGAGTTGTCAAAATACGCAGAACAAAATTATGCACTTGGTTATTTGCTTCGATTTATGCATACCCTTTCGAGCCGTTATATATTGGATTAAGTGTTTCGATACTTTTTGTGAGCAGTTTATAATGTGGGTTGCCGGTTGCATTATGTAAACATTAACTGTTGCCCAATGTAATGTAATCAGTACTCACAGATAGTCAAAGTGGGTATATCCCGTGACAGTTGTATATCCCTTGGTATATGTAGTATTGGACTTGAGTAAAGCAGCCGACAATGCATTGATTGATACACATCCAAAAGTGGTTTGAAAGGATGGTAACGCCACCGCGAGGAGCCGTGTAGCGAGGGGCCACGCCGAACTATAATCGAGAGTGACCAACGCCGCAATGCAGACACGGGCGCGGCGGGCCGGCACATCCAACATGCGCGAATGCCAGTTTTGGCCTAGGGAGGGGGCGGGGGACTTATCAGACAGTGATAAGTCCGAGTTGTACCGACGAAAGGCAAAACTAGTAAAAGGTTGCCCACATGTTTGGCAAATAATACACTTGCAACAGAGTGACGGTGGAATCCGGGGGGCCGAATATACGACCGTAACAGAATGACATTTTTTTAAGTTGAGTGTATTGTTAATGTAGTCTCGGTTTAAGGGGACGCCGCGAGAGCACTTCTCTAGCCCGCCCTGCCTGTGGGCCTAAATGAGACGCCGTGCATATGCTATAACCATCTAATGATTGGAAGCGTAGCATAAAGTATTATGAGAAAATGTGTACATAATCTCCTAAGATAAAACATCACTTGTTGCTGATTTTTTGTTCCACGCATTGGCCAAGTGGCGCCGGAGTCTACCATCGGACCGGGCTTTTAGTTGACGTACGCATAGGAGCGTCGTCGAAGCGAGAGTGTCCTCTGTAACCTTTTTCAAGATCTTATGGCACTGAAATTTAAATCTTGGTTCATTATAGACATGATAGATAGAGGGGAATCCACTTTACTCATGCGTGCCCGTTACAAAAGGTTTTCGCTCCTATATTATTCGTTGTTCAGATCAAGTCAATGTACGACCTTCAACAAGCAAACCCTTTGAATATAAGCGTTACTCTGTTAACATAATGACGGGCTATAACATTGGCGGGTTATTATCCATCAACATGTGTGTTGCACAGAGTAAGATATCTGTGGTGTTGGTCTTTTTAAATTCTGAACCAACTTTAGCTCTCCAATGGCCGATACGTGGATTACCTCTAATCACCCTTGAAAGGTACAAGACTTGGTCGCGTCTATCAATAGTTGTCGGATTGCCTTTTCCACATTATTTCGACATGAATATTGCGTCTCCCAATTCGTTTATTAAAGCTAGCTAAATTTGCTACAAGAACTAACTTTCCTGAAATGAAGTTGTACCAAAGATTTTATAGAAATTCATCGGTTGTACAGATTTCCAACAACAAAAATGTGATAATCATGGACTCATGGTAAATTTAACATTAGTAACGGTATCATTTCTCATGTTGTACGATTGGCTATGGCCTGTTTTGGAAATGTGTTTGCTTCGTGTATCCAAATAGCTTACAATTGTATATTAGCCTAGCTATAACAAGCTATAAAAGTGACATCTCTGAATGTATAAACAAAGTGTGCAAAGGAGAATTTGTTGGGCACACTGGTAAAATGGTTTTATACAACAAGTTTTGCTTTCATTATCAAACTGGACTTATGTATATTATTGCTCGATAAGTGATTTAACATAATTGTTTACGCATTTTTTTAATTGTTTAGATTTAAAGTTAAATAAATCAAGAGATAAATGATAGATAAATAAATAGAAAAATAAAAGAATAACAAGGAATACATGGGAGTCGAACCCACGATTTCAGATTGCAAACGATATGACCGACGTGTGCACGCCACAGAGATTGACGTGTGTGATTGTGATAGTTTTATTATTTAATCATTTATCCATTTATTTATAACGAACGACACGCAAAGCCAGGTCATTTCAGGGTATTGAATTTTCTTATCTCAACGACGGTTGGTTTTTATTGACACAAATCCTTATCGTCAACAATTTACAATGAAAATGGAAGGAGTCGTTTTGTGATTGATTGGGAGCATTTGGATCCAAATCCTCCGAATGAGTTGACTCAGGTTTGCGTGTACCGGTTCTGGCATGATATTAGCTTAGTAGGACTTGAATCCACTACTTCTGTGATCATACATACATACACCCCTACACACATCTATACATGAAAGCATTTATATAGCGCTGCTACATTAAGATCATAACAAATAAATATGGTAAAAAGCCTTACAAAGCATAATACAAAACAACAGCAAAAAAGATTAATTATCAGAGGAAGTGTACAAATATGTTTTAATATTTTTCTTAAACTCGGCAACTGTGTTGCACTCTCTAATGGTCACTGGCAAATTGTTCCACACACGGTACGCAATATAAGAGAAGGTCCTGGGCTCAGCAGATTGGAGCATTTTGGTGGTGTTATTCACTGTCAGAAGGGTTGAATCAGACGCTGAGTGCAGGCCGGCGCTAGGAGCACTGTACAGGGACAAACACGATGAGAGATAGCAAGGAGAGATTTGATTGATACATTTAAAAACAGTCAGAACCACCTTATAATCGATTCTCCTCTCAATAGGTAACCAGTGCAGTTTGTGCAGCAATGGTGTAGCATGATCATACTTCCTTGCCCGGCATATCAACTTAGAAACCCCAGTCCTGAATACGTTGACGCCTTTGTAAATCGTTCTTATTAGCACCAAGAAGAAGCCCATTGCCATAGTCGGTCTTGAAAAGTACAATGGCTCGGACAACAAGTTCGCATTTGTCGTAGTCTAAAAACCTCCGTATCCTAGAAAGGTTGCGTTGATATGTCAGGTGGGAACATAGTGATCGAACATGGTCCGACATCAACATTTGCGCATCAAATGCGACGCCAAGAGTGCATACGCTACTCAGTGGCGTAGCTGGGATTTTTTTCAGGGGGGGCAAGATTTATAAAATTTTCGTAAAAGGTTGCCCCAAAAAAGATTATAGTCACGGGGGGGGGGGGGGGAGGGGGGGGGGGGGGGGGGGGGAGGGGGGGGGGGGGAGGGGGGGGGAGGGGGGGGGAGGGGGGGAGGGGGGGGGGGGAGGGGTGATGTCAAAAAATGTCGCACAGTCCAAAAAAAATCGCACAGTCCAAAAGAATCGCACAGTAAATGGACTACATGTACAATTTTGCCTTCTATTTGGCTAATAAATTCGGTCTTTTTTCTATTTTTTTTCATATTTCCTTTTTTTCTCACCCCTTTTTTTTAGGGGGTGGGGGCGGGGGCCCAAATTGGGTTTTTTTCGTCGGGGCCCCCCCCCCCTGCCCCCCCTTGACAAAAAAATGTCGCACAGTCCAAAAAAAATCGCACAGTCCAAAAGAATCGCACAGTAAATGGACTACATGTACAATTTTGCCTTCTATTTGGCTAATAAATTCGGTCTTTTTTCTAATTTTTTTCATATTTCCTTTTTTTCTCACCCCTATTTTTTAGGGGGTGGGGGCGGGGGCCCAAATTGGGTTTTTTTCGTCGGGGCCCCCCCCCCCCTGCCCCCCCTTGACAAAAAAATGTCGCACAGTCCAAAAAAAATCGCACAGTCCAAAAGAATCGCACAGTAAATGGACTACATGTACAATTTTGCCTTCTATTTGGCTAATAAATTCGGTCTTTTTTCTATTTTTTTTCATATTTCCTTTTTTTCTCACCCCTTTTTTTTAGGGGGTGGGTGCGGGGGCCCAAATTGGGTTTTTTTCGTCGGGGGGGGGGGGGCGTTTGCCCCCCCTGCCCCCCCCCCCTTGACAAAAAAATGTCGCCCCCCCCTGCCCCCCCCTTGACAAAAAAATGTCGCACAGTCCAAAAAAAATCGCACAGTCCAAAAGAATCGCACAGTAAATGGACTACATGTACAATTTTGCCTTCTATTTGGCTAATAAATTCGGTCTTTTTTCTAATTTTTTTCATATTTCCTTTTTTTCTCACCCCCTTTTTTTTAGGGGGTGAGGGCGGGGGCCCAAATTGGGTTTTTTTCGTCGGGGGGGGGGGGGCATTCCCCCCCCCCCCCCCCTTGAGCTACGCCACTGACGCTACTACTGGGATAGAATGTCTTGTCGTCAACACGTAATGAGACAGTAGGCATTTTGCACTAAAGATTGGAAGGTGTTGCGACAAAAAACTCGGTTTTATCGTCGTTGAGTTGAGCATGTTTTTCCGCATCCAAATATTCAGTGCGTAAATGCAATATGACAGTCTACTCAAGGCAAAATTGATAGAATCGTTGTCTTTAGGGTCGAAATGTATGTACAACTGAATATCATCAGCGCACATATGGTATTTCAAGTCATAGGACCGGATGATATTCACAACAGGCAAGGCATAGATAGTAAATCCTAAAGGACCCACAATCGAACCTTGAGGTAGTCCCCTAGGTTGGGGTTCAGAAAAGTACCCATCATTAATGCACACATTACTTGTTATATCGGACCCGGACCGTACCCTGTACTGGAACTGGAACAAGGATACATTTGGATGCATTCTTGATGGCCTTCAAAACATCATCTTCGTTTAGCACATCATGGTGTTCATGTTGTATGTTGTATCCCCGTGTTTTACCATTTACCCACAACGCTATCTGAAGTTCACAATTAAGGATTCAAATAAATTGTCAGCAAAGGAAATCCACAGATTAATATCCATTATGTGCTGGGAATCATTTACGATTCATCATTCGCCATAAACACCGATGCCACAATGAACATCGTAAATGAATGAATCGTAACATACACTGTACTATACCAGTTAATATTATTACAATTGACATAGTCGATAGCAACTCTTCCGATATGATTTTTAGATATAGCTGCAGATACTTCTGTTCAGATATTATTACCCACTACTGTTGCTCCTACGGTATGTGAATCCAAAATGGTTAATTCACATGTTTTCTCATCTGTTTTAGAGATTGATCCAGATACATCTGAAACTTCTAACGGAGTAGCAAACAGATTGTTAGTTTTATTCTGAAGGTGTGAAGCTGAAGAGAAAAGTGGTTGTTTCAGAGCCTCTCTGAAATTTCGATTCGTGAGTGTGTATATTATTGGATTAATGCATGAATTAACGAATGCCAATAAAATAAAAGTATCAAACACGTTCCCATAGATGTATTGCACAGGTATCAACCCGAGATTGAAAGCGAGGAATGCGAATTGATCTGGAGACCAACATATGATAAATGTTAAGACGACGACCAGCAACATATTAATAACACGTTGTCGTGCGCGTAAGAGGTTTAAAGTTGGATTTGCAGTTGATGGTAGCTGAACTCTAGATGTTGCAAGAGAAATTGCCTGTATTTTGAGACTCCGAATGGCCAACAGATTTGCAGTAAGCATCACTATCACGGGTATTAAGTATTCAACGAGAAAGGTTGCCACACCAATAAACACCTGCAATTCGACGCTTCCAAAATCCACAATACATTGACCATTAACGTTATGAACAGTATAATATTCAAATATATTAACACCGAAAGCCGAGATCCAGATCATGGCGATGACCCTTTTGGTTGTTTTTATCGTAAATATCCCCCTGTAATGTAGAGGATAAACTATAGCAACGAAGCGTTCCACTGCCAGCGTGGTAAGAGTAAATACCGAAGCCACAATGGACACCCACATGACGTTCAGAGATTCAACCAGTTTGCAGTAAACATGTCCTCCAAAGTTATCAGGAACACGGGATAAAGTCGGGTAAGGGAGGATGGAAATAGACGTCAAAAGGTCAGCAACGGCTAAAGATGTGATGAAGATGTTAGTAGCAGCCTTCTTGACATTACGCGCGTGAAGATACACATGTATAACGAGTGAATTTCCCACGATGCCAATGATGGATAATATTAATTGACCAATTAACCGCCATCCCCATGTAACACGCACAAGGTATAGCGGTAGGAAACTTGATGAGTTGGATGACGAATTGGCCTCCGAATCATTAGGCATTGAAGTAGATAACGAGACATTTGATTCCATATTGACAGATCTTCAATGTTCACAATGACATGTGTTTATTCCTCAAACCTCTTCTGAAAGGAAAAGCGCATAAGCAAAGGACAATGAGTGAAATGTTGTAAGTGGGTGATCATCAATTGTAGTTTGGGGATGAAAATGTTCAAGAAAACATTTGCTAACATATTGGGCTGACGTTTTCTTCGGGAGGGAGGGCGTGGGGGTATTTAAATATCCTGCTGTGACCAAAGATTTCATAGACGCGTAATTTCCTAAGAAGCCACAACATTTACAATAGAGGCGCCTAATTATGATTGTATATGTGCCTTTTCTCCACAATTTGACAGTCCCTTTAAACATGCTAAACGGATAAAAATATCGACATTGTTTTGAAACAAGTAACTTTTTTCATGGTCGACTTAATAGAGCTCTGAATGCGTTACGCGCGTAACGCACCCCATGTAAAAACTCTTAGGCACGTGTTTTCTGGTCACTCCGTGACGCACGCTTTAATACAGTGAAACTACCCGGCTGGACCTTTTAGCCCGTGTTGTTGAATCTCCATGAGATATTTGCCGATGGTTGCTCACAAATAAAATGCACAAGATCCACACAGTTTTCCCTAATATGTATAAATGTGTGTCTATATACAAATCAAACCGTACCATACTTACCTTGTAAATCTTCGTTCCGCCGCCACTTTCTCCAGCAGTGTTGTTGAGATGCTTGGTATCTAGTGAACAAATCATTATGAGCAACATTTCACTTAAACAACAATCAATTGCATCGCAACCTTTGTGGGCCGAAATGAAAATAATATCTACCTAATGAGAGACAGGTATTGACGAAAAATGTAGTCAAACGTTACAAATTGTATTTGGTTTTGACAATTATCGATGAATGCTATAGTTTATTGAATAAACACTTCCTGTATGGAACATACTAATATTGCGTTGTGTGTATAATGGGTCAATATTGCGCATGTTGATTAAAACCTAATTGAGTGTAACGTCTCATTCTAGAAGTAAATTTTTGGTTTATTTTTCAATAACTGTTGGCGTACAAGCATGACAAGTGAGCCAATTAGACGAAAGCTAAACGTATCAATCTCAGATTGTATTCCATGTAAGGACATTGTATTATAAAGTGCTCAACAAAAGAAAGTCGTACACTTTGTTTAGGTCAATTAAAGTAATTTTTGATTCTTTTTTTACCAAACAGTCTAAATAGACATTTGGATGAATCTTTTAGGCACATTTTGATAGCAAACATAACACCTAGCAACAAAGATAAACCATGATTAGCGTCATTTAAAACAAAATAGTCACTTTTCAAAAGTCACATTTTCAGTTACTACACGGGAGGAAAATGTGTGTGTGCGAGGTTCACCCCGTGTGTGATACTGTTTTTCACCAGGATTGACCGGCGGGCAATCGATCGCACAGTGTAGCCGTGTACACACCCCTACGCTGGGCGCACACTTAGTGAGCGGAATATTTGATTCCGAACATAAAAGGGCATTATGTGCTTGTTAACAATTGGTGTTTTCTTCCGCGTAGTGTATTGAAAATGTGACTTTTGAAAAGTGACTAATTTTCTATAATTGGAGCTAATCATGGTTTATCTTTGTTGCTAGGTGTTATGTTTGGTATCAAAATGTGCCTAAAAGATTCATCCAAATGTCTATCTAGCCTGTTTGGTAAAAAAATAATCGAAAGTTTCTTTAAATGACCTAAACAAAGTGTACGACTTTCTTTTGTTGAGCACTTTACATGTATTAAAGTCGCGAAAACCAACTGAGTGCCAGCAAATTGAAAAAAATGTCATGGTCAATGATTACTGCCCTACCAAACAACGTACGGTTTGAGGGCCATTTTATTAGGACTCTCACTAAATGGTACAATTCCTTTTGAATTTTCCTCTTCTTTTTAACTAATCGTTTTTTACAATATGAGCTTAGTAGGACTTCCTCAACTTCTGTGATAATGGTGATCATTTCGTATGTTTTATCGTTGTGTTTTTCCTATTTTTCCTATTTGCCAACTGCGCCATCTGAAGTTCACAATTTAGGATTCAAATAATTTGTCAGCAAAGGAAATCTACAGATCCATGTTGCGCTGAAAGATTATTCATTTACGATTCATCATTCATCATCAACACCGATGGCACAATGGACATCTATATAAATGAATGAATCGTAACATACAGTACACTGTACTTCCCGTTAATCGTATTACAATTGACATAGGCCTAGGCATGTCGTAAGAGAATGACAAGGATATAAACACTTCCGAAATGATGTTTAGATAGAGCTGCAGATACTTCTGTTCAGATATTATTTCCCACTACTGTTACTTCTACGGTATGTGAATCCAAAATGGTTAATTCACATGTTTTCTCATCTGTTTTGGAGATTGATCCAGATACATCAGAAGTTTCTAACGGAGTAGCAAACAGATGGTTAGGTTTATTCTGAAGGTGTGAAGCTGAAGAGAACAGTGGTTGTTTCAGAGCCTCTCGAAAATTTCGATTCGTGAGTGTGTATATTATTGGATTAATGCATGAATTAACGAATGCCAATAAAACTAAAGCATCAAACACGTTCCCATTGATGTACTGCACAGGTATTAAACCGAGATTGAAAGCGAAGAATGCTAATTGATCTGGAGACCAACATATGATAAATGTTACGACGACGACCAGCAACATATTAATTACACGTTGTCGTGCGCGTAAGAGGTTTAAAGTTGGATTTGCAGTTGATGGTAGCTGAACTCTAGATGTTGCTAGAGAAATTGCCTGTATTTTGAGACTCCGAATGGCCAACATGTTTGCAGTAAGCATCACTGTTACTGGCATTAGGTATTTCACAAGCAAGGTTGACACACCAATAAACACTTGTAATTCGACGCTGCCAAAGTCATGAATACATTGACCATTAAAGTTGTGAACAACATAATATTCAAATGTGTTAAAACTGAAAGCCGAGAGCCAGATCATGGCGATTATCCGTTTTGTCGTTTTTATCGTAAATATCGCCTTGTAATGTAAAGGATAAACTATAGCAACGAAGCGTTCCACTGCCAGCGTAGTAAGAGTAAATACCGATGCCACAATGGACACCCACATGACGTTCATAGATTCAACCAGTTTGCAGTAAACATGTCCTCCAAAGTTGTCAGGAACACGGGATAAGGTCGGGTAAGGAAGGATGGAAATCGACGTCAAAAGGTCAGCAACGGCTAAAGCTGCGATAAAGATGTTAGTAGAAGCCTTCTTGACATTACGTGCGTGAAGATACACGTGTATAACGAGTGAATTTCCCAAGATGCCAATAATGGCTAATATTAATTGACCAATTAACCGCCAGCCCCAAGTAACACGCACAATGTAAATTTGTTCAGAACTTGACGAGTTGGATGACGAATTGGCCTCCGAATCATTAGTCATTGAAGTTGAAAACGAGACAGTTGATTCCATATCGACAGATCTTCAATGTCCACAATGACACATTTGTTTCTTCCACTAACTTCTTCTGAAAGGTAAAGCACATAAGCAAAAGACAATGAGTGTAATTTTGTTAGCTCATTACATCATCAACTGCAGTATGTGGATGAAAACGATCGAGAAATCATTTGCTAACATATCAAGCGCACATGTTCTTCGGGAGGGTGGGCATTTAAATGCTGTGACCAAAGATTTTCTAGACGCGTAATTTCCTTAGAAGCCAAAACATTTACCATACAATTACAGTTTTGTGTGCCTTTTCTCCACAATTTGACCGTCCCTAAGCATGCTAAACGGATAAAAATATCGACATGGTTTTGAAACAAGTACCTTTGTACCTTTTTCATGGTCGACTTTAGAGCTCTGAACGCGTTACGCGCCTAACGGCACCCCATCTGAAAAGTTGTATAGGTACGTGTTTTCTGGTCACGCATGCATACAGTGTTACTACCCGGGACATTTTAGCCCGTGTTGTTGAATCTCTGTGGGATATATAGGTCATAAATATACTCTTAACTCCAAAACTATAGATCCTACAGAAAGTAATAAAGTTGTAAAGAAATTTCTCCTCTTGAACTTGATACATTATTCATTAAGATCGGTTAATAATTAAGAACGCGCCATTGAAAAGGATAGAACAAAGTGCAGTTTACATTTTAACACTTGGGTTTTGAACACGCGGGACAGTGTGACAGGTATGTCTACGGGTTGCATTGATCAATTGAAGCATTCCCAATCCATCGACCCGTAAGTTGTCGCTACCAGTTAATCAATAATCTGCCTGTTGCTAGTCCGAGGCTGCGTGTAGACGAATGAAATGTTTAAATGAAACATAACTGTTTAGGGCACATAATAACTGAGTTAATATTCATTCAATCTTTACGTGTAATATTTCAAATTAAAGACAAGAAATTTCCTTACAACTAAATATTGTAATATTTTTACGTAGGAGCTATAGTTTTGGAGTTGAGAACATATTTATTACCTAGTCAGTTACTTATTTTGAGGACTGTTTACAAATCAAACCGTACCACGCTTACCTTGTAAATCTTCTTCCGCCGCCACTTTCTCCGGCAGTGTTGTTGAGATGCTTTGTGTCTCGTGAACAAATCATTATGAACAACAATTCACTTTAACAACGATTTATTGCGTTGCAACCTTTTTTGGCCGAGATTAAAATAATATCTACCTAATGAGAGACAGGTATGACGAAGATTGTCAAGTCAAACGGTAATTTGGTTTTTACAATTAATTATCGATGAATGCTTGTTTATAGAATAAACACCTCCTGTTCTAAATGGAACATACCATTGGGTCAATATTGTGTTGTGCGTATAATGGGTCAATATTGCATTGTAATTTGATTAAAACCTAATCAAGCATAACTTCTCATTCTAGAAGTCAATTTTTGGTTTATTTTTGTAATAAATGTTGGCGTGAAAGTGAACCAATTAGCCGAAAGTCCCAGATTGTTTTCAATGTAAGAGTATTTTATACATGTAGAGAATTTAATAATGAAATTGAAAACACAGTCATGGTCAATGAATAGTGCCCTACCAAACAACATGCGGTACAAGGGTCATTCTATCGTTTGTATAATATAGCTTTTAGTAGGTCAGTCTGAAGTTCCCAATTAAGGATTCAAATGATTTGTCAGCAAAGATAATATGCAGATGCAGTGCTGGGAGATTATTCATTTACGATTCATCATTCATCATAAACTTTGACGCTTATTCTATCCTGACCAACAAACAGTATGGGTTCAGAAGTGAGCACTACTGTGAGAGCCAAATAATTCTTTCTGCCAATGGTTCTAGCCAAATCCCTAGACAACAGATCACAAACTGACATATGGGTTTCTTCAAATAAAGCATTTGACACTGTCCCCCACAACTTATTGAATAAACTTAAAAGGTATGGCATTCGCAACACTACACTTACACGGATTTCCAACTTTCTCATCCAACGTGATCAAAGGTCTTCGTCGATGGTGAATATTCGACTTGGGCTGATGTTGTTTTAGGCGTCCCACAGGGCACAGTGCTTGGTCCGTTGCTTTTCCTCGCGTATTAACGACCTCCCTGACAACATTCATTCGTCAGTCCGCCTATTCGCAGACGACTGTGTCATATATCGTGAAATTCATTTGATTCAGAGAGCTACAGACTGACCTATACACACTGGTGAAATTGTATTATAGAAGGACTAGCAGATTTCGTTTAATCCCCAAAAGTGCTTTGTCATGAGACTCACCTATGCACATTCTCCAAACAAAACTGGGAGACACTAGACTGAGTGAAACTGACGGACACCCTACCTTGGAGTCTTCATTACTAACAAGCTCCAATGGAACAAACACATCCATCAAATCACAGCCAAGGCAAACCATCCTCTGGGTTTCATTCGCTGAAACATGTACTCCTGCCCAACAAATACCAAAGAGTCGGCCTACATTACCCTCATTCGGCCTTAAGTGGAGTACTCCTCAGCGGTCTGGGATCCACACACAAAGGACCTTCAAAACAAAGTGGAAATGATACAGAGGAGATCAGCCAGATTTGTGTGTAGTGATTTTAAAACCAGATCTAAGGGTGGTGTCACCAAGCTGATCCAAACCCTCGGATGGGACTCTCTCTCTTACCAATTGGAGACTGGCTCACAGACTCACACTACTTCAACAAGCCGTCTCCTATCATTGCCCGTCGACTCAATGCTACAGCCCGCCCAGCGTCGTACACGGCAGCTTCATTGCAACGCCTATAATCAAATCTCAGCCAACAAAGGCTGCCTCAAACAAGCCTATTTTTCCCCTCACAAATCGCAACTGTAACTCACTCCCGGAACATATTACCAACATTAACTCAATACTGCCATAATTCAAAAATACCCTGGCGAAACATCTGCAAAGGCTGCTAAGCACACAACCCTACGGCAAGCCATATCGGATGTATCGAGGACCACGAAGTTTACTGTGTATCTCTATGGGATTATTCGTGGTCGCGCATACATTTTTGATTGGCTCTACCACATGTACCAGGAGCGTTGTACAGTATCCAACCAGAACCAGAACCAGAAACACCGATGCCCCAATGGACATCGTAAATGAATGAATCGTAACCTACACTGTACGACCAGTTTATCTTATTACAATTGACATAGGCGTGTCGTAAAAGACTCCGAATGGCAAGGATGGAAATTCTTCCGAAATGATTTATTGCTATTACTGCAGTTTGGTGATATTACTGCTGTTCAGATATCAAATCCCGCTCCTGTTACACCTATGTGTGAACCGAAGGTGGTTGTTTCATAAGTTTTCTCATCAATTTTGAAGATTGATCCAGATACATCTGTCACTTCTACACTGTAGAACCCATTTTAAGATTCGGACTAAAGAACCCTTTTTTATGAATCGGATTAAAGAACCTTAATTCATATTCGGACTCGAGAACCTGTTTTAATGTTTGGATTAAAGAACCTTTTTCAAAAATCGGATTATAGAACACGTACATAGTATTCGGACTAAAGAATCGTTTTTCATGTTCGGATTAGAGAACCCGTTTCATTTTCGTATTATAGAACCTTTCGGATTATAGAACATTAATTATTTTTCGGACTATAGAACCTTCGGACTATAGAACCTTATTTTTTTCGGATTATAGAACCCTTCGAACTATAGAACCTTCGAACTAAAGAACCGTCGGACTGCTCTGTAGGCCGACGAGTCTATAATCCGATGTCCTATAGTACGACTCATGTAAACTCACCATTCGATAGTCCGAATCAGATAAAAGGTTCTGTACTCCGAAAAAGCGTTACTTTTTTCGAAGGGTCTCTATTCCGAATATAAAAAAGGTTCTAAAGTCCGACGGCTCAATAGTCCGAAAATGAAATTGGTTCTATAATCTGATTTTTTTTAAAGGGTAAAAAGGTTCTCTAAGCCGAAAATAGACTAAGGTTCTATAGTACGAATATCAAAAAGGTTCTTCAATCCGAATATTCTGAAAGGTTCTATCCGTAAGTAGAAAAGGTTCTCTTATCCGAAAGTAGAAAAGGTTCTCTTGTCCGATTTTAAGAAAGTTCTATAGTTCGTTTTTTCATAAGCGTTTTCTAGTCCGAAATGGTTTCACTGTCCTTTAATCCGAATCCGAATCAGAAGAAACATACTATAATCCGAATTTTGAAAAAGGGTATTTTGCAGTGCGCCCTCTAGAAATAACGTAAATAATCATAACTCTAAAGCCTTCTTCATAGGACAGCAGATTACAGAAAAAATATGCTCCGTTAAGGAAACACCGGCAATTTGGATACACATTGGAATTGTTTTGATAAATTGAAAGACAGATGTTTGGGCCTTCAAGTCCTGAAAGTTGCAAGGATTTTGGGTGATAGTTTTAAAGGTACAGCCTAATTTGCATAGAATTTGCATATTATTTTGTACTAAATGAATTTTGCATTTACACGCCATATATTCAAACTGACACAACATAACGACCTCTGGTAAAATGCAAGCTTTGGACAACATATCATGCTATCAAATAATACCAATATTGGGATAAAAAGTTGAAATCATCATGTTTATTTTTGCATAAATTAACCCAGTTTTTTGTTTTATTTCATTTGCACCATCTTCCATTCCGTGTAATTACAACCTATTATATAAATCAGAATATGTTTTTGGTTATTCTTAATAATCAATATATTTGGCGTTTTTGGTGAATATTTCAGGCCCGTAAGCCATATAGAACTATATTTAGGTCACAAAAACTAACTCCTCCTTTTTTCACATTTTGACAATCGCCATAGAGTGCGTTAATGCCTGGTGGCCCTACATGTACTGATTACCTGTATTATCAATGAGCGCTGTGATGCATTGTTCGTGTACTGTAGACATAGACGGTATGCATGCATTGTCGTACTCATGTACACAGGCATTTTTATGCTACGTTTGAATTTGTGCGGTAAAATTGTTCTCATATATGGTAAAATTTCTATTTGTCAACTCGTATAATTGGGAAATCAATGGATACTGTTTTACTGTTTTCTATATAAATATTATAATTTGTATATTTAAAGATTAACAGTAAAGATGTAGTGAAATTTGCTGAAGTATTACTAGAAACGCTGTGGTACGGAGTCTCATCCGTGTCATTCGTGTCCTTCTTGCAAGTTGCATCGCGTTGTAAAATACAAACATGACTATATTCACTCTTTGCGGCATTCTTAACGATCTAAAAGGTAAACAGTATTTTCAAAATGTTATTAATAACTATATATATTCAGGGAATCTACTCTTAGTCAACACACGAATGAATCAGCGTTGTTGATAATTGATAGTCATATCTGGATTAATTTGTATTAATTTTATTTTTTTATTTTTATCTATTAGATAAGCATATACAAAACACCAGAAAACAGCTACCACTGGTTTTCAAATAGACACAAAAGCCTACACATGCAAAAACATTGTGAACTCCGAAAATAACACAAGCAAAAAGCACATGAACTCCGAAATTGAGCCAGTTTACAATTGCCTGCAGATTCCACTTGAATAAATGAATAAATGGTGTAAAAAAAGATTTATTTTTTATCTAAAACAGATTTTCGCACAGATTTTCGCTGTGCAAAAATCATCTAAATCAATTTGAAGTACTCCTTTAAATTCCCCTACGCCTGTTCCTTTTTAAAGGTAGAAGCAATGACCATAGCATCATTTCATATTCCTGATTACATGATGTTAAGGATTAGATATAGGCCTACAAAATAATGATAGTCATCCATCATCATACACTACACGTTGAAACCAGATTGGTTACAAGATATTCATTAATTATGAAAATGGATGGTAATGGGTTTGATAGTAGGCCTAAAGGTGAAACTTGAAATATTTTACGACTCAAGATGAATGAATGACATACAACGATCAGATATGACGGATACTATGACGACAGTTGAGCATGTTGATTTGAGTCAGTAAATTAGAGTACTATTCTAAATCATCAATACCATGACGATTACGTTAAAGTATCAAAAACATAGCTTCTTATAATTTTTTTATAACACAAATCCACAATGTAATAATACGAGGGTCGTTCAATAAGTTGTATCTCCTACCTCATAACTTTGATAACTATTATAAAGCCAGTCTTATGAAATATTCCACAATTGTAGCTTTAATAAATCTCGGCTTCGAATTCATAACAAATTGGTCTGAGTAGCTTTGATTACGGGTTGTATTCTCTAGAGATGAAGTGAAAGCCGAGCTGCCGAATGTACATTCAGCTTGACGGGAACGCCGGATGAAAAACAGCAAAATATCTTCGGAGTACGGATTAGGCCTACTGATCATATGGCCAATTCTAAGAGACAGACATAGGCCTACCTATAATTGGTCAAGTGGCAGTTCTAAATTGCAGATATCTTTTCAACAGACTATAAACAATACTGATTTGGTAGGGGAAATATTCCCGCTGATTAGCCAGAACCAGATCAGGACAACCCTTACGTTTAACCCTACCCTTGGGAACACTGTAAAAATTATGAATTATTCATATTGCTTTTCATATGAAAGGAGAGATCCTCAATAATATACAGAACTAACTAAATGGAAAGATTCCAAGTTTCTCCAAGACCTTTTGTTTTCTACTATTGACTATCTTATTAATTATTCTGAAGGTTGCACTAAAGAAAACTCATAATAAATGACTATCATGTTAAAGCGTGTATATGACCACATAATCCATAAATACATACGAGGCGTCACTATGGTATGACTATCGAATTGATATTATACTATTTGCAAGCCTACAAAAGTTAATTGCTTACACTCTTATTTATAAATAACAATACCATGTTATATTTAGATATCATCCATTGCTGTCAATTTTCAGAATTAAAAACCGTGCCCTTAAATCCAACCATACAATACGGAAAGACGAAAAACAAGGATTATTTTGCGGGTAATTAATTTTCCGTTTCCGTTGTCCAAAATCTCTCTGGTTTCACTGCATCCAAACAACAGTGGATCATATATAAATTTTCATTTACTATAATTGTGTAGCTATGATTCATAGCTAGTTATAATCGATATCATGACAAATTTCATGAGGCTGCCATTCATATTAGCGATGTTATGAGGGAGGCGGTAGAACTTCTTGAACGACCCTCGTACATAATAAGACCATAGGCCTACATGATCAAGAAACCAAGACACTTGTTGTTGATAACGATCCATTTCTACCATCAATGTTACCCCAGGCCAACATTCTTGGACCAAAATCTGAACCATTGGACTAAGGATTGAAATGTAATATTAGCATTTAGTATTCAATTATCAAGAAATTATCAATAAGCAAATGATTTTCAATAAGCAAATCATCCTTATTTTATATTTCTTTTAAAATCAGAATTGAGATTTAAGCACATTAATGTACATTGATTGTGTGTAACATGAGATGTGTGACTTTGAAATAATCATATTTTGAAGTTACCTAGGCCTATATGCAAGAAAATGATACAAGTAATATAATAACAGGTTTTTTGGGAATATATTGATATATATATGTATGCAATTTGAAATTTGGACTTGATCCTGCTACATGGTTTTACAGATCTGTGTCGTAAGGACCGTTAGGTCCTCACTCGTCAGAAACTTGACGAGTTTCTGTATCAAGTTTCTGACGAGTGAGGACCTACGGTCCTTACGAAACAGATCTGTAAAACCATGTAGCAGGATCAAGTGGTCAAGTCCAAATTTCAAATTGTATTAAGCTCCCTTACTGGTTGAGCACTTTACCTTTTGGATGATTTCACATCTGTTTTGGATTTTATATATATGTATGTAATTTTGTTGAGATAAAAAAAGAGGGTGACGATTATGTAATCATGAAAAATGTGTAATTGATTTAAAAAAAAAAATAATAACTTTAAAAGATAAGAAAAGGGGAAAGGAAGATTTGGGCCTAATGCTCATGACAACACCGCCTATGAAGACGCATAAGAAACTTTTGACAAATGTGAAATAAAACTATTGTGAAATCCAAGAGTCCAAAACAATATCTACATAACATGATAAAGCTCGACATTGGGTAAGTTTTCATGATTCTTTTGAAATAAATCAAAGATTCACTAGTCATGATGTAGGCTATTCCGGCAAACAGTTCCAATTTAAATATCATGAGATGTAGCATTAGTCGCGTGAAAGAATGGTGTTTGACAGTTTTCAAGCATGTCAACAAGCCTGACAAGAGCGATAAAGGCTCTGGACACCTCCTTTAAATCTTGGTGTAATGGCGTAATGATAGATGTAGTGTCTAAAATTTACCATAGCTGCCTGTCACCGACTATTCTGATCAGGCGGCCAAATATCATTTCTTTCCACTGTTTGATGTTGTCCATCAATGTCTTTGTTTCAACCTCCACCCTCTTACCCCATCTGACCCTCCTTGCAAAATAGCATTTGCCGGCTTCCATTTAACTTTTAACATGCTCAAACCACCATGAGTTTTCTCCTTTTCGTAACTGAAAGGAGATCTTATTTAATGCTCCTTACTTTTTTGGTTGATGGTATGCATTTATTCCTTCCCGTCTGTGCATTAAGTGTCCAGGTTTCACATGGCATAGAAGGACTAAGGGTGTTACCAGTGCTTGTAGAAGCCTTATTCGCGATTTCAATGAGCTTTCCCTCCAGATGGGTTTCAACTTTTGAATTGAAAAGGTTACAACAACAATTCCTATTTTGATCTCCTGTTATGAACATCATCTGTTATTGGTTTCTTCTTGATACTTGAACTGTTACACTGTCTTTAGTCTTTAATTCCAAAGTATGCTGTCACTTACTCATACTTTTTGGATCCCACCTTCACCACCTTACATTTTTCTACACTGATGTCCATACCCAGTTATTTAGCACTCCTTGTTAACGTTTTGAGTTCCTGCGTGTTGGGCCAGGTTCTCCATTCCCTTGGATGACAAATATCACAACATTTTGCCCGATTATTTGTTCCTGAATTTGTTTTTTTAATATTTACATAACTCTAAAGCAATTGTTTTAAACGGGATTATAAAATTATATTCTTAAACATATGAAATTGTGTATTTAATGTTAAGCAGCCATATAAAATGTATACACTATAGTATACGATAACTACATGTATCACTATAAATGGTTATGTATGGGGTTATGTATAGCCTATGTGTACTTGCGCACCCGCCAATTTGAGGACATTTGTCTATACCAGCCGGAAATGTGAGGACAAAAATAAATGTGAGGACATTTTCAAGTCCTCGAATTTTTCATGCATAAAAACGTATAGGAGTAGTGTCCTCACCCCCTAGGGTGTATGACCCTGTACTCCATTAGACGTCAATATACATAACATACTTTTGTCCTCACATGTATGGTGACATAAATAATTTTGTCCTCAGATTGACTGTAATTTCTATACTTTTTATAACGGGTATATTTAAATGTCCTCATATGGGTTGATGCTCGACTATACATGTACGCCATTATGGGAATCCCTATTGTGTTCAATCTGTAAAACATCGATTTGATATTTGGTATACCATCCACAACCACCATTTGTTACTATATGACCACTAAATTGCATATTAAAGACAAGAATCTATGTCAATACCATAATATGGCAAACTTATGAAGAAGAATGCTCATATTTTGCACATTTGATGCTAATGGTGCCATTGTTTAAAACAGGTGACGCAATTTACTGACAAAAACTTGAAACAGTTACAAATTTAGCCTTAAAATCGAAAAGTGTATCGAAAGTGTCGGTCCCACTCATTGGATCCTTAAAATATGCTTTTCTAACCTACAGCGAACACATTAAAAGGATGTTAGGCTTAATTCCTGTGTCATAGCACTCACATTTAGAAGTATGAATAGAAATATCTAAATATCCTCCATTTTGAACATGTTGAACACCATTTTGTGTAAGACATCGCGTAATTTCAATGTAAGCTGCCATGCCGTGTTTGACACTACTACTATTAAAGTGGCTATTGTAATGCATGGGCTCATTGACTCATTACACAGTCCGCTATACATGTACATGTATACTGTATCTTCAAAACTGTAAAAACACAGAATTGCTGTTTTCTACCACAACTATCACAATATATGCCGTACGACCACCACATTTGACATGGACAATCAGAACTCATATCTTTTAATCATACAATTAAAAGATTAATAAAAACTATTGTTTGGTATTTCTATAATAAGTGAAAATTTTAGGTCATTTTCAAAAAAATGACAAAAAATGTAGATATTTATGTTAAAAATCTATCTTTTAATTTAAATTCAAAATTTATTTTGACATATACTAACAGTATGTACGCTGTTCTTCAACTTAGAAAAAACAGCATGGTCCTATGTTGTTTTGTTTTCCTGTTAAAAGGGTTAATTCGTGTATTCATGGCGACAGGAAAATTATGCAAATTTGATGTTAATGATACTATTGTTTCAAAACCAATGACCCAGATTTTTGCAACTTTTACTGGCAGATACTTCAAACTGTCTTTTTTAATATTAGCACATTAATTCCAATGTGTATCGTAATTGCCGGTTCCCCTATTGGTAACGTGGAATCTGCTCCCCTATCATACTATTACGCGCTGAAAAGGGTGCAATCTACCATAGGGGTAGATGGTATGAGGAACAAAATTGGTCTATGAAATGTGCAAACAGTGTTGCTTTACTTACCTCAGTGTTTGTATATAAATGGAAAAAGAAAAGAGAAATATCAATCATATAAATATGGGAACAAATGTGAATTCTATACGAATCTGTGCCAATAACTGAAAAACGAAGAAGGAAAATATATGCATTATGGACGGGGAACGAATGAGAATTGTTAATATTTTTATCACGGTCATTCAATAAGATCTACCTCGTACCTCATAACATTGTAATTATATGAGCCAGTCATGGAATATATTACAAAATCGTAGCTTTCAAAAAAACACTTTACTTTTTATTTGAGTTCTTATGTATTTCATTAATTTTTGATGAAATGTTGTGATCTTTCAAAAAAATCGATTTCATTATTTAGTGAGGGGAATTCCAAATGTAAGGATTTGCTTCATCACAATTTATCATCACAAAAACGCCCTCGTTGTCCAAAACGACACTGTAATGAATTGTTGTGATGTTTCAAAAAATCACTTCACTTTTTATTTGAGTTCTTATCTATTTCATAATTTTGTGATGAAATGTTGTGACGTTTCAAAAAATCACTTCACTTATTAATTGAGTTAATTTATTTCATTATTTTGTGAGGGGAATTACAAATATGAGGATTTGATTCATCACAATTCATCATCACAAAAACGCCCTCGTTGTTCAAAGCGACACTGTGATGAATTGTTGTGATGTTTCAAAAAATCACTTCACTTTTTATTTGAGTTCTTATCTATTTCATAATTTTGTGATGAAATGTTGTGACGTTTCAAAAAATCACTTCACTTTTTAATTGAGTTAATTTATTTCATTATTTTGTGAGGGGAATTACAAATATGAGGATTTGATTCATCACAATTTATCATCACAAAAACGCCCTCGTTGTTCAAAACGACACTGTGATGAATTGTTGTGATGTTTCAAAAAATCACTTCACTTTTTATTTGAGTTCTTATCTATTTCATAATTTTGTGATGAAATGTTGTGACGTTTCAAAAAATCACTTCACTTTTTAATTGAGTTAATTTATTTCATTATTTTGTGAGGGGAATTACAAATATGAGGATTTGATTCATCACAATTTATCATCACAAAAACGCCCTCGTTGTTCAAAACGACACTGTGATGAATTGTTGTGATGTTTCAAAAAATCACTTCACTTTTTATTTGAGTTCTTATCTATTTCATAATTTTGTGATGAAATGTTGTGACGTTTCAAAAAATCACTTCACTTTTTAATTGAGTTAATTTATTTCATTATTTTGTGAGGGGAATTACAAATATGAGGATTTGATTCATCACAATTTATCATCACAAAAACGTCCTCGTTGTCCAAAACGACACTGTGATGAATTGTTGTGATGTTTCAAAAAATCACTTCACTTTTTATTTGAGTTCTTATCTATTTCATAATTTTGTGATGAAATGTTGTGACGTTTCAAAAAATCACTTCACTTTTTAATTAAGTTAATTTATTTCATTATTTTGTGAGGGGAATTACAAATATGAGGATTTGATTCATCACAATTTATCATCACAAAAACGCCCTCGTTGTCCAAAACGACACTGTGATGAATTGTTGTGATGTTTCAAAAAAATCACTTCACTTTTTATTTGAGTTCTTATCTATTTCATAATTTTGTGATGAAATGTTGTGACGTTTCAAAAAATCACTTCAATTTTTTAATTGAGTTAATTTATTTCATTATTTTGTGAGGGGAATTACAAATATGAGGATTTGATTCATCACAATTTATCATCACAAAAACGCCCTCGTTGTCCAAAACGACACTGTGATGAATTGTTGTGATGTTTCAAAAAAATCACTTCACTTTTTATTTGAGTTCTTATCTATTTCATAATTTTGTGATGAAATGTTGTGACGTTTCAAAAAATCACTTCACTTTTTAATTGAGTTAATTTATTTCATTATTTTGTGAGGGGAATTACAATGTGGATTTGATTCATCACAATTTATCGTCACAAAAACGCCCTCATTGTCTAAAACGACACTGTGATGAATTGTTGTGATGAAATGTTGTGACATTTCAAAAAATCATTTCACTTTTTAATTGAGTTAATTTATTTCATTATTTTGTGAGGGGAATTACAAATATGAGGATTTGATTCATCACAATTTAACATCACAAAAACGCCCTCATTGTCCAAAACGACACTGTGATGAATTGTTGTGATGTTTCAAACAATCACTTCACTTTTTATTTGAGTTCTTATGTATTTTATTATTTTGTTATGAAATGTTGTGATGTTTCAAATAATCACGTCACTTTTTATTTGAGTTCTTATCTATTTCATAATTTTGTGATGAAATGTTGTGATGTTTCAAAAAACTACTTCACTTTTTATTTTAGTTAATTGATTTTATTATTTTGTGATGGAAATTTGTGATGTTTCAAATTCTCACTATGAAATTTTCTATTTATTATGTATTATATTATTTGTGATGAAATGTTGTGACGTTTCAAAAAATCACTTCACTTTTTAATTGAGTTCTTATCTATTTCATTATTTTGTGAGAGGAATTACAAAATGAGGATTTGATTCATCACAATTTATCGTCACAAAAAGCCCTCATTGTCCAAAACGACACTGTGATGAATTGTTGTGATGTTTCAAAACATCACTTCACTTTTTATTTGAGTTCTTATGTATTTTATCATTTTGTTATGAAATGTTGTGATGTTTCAAATAACCACGTCACTTTTTTATTTGAGTTCTTATCTATTTCATAATTTTGTGATGAAATGTTGTGATTTTTAAAAAAACACTTCACTTTTTATTTGAGTTAATTTATTTTATTATTTTATGATGGAAATTTGTGATGTTTCAAATTGTCACAATGACATTTTCTATTTATTACCAGACGACGCTGGACACGTGATCAAGTGAATGGGACGAACGCTTAACAACGGTTTAAATTCAAAAAAATGATACTGACACTGTGGATGGTTAGCCATCCACAGTGGTTTTAGGATGAAATAATTTAGTTCCAACGTGTGATGAATTTTATGGGTTCATGTAATAAAAATCCATTGTTACATTGAAACCAACGGAAATTCAAAATTAACGGCAGTTAATATGAGGATTTGATTCATCACAATTTAACATCACAACAACGCCCTCATTGTCCAAAACGACACTGTGATGAATTGCTGTGATGTTTCAAACAATCACTTCACTTTTTATTTGAGTTCTTATGTATTTTATTATTTTTGATGAAATAGTGTGATGTTTCAAATTATCACTATGAAATTTTCTATTTCTTATGTATCATATTTCTTTGTGATGAAATGTTGTGATGTTGCAAAAAATCACTTCTCTTTTTTTTGGAGCTCTTAGGCCTATGTATTTTATTATTTTGTAATGAAAATTTATGATGTTTCAAATTCTCACCAGGGTTTTTTTACGCGTAAAAGTGCGCGTATTTAAGCGTTCAGTCACCCATCGTACCCGGGCATCGTACTCCCTCAAAGCTCTGCACCCTACAGCAGTGCGTACAAAAAATTGTAAATGTACGCGCCCGGTGTACGCGCTCAGATTACCGACAATTTTTACCGTTGATACACTCTCCGAGTCTCCGTTTAGTTCTTCAGCTCAAATGTACTGCGATTTCACTACTTAATTATAAACAATTTCGCTTGAAAACAACAAAATCAACATTCACCCTATATTATTTTTACAAAGTCTCTTTTCCAAACCATTGACTGTCATGGCTCAAGTTTTAACAATGATTGGAATACGTATTTGTAAGTTTGCCTCGCTAGAGGATGCAAATGAGGCAACATTTGACCCTGCACTTTGCATGTATAAGACCTTTAACCTTGCATTCCCTCTCGTAGTCAAAAGCACAGTTCGTAATATCAGTATTGTTCGTACTGCTGTTTTGATAAAGTCAGCGCTAAATGACCATGCGATAGTGTGCATGTTTGCGTATCAGCCGTACATCGTTTACCGTTGATGAGTATTGTCGCTGTACAATCGTACATGTGCATAGCTTCGGACGATTTTCACACATGAGGAACTGTCAGTGGCAGATCTCAAATCAGTTTTTCTTGGAAATTAAAGAAGCTTTAGCCATTTAACCAACGGCTACACATTATTGAAACATTAAAGATGATATCTGATTCTGAATGAAGTGAAGTAAGAATAAATTTATGTCAAAAAAGAAATTTTGATTGCAAAATATGACGGACCGTCAACACTGTCAGTGTCATTGTCAGGTATACAAGGAAAATAAAAAATATAAAAGTACCCCTTCAGAAAATATCTTACCCCTTCAGATACATGTTTAAAATCATTAAAGGTTAAAAAAAAAAGTTTCACCACTTCAGGAAAAAGCTTAAAGAAAACCCTGATTCTCACTATGAAATCTTCTATTAGTATTATGTATTATATTATTTTGTGAGGGGAATTACAAATGTGAGGATTCGTAATTCTTTTTATTTGAGTTATTATCTAAATCAATATTTTGTGAAGGAATTACAAATGTGAGGATTTGATTCATTACAATTTTTTATCACAAAAACGCACTCATTGTCTAAAACGACCTTGTGATGAATTGTTGTGATGTTTCAAAACATCACTTCACTTTTTATTTGAGTTCTTATGTATTTTATTATTTTGTTATGAAACAATTAGTCGGGTATCTACAGAGGGTTAGTGTGCACCCCCCCCCCCCAGGACTCCCCCAAACCAACTTTTTTACTTCCTATTATGATCCTAAGACATAATCAGGATGTTACCAAAACTATTTTCATATTGCTAAGGGGTTATGCAAAATGGCGTCCAAAATGGCCGCCATAACTGGTCAAATATCATAAAATGACATATAGCAATCAAATTATATGGTGAAAGTATAGTTTTAATAGTGGGATGTATGTATTAGACCACTAGACACTCATATCCAGAACTTTTGCTTTGTTAACACACCTAAATCCAAGATGGCCGCCAAAATGGCCGCCAAAATGGGTAAAATTCCATATATTGTCATATATGAACCAACATGTATGATCAGAGTACAGTTTTAACAATGGGATGTATGTGTTAGACCACTAGAAACTCAAATCTAGTATTTTTGCTTTGTTAACATACTATAAAAACAAAATGGCCGCCAAATTAATGGCCAAACCTGGTCAAAATTCCATAAAATAGCATAATATTAACCGAAATGTATAATAAAAATATAATTTTAATGATGGGATGTATGTGTTAGACCACAAGTAACTCATATCCAGTATCTGTGCTCTGTTAAAATAGTTCAAAATCCAAAATGGCCCCCAAAATGGTTCCTAAAGTGGCTGCAAAATTGTCAAATTCCATAAAAATGGGATAATATCAACCTATAAAATGTATGATGAAAATATAGTTTTAATGATGGGATGTATATATGTATTAGACCACTAGTAACTCATATCTAGTATTTTTGCTTTGTTAACATACTTAGAAATCCAGAATGGCCCCCAAAATGGGTCCCAAATTGACTGAACAAATTGTTGAAATTCCATAAAGTGGTATAATATCAACCAAAATGTATGATAAAAGTATGAAAGTATAGTTTTAACATTGGGATGTATGTATTAGAACACTAGTAACTCATATCCAGTATATTTGCATTGTAATAACATACTTTAAATCCAAGATGGCCACCAAAATGGCCGCTGTAAATGTACAAATAGTCATGAGTGTTTGATAATCCACAATAGATATTGTAAGAGTGTATATTACATCACATTCACCAAATAGTATGTTCGAAACTGCTAAGCTATTGGCTTTTAGATATAAGGCCCACCTCTGTGACAATTTTGACTCTGTATCACTTTCTAAAATGGCTTCCAGAGTGGTTAAGTTGATGTTAAATGACCTAAAATAATTGTTTTGTATTGTAAATGACCATACTATGTAATACCAATACCCCTATAAATATAATAAGATAGCATTCGATTTATGTCTTGATAAAGCCTAGGGGCTGTTAATCTAGTTTGAGTATTTTAAAATATATAAGATGGCTGCAAAAGGTTAAAATAACTGATAAACAGTATTAGTTTTATTGTTAGTGTTACATTAAATATGAACAAAAGATTATATCTATAAATTGTAACACACCCAGTTTAGCGTATCTGTATGTGACAAGGTATGATTGAATGGTATAGACTCCATATTTTGATCAATTGGTGGCCACCGGTGGTAATTATTTTGACCATTTGGAGGTAATTTTATTGACCATTTTAATGAAATTGTCACTATAATGCCCATTATAATGCCCATCTTAATAACATCACATTGTCAAAATGGAGTCTATACCATTTAATTATACCTTGTCACATATACAAATATGTTTACTGGATGGATTAAAAGCGGTAGATAATAATTTGGTCATATCTAATGTAACACTAACAATAAACTAATACTGTTTAGTTATTTTAACCTTTTGCAGCCATCTTGGATATTTTAAACTACTCAAAGCTATATAGATCTACTGACAGCCCCTGGGCTTTATCATAGATATAGTGAATACTGTCCCATTAAATTTGGGGATATTGGTATTGTATTACATAGTATGGTAGCAGTTTAGAATAATACTATTTGATGTAATAATACACTCTTACAATATCTATTTTGGATTATCATACACTCATGTAACCAATTTTCACATTTACAGCAGCCATTTCAGTGGGCATCTTGGTTTTAAAGTATGTTATTACAATGCAAATATACTGGATATGAGTTACTAGTGGTCTAATACATACATCCCAATGTTAAAACTATACTTTCTTCATACATTTTGGTTGATATTATCCCATTTTATGGAATTTCAACAATTTGTTCAGTCATTTTGGGACCCATTTTGGGGGCCATTTTGGATTTCTAAGTATGTTATGAAAGCACAAATACTAGATATGAGTTACTAGTGGTCTAATACATACATCCCATTATTAAAACTACATTTTCATCATATATTTCGGTTAATATTATGCTATTTTATGGAATTTGACAATTTTGCAGCCACTTTAGGAACCATTTTTGGGGCCATTTTGGCAGCCATTTTGGATTTTGAACTATTTTAACAGAGCACAAATACTGGATATGAGTTACTAGTGGTCTAATACATACATCCCAATGTTAAAACTATACTTTCTTCATACATTTTGGTTGATATTATCCCATTTTATGGAATTTCAACAATTTGTTCAGTCATTTTGGGACCCATTTTGGGGGCCATATTGGATTTCTAAGTATGTTATGAAAGCACAAATACTAGATATGAGTTACTAGTGGTCTAATACATACATCCCATTATTAAAACTATATTTTCATCATATATTTCGGTTAATATTATGCTATTTTATGGAACTTGACAATTTTGCAGCCACTTTAGGAACCATTTTTGGGGCCATTTTGGCAGCCATTTTGGATTTTAAACTATTTTAACAGAGCACAAATACTGGATATGAGTTACTTGTGGTCTAGCACATACATCCCATCATTAAAATTATATTTTTATTATACATTTCGGTTAATATTATGCTATTTTATGGAATTTTGACCACTTTTGACCACTTTTGGCCATTAATTTGGCGGCCATTTTGTTTGTATAGTATGTTAACAAAGCAAAAAATACTATATTTGAGTTTCTAGTGGTCTAACACATACATCCCATTGTTAAACACATACATCCCACTATTAAAACTATACTTTCACCATATAATTTGATTGCTATATGTCATTTTATGAGATTTGACCAGTTATGTCGGCCATTTTGGACGCCATCTTGCATAACCCCTTAGCAATATGAAAATAGTTTTGGTAACATCCTGATTATGTCTAAGGATCATAATAGGAAGTTTAAAAAAAGTTGGTTTGGGGGAGTCCGGGGGGGGGGGGGGGGGTGCACACTAACCCTCTGTAGATACCCGACTAAATGTGATGTTTCAAATTCTCACTTTGAAGTTTTCTATTTCTTATGTATCATATTTCTTTGTGATGAAATGTTGTGATGTTCCAAATAATCACTTCACTTTTTATTTGAGTTCTTAAGGACCGTTCATTATTTATAGCGGGGGGCGGGGGGGGGGGGGGGGGGGGGCGAGGCTGTATCAACCAGCAAGACACCACAGAAAAACATATGACCTCCCTTTCTGGACACTAATAAAGTTATGACCCCCCTCTGTGATATAGAAAAAGTTATGACCCCCCTACCCAATAAAAAAAAGTTATTCCTGCAGCAAACATTTAAAACCTGAAACCAACATATATATAATTATAGTTATATATATATAATTGTATATCAAAATAAGCAGAAAGTAATCCTCTAACAGCTTAACATGGAATTTAGACATGATCACTCATGCATGGCAGATCCCATTCACTTGACAATGGCAAGATGATTGCAAAATAAATGATAATCCCTCCATTCAAATGACTGTAAATGCTCATTTCTTGCAATTTTCTTTTACGCACCTTACCATTGCTTAATGAATGCGCTCAGCCATGCATGAATGCGTACATCTTAATTTCATACAGACATGATAGAGAATTATTGTCTGCTTATTTTGACATGCAATTGTTTAATTTATATTAAATATTTATGTGAAATATTTGAACTTCAATGAGTGTCAAGGAACTTCTTTTGACGAGTGTATATACAAAATACAATGAAAACTTTAACAAGGACAATAATTTTTAAAAAGGCATACAAGACATTATTGAGGCAAAGGCCTAAGCTACAGGGACCCGTTCAAGGATGCCTTACAATATTCCACTATGCCAAAACACTCTTTCAAAGCATTTACCTGGCATTTCTTGTAATCTCAATTCTCAATGATAAAACCATATAATGAACTTCCGTAAATTATATTACAAAGCACACAATTTAATCAAAGATCGACCGAAAAGAGACGGTCTTTGAATATGAACTTACAATACACTAATTTACCAAGGTATCTAACAATGTAGATACCACATGTGTAGTGGTCTATTACCCTAGGCAAGTTACATTATCTTTTATTAGAAGTGAGAATATGTTATTTTTCAGTAAAAAATCATAACTTTGGTAATATTGAATGGAATTCCTCCATTCAAACATGAAACTATACCTACTTTGGCACTTTCTTTTCATTTTTTGCACTTAAATTGCTGAAATCAACAAAAGATGTGTTATTTCATACACAAATAATGTCACTCACATGCCCTTATCTTTCTTATCAGACCACCTCCCTGAGCGAATACACAAATAATGTCTTAATTCACATGCCCTTATCTTCCTTATCAGACCACCTCCCTGAGCGAAAACCAAAACTAATACCCCATGCTTTAAAGCATGGGAGCATGGGGGTGAAAAGACGCTATAGGAGCTCAACATATGTGTCGTCTTAAAAATACACGTACATTTGAGGAATTTGGTCGATATCTATAGTTGTAACCCATGCATTTTGGCCACAGTGCATAGACAGTGAACGCATGGCCTCTCTGGGGACAAGATTCGTAGAGTTTAAAAGTGCATGGGTTTGTTAAACAATTCATTTAAGATAAACTCTTGTATAATTTAGACGCAAGTTTAGTTAGTCACGGTTTTAAAGACATATTATGTGATCTTTTCCACATATAACCATGAAACTAAAATATCTTGTAAGTTACTATGGTCACTTAGGGACGCACCATTAGATACTCAAGGGGGGGGGGGGGGGCATGGAAGTTTAAAAAAAACAAAAAACTTTGCCCACTTTCCAGGAAGAAAAAAAAAACTTTGCCCACCAACCAGGAAAAAAAAAAAGAAGATGACCCACTGCTGAGTAAAAAAAAGAAAATTATGACTCACCAACTTAATGTATAGAAAAACAGTTAAAACCTAAAAAAAAAAAACTTTTCCGCCTTCGGCGAATAAAAAAAAAAAATTGCCGCCTTATGTCACCTACTTCGGTGACGAAAAAAAAAAATCCGCCCGCCCCCAACTTCCATGCCCCCACCTGAAAATCAAATGGTGCGTCCCTTAGCAATATGTGTCCTAACTTCATCAAAATCAGATGTTGACAGTTTATTTTCTGAACACAACTGTACACAAGTGAAAACACCCTTACGGCATGCTAGATGAAAATCAAACAAATATGTTGAAAAATGCCTTAAAGGTATATTATATGATCTTTCCAGGGAACGCCCTCAACATCGAAAAAAAAATTGAAAGAAGATTTTCTTGCAGATTTACATTTCTGATCATAAATCGTACATACATTCCAAGTTACAGGGCGATACGATTCTTAATTACTTCAAAATCATGATTTTAGAGTGAAAATAAACTGTCGGATAACTCCGACAGTTTATATTTTTACTCTAAATTCACTCTAAAACCATGATTTTGAGGTAATTAGGAATCGTATCGCTCTGTAACTTGGAATGTATGTATGATTTATGATCAGAAATGTAAATCTGCAAGAAAATCTACTTTCTAAAAAAAATAATGAATAGAGGGCGATATCTGGAAAAGATCACATAATATGCCTTTAAATTGGAAGCAGATTTCCATTGTTATTTTGTAATGTGCTGTGATAGTTTTTTAACGTGAAATACAGTCAAAATTAATTTATGAGTTCGGGAAAGTCTTTTCTGACTTCATTGTATTAGAGGGAAACAAATAGTGTAAAAAATTGAAAAGATCACATAATATGGCTTTTTAGCTAATCCCGCGTTTATTACGAGAATACGGCACTCTACCTATAAAATTAAATACAAAATTGTGACATGTTCTACCAAAACCAGACACAATTGGGCAAGATATCAAAATTGAGTTAGTAATTGATTATTAAAGAAGAGATCTTCAGCTTTACAGTGGTACCTCTCTTTTTTTAATCAAACTTCCCAAAGCGGAGTTACATAATTGTCAAGTTCGTCTTTTACAGTCTTTATGAAAACTCTAAACTGAGATATCGCCCTTTAAAGTTGCTAGAACTAGGCTTTTTACTAGAACTAGGCTTTTTTAAATCACTGAAACATACATTTAGGATAATTTTTTTAATCTGAATCTTTCACAATATTGTTATAAATACTCTGAAGATTAATTATTTACCAGAAACTCAAATTCCCCCAAAAATCACCCCCAATTATGTTTTGGGCTATTTCTCAGTTTGGAGCTCTGTCCAATTCCGTCTGGTTTCGGTAGAACACGTCACAATTTGCAAAATTTATTTTTCAATTAATTACGTATAGTCAGCCTGAGGAATTTCAGAAACTAATACAACAGACTTTGATGTTGTAGCTTTTCAGCCCGTTAAACACTTGAAATCATTTGACTCACATCTTTCCGCTCATTCCTATTTATGATAGGTGAATGCATAATATCTGTTTGCGTACAATATTTTACTGCAAGGAAAATCTATCATTACTAATAGTAGGGATAGCACTTCAAAAATGACACAAGAAGACACAATCATAATATTTCACAGTGATTATATCTTAGTATTAACTTTAAAAAAACCAAAATAATTAATATTGGTGAATTCTGATTTTATGCTATACATTTTTAGACATCCTGAAATTGGCTCAAATTCTGCCAAAAACCGTGATGGTAAAAACTTAAAAAGTGCAAATTTTCTAATGTTTTCATGCTTTTTTCACCATTAATATGACATGCAAATATAACATTAAATATTGGAAGTTACAAAATCACCTTTTGTGACCAATTTACCGAAACAAAATTATAAAAATATTTTTCAGCTTGACACAGTAAATTATCTAAACATGGTGGTTTTGCCATTTTGCCCCATCCGCAGACAAGAACATATCGGAAAATAAACAAAGTCCAGCTTATCAATATTCGCATATGTTATCAAAAGAAAACCGTAAATGGTGTGTAAATGTAATTTGGTATATACATTGTTAGGTTTGTAAAGTTTTTCATTTGATAACAAAACAATACACAAAAAGTGCCGAATTATGCAAATTAGTTAATTAAAGTTAATTATATATTCAAATTGTTATTATGCGAATTAGGCGACTGTAATTTGTCTTTTTACTTGAGTTATATTAATAATACATTCATACACCAGTCAAATCATGACCAACATTACATATGCGCAGATGGTCCCATTCACACGCTTTTTAAGCAAAACATTTTCAAATGATGCCTACTGGCACATGAACAATTAATTGTTTGATGAATGAGTTCATTAAAACCCACTTAACAGGCTTTTAAAATTACTCCATTAAATTTGCAAAACAAAAGAACACCCCGCACGTACCAAACTGTACATTACATCTGTTGAACATACATGTACATGAGATTATATTATTCGAGTGAGTTTAAAAGTGCGCTTTTTCAACTAGCGCCCCGATGTTGTGGAATCGGCTTCCTCTTCGAATTCGTGAGGCAAAGACCATTACTCAATTCAAAAGTCATCTTAAAACGCACTTGTTTCAGATCAAGGACATTGACAATTGGAGGCTGTAATTACTCACTTGCATGCACGTTCGATCGTTTTACTTTTTGTGTATCTTGCATAGTTTATCTCATTTCATATTATTGTTGGTGCTCAAGATACTTTCCTGTGTAATATGTATTAATATTATTGCTTTTAAAATTGTGTTTTTTTATGATTGTATATTTACATTATATTTACATTATATTGTATCATCTCATGTTATTATTGGTGCTCATGATACTTTCCAATGTATGTAATAATATTATGTTGTGTATGCTATTGTTTTTATCCGTACTTCTTAAGACTGTATACTTTGGTCAATTTGCTTGTGTTTTTATCACCATCATGGTGTAAAGCGCCTTGGGGTCAATTTATTGATGGAAGGCGCTATAAAATGCGTTTTTATTATTATTATTACTAGCGGCGTACCCTCGCTACGCTCGGGTCCCGCTAGATGGTTATGCCACATTACCTACCTCTGAAACCACATAAAGCCCCTACAACACCCCAAACCAGGTTGATTTAAAACCATATCCCTTTTAAAGGCATTATAAACCCCATACAACCAACCCCCCAAATCAGGTTGATTTATAACCATGTCCCTCCTAAACCATTTACCGTGGATACTTTATTAACCCCTACCTCTCAAACCGCATTAAGTTAACCTTCATTACTTTTAAAACCACATAACCTTCTACAATCGCCCCCCCCCCCCACCCACTGCAACTACACCAACCAGGTGGATTTATAATCATAACCCTCCTAACCATTTCCCGCGGCTACTTCATTAACTCTTAACCCTATCCTAAAACATTTCCCGTGGTTTTACAGCCCACCCCCCTCCCCCTCCCCCCCCCCGGCCCATGCACACACCCAAACCAGTTTGATTTATAATCACAATCCCTCCCTAAACCATTTCCCGTGGCTACTTCATTAACCCTCGGTCCCTTAGATTGTTTGGCATGCCAACTTAAAGTAAAGAAATCAGGTTGTTTCATTAACCCCCGCGAAACGCTATCCATTATAACCCTAGGCCTATCCTAAATCATTTCCCGTGGTTTTACACCACCCAACTCCCCCCCCCCCCCCCCCCCCCCCCACACTCCCTCCCCAACATATCACCAAATACACAACCAACAAACTGCACAGGCCTATAACCATTATCCCGTGTGGCTTCTGCGCCATGTGTAGCAGTGCGTGTGTCGCGCGCGGCAGTGAGCCCATGCGCAAACATGCACGCGACGTGTAACCACGGTATGATTACGCGGTAGTACGCGCAACGCACAATGTTGTTCAATTCTAGTGGCATTTATGAGCCAAATCTGAGCGGTTTTTTGCTGTTTTTGGAGCCAATTGTTAACCAATTTCACTGAAATAAACTTTAACACCCTTCCCGTTATTTCCTCTATCTTTCATGCGAATTAGGCGCCACTTTGATCACAACTAACGGAGAAATAAGGATAACAAACACACAAATAAACACACAAACACACACCGTTTCCAGATTTATAGTAAGATTATTATGTGACAATTGGAATGTTGAATGTAATTTCCCTTCTTCTTGGCCGGGTTCCCACACAGAACAAAATCCCGAGTAGTCTTTATAAAGGCCGGGTTCCCACACAGAACAAAATCCCGAGTAGTCTAGAGTAGTCCGGACCGGTTCTGTCCTTTAATAAATCGCTAGTGGGAACACTATTCAAGTGGGTCCGGACTCAAAGCGGTTTTTGTTATTTTTTTAATACCAACCTGAAAGGTAGTCCCGGTCCGAAATTAATCATTAATTTATCATGTAGGAACACGACTCACAATGATACTAATCTAAACTGGGAACACTTTGCATCTACGCAAGGGGCGCATCATCGTTTTCTGGCGATTTTTGAATGATTTTAGATTTACAACGGGGAACGTGGATTTTGTTATTAGGCCAAATTAGACCACTTTGATTCATCGTGGTGGCGAAGGCTCAAGTAGGAACACAACCTCTAGGTGGGTCCCCGTCCGATCTAGTCCCAACCAGGACAACTTCCTACTGTGTGAACACGGCGTCGGTATAGGACATAGCAGACAAGAATTCCTGTTACACTTTCCGGCTATAGTTTTACCATACAGAAAACAGATTTTGAACTCGGAAACCTTTCACAAATTTCAAAGTCTCTCTCATGGATTACTGACTCAATACTAGGCATGTTTGTACTTAGGTCAATGCATTTTTCATGGTGATTCCAAATATGGTAATGACATTCAACTCGCATTAATTCAATCAAGACAAATGTTGGTTTAGGATTGCTTCGCCATTGATCGGCAAGAGGATTAAAATAGGATAAAAACAATATTACTTACTGGCTAAACAGGACGTACCTTTATGCGCAGGTGATATTAATATCATTAAAAAACCTAGGTCCATATTATTAACTTTAAAAATGGGAGTTATGCAACTCAACTTTGGAATTTGACTATTTTAAGGATGACCCTTCGTGTAGCATAGAAAATATCAAGTTGAATATCAGAAAACCTATCTTTAATCAGATACAAAAATTCAAATTTGGTTAGGTGTAGGACCTTTAACACCCACTAGTATAGTAGTATTACATGTAGGGGCGATTGTTTATGTAACGAAGATAACAATATGTGCAACTTGACTATGACTTTTTGTTATATATTGAATTTAAAACTTTAAACTTAATTCCTCAAAAACACTGCCAAAGTCTACCTATAGCCAAGGCAACATGTGAGGGCTGTGATTATCAATTGTAACACGGGAAACTGTACAGTAGACTAAACAGCCACACACCTAATGCGCATGCTCAAACTATTGAAAAATATAAACACTAATATAGATTTTATGTACGGGGCATTGCTCCCTTTGAAGTTACTAACTAACGAGAAGAGTCTTGAAAAAAGGATGGGTCTGAGTTTAAATGCGAGCGGACATAAACATGAAAAGTTGAGTGAATTGTATTTGACCAAAACGAGCACCCTCACTTTTCCATATTTTTGTTGTGTCTCGTTTTCATGGAATCACCCATGCGCCTGCAAGAAAGCATTTATCGGTACATGTTTCTCGAAGGAATTAATGTTTAGAATTTTCTAACACAATGGTGGCCTCCATAAGGTCACCCAATACTATTATATCGAAGATCAAGGAACCAATGAGAATATTCAATTTTTACATGGGAAGCTTTCAAGAAGATGTACATTTTGCAGCCTGTGTTTTATCAATAGGAAATTAGCTGCTCAGCACGATGAGAATTGGCAGGTATTGAGTTAAAGGTATAAATATAATACTGGCAAAGTTTCATCACAATGCATTCAGTCAAAAATAAGTAATGATTTTTTTAAGGTCGATTACAAATTCGAAGTTTCTATGTGTAGGAGTGTGTGGAAGCAGTGTGGCAACACGCCTTTGCACTCACCTCGACATGCTTTACTAAATAGAACACTTTACGGCATATCTGTTTACAAAAACATATGTTGTTCTAGGAAAACGTGTTTTTACTTTTATTAAAAGCACTATAAATCGGCTGTCTTTGTTCAATATAAAGCTAATTTCGTAATTGTTAAAGAATAAAAAAACAATGAAAGTTCAAACCCGGATTCGAAAACCACCTGTTACAATCACACGGGCCGAGTAGGCGCAACCAACAATTGCTATAGTGAACGGTTTGCGTACGGTGTAGGTTGGGTGTATGGATTACGATTGATTTTATTGCCCAAAATAAGTTGCACAAAATGATTCAAAAAATTCAAAATTATTGAATTGCATCATCATATTTGGCATGTAAAATGCATCACAATAAGTACAAACATGTCTAGTATTGGTTCAGTAATTCTTGAGATAAGAATTTGAAAGTTTAGAAAGCTTTCTGGAAAATATGTTTTGTATATACAAAATGCACCACTTCACTATCGATTATAATGCACCACATCATCATTGATTATAAAATGCGAAGAAAGGCATTACATGACCGGAAAGATGTAAGATGTAAAGGTGAAAACTGTAAAATGAAACATGTAAGACAAAATGCCAATTGTCTGCATATTATACAAAGTATGTGTTGATAAAGCGTCATTGTGCGATTACAAACTCCAAATGTATATATAACTAGAATTCGCGGTTCGTGAGTTGATCGGTTCTCGGGTTGGGGGTTCACGGGATGTGTACTCTTAAAATTCAGTTATCACAGGTGCCCTTACCATTCCAGATATATAGGCACCTCCAGGTGCCCTTAAATCCAGGTAGGCTACCCCATCCATGTATATACATATAGGGTCACGCGTTATGAACTCGCCTCCCAATAGGGTGGTGCTGTTACATTTTTTAGCTTCATGCTGTCATTTTCCTCAAATATTTTTAAAACCACAAAAGCTATCTCAACAAATTTGGTATCATTTTAAAGCCCCAATAACACGCTATCTTCCTTTCTAAATGGCATTGGTATAGCTAATACAGAAAAGAAGATACAGCTGTTTGATGTTTGCGGACCAGGGGTGGTGCTGGAAGGGGTGCCGCCGGGAAGGGGTGCCGCCTGTACAAACTCAATGGGGATAATCCCATGTTTTGTTCTTTTTACAATAACTAGTAATCCCCTAATGTTACAAACACCCTTTTGGTCCACTTTCAAAGGATATTTAGTAGTCTTTAAGTATGTGGTTCAACAGACTTGTCAACTATTTGTAACAACTAATTAATTATGGATAAGACAATGATCATCAGCTTTCTTCCTATTCGTCAACATGAATAATCAGCCTCAATTTACCGGATTTATAAAAATGACTGTAACAGAAAAAGTTTTCAACCTATGATAGCAAAAGTATACATTTTTGGAAAGCTTGTAACTAGAGAAATTCAGAAATGCAGTTTTTATCAGGGAAGGGTTCATCCTTAAACAATTTTTTCAGACAATTCTAAAAATATATAAAATAAAAATTGGAGATATTCACTAGCCGGTATAATTACCATACCGACGTAGTAACTTTGACAATTATATATCATCTAATGGGTAATTTCATGAGGAATTCAAATATGTAAAATAAATAATGATAGGGGTAGGTATAAAAAATATATGGATCTCAAATTAAAAATTAAAAAACTCTGATATTTTCCCGAACATTTCCGATCATACCATTTTAGTTCTTGGTCGTACTATAATTTTAATGGCATATTTGGTTTCCTCATGCAATTGCCCTTCAGACAATGTAAACTTTTACTACCTCAGGGGGGTATACAAGCAAATATAAATGTGTAAAGTTAAAATCATGTCGCGAAAGCCAAAATCCGTGTGTAACGCGAAAGGAGGCGAGCTTAAAACACATGACCATAGGCATACTATTATATCCATGTATATAATTCAGTATAACAAAGAAGCTTTTTTATTTGATATATAATTCAGTACATGTACAGGGTGTCCCAAAAGTCTATGCACGACTTTGAAGCTTTGTATTTCACAAAATATAAGTCGTATTGAAAATATGAATACATATTTAGAAAGAGGAGATGTGGGAAATAATTTTGATACCAAACATTGGAGTAACATCTGTTTGTAATGCCACCCTAGAAGTAAAATATGTATTACTGCAAAAATGTAATTTTATACTTCGGAGGAATAAAGTTCATAAATCCATACCTATTGAGATTAACTGAAAGTGATCCGTCAATTATAATATTTAAAATTTTACATTACAGTGATATCATCATAATAACAAACTATATCACACATAATTTTCGTTTCTATAGATGAGGTGACCGTTGTTTACATCAGTAGTGTTTACATATTGATTAGCGCCTGGTCTAAAAACATGCTAGGGGTACTAGTCCATGACTACTGCATACATCATACTATATGAAAGCAAAACACACATCACTGAGCGCCAATTTTAAAAGCACATGCCCTTATGGTGCGCACGCAAACCGCCGGGCAACCAGATTTAGTACCTGGTCTCTCATTGTGCTTAGGGATGCATACATAGAGGAGATGTGGGAAATAATTTTGATACCAAACATTTGAGTAACATCTGTTTGTAATGACACCCTAGAAGAAAAATATGTATTACTGCAAAAATGTAATTTTATACTTCGGAGGAATAAAGTTCATAAATCCATACCTTAACAAAACAAAAGGACGGGTAGAGTTGGTTACACGGAAAGAGATCCGTCAAATGTAATATTTAAAATGTTACCTTACAGTGATTTCATTCATAATAACAAACTATATCACACATAATTGTCGTTTCATTAGTGAAATCTAGTTTAAATGTTTTGTTTGATCTGAATCTTGTATGGAAACTTCTTCAAGTCCTTACGCAAAATTCTGTGAAGAGTTGATCTTTTAATCTTGTTTTCTGCGGAAAGTCGGCGAATAGATCTCTTTGGTCTTATAACATCAATGTGACTTGTTGATCAACCAGTATTTTTTCTACCACATCGAGACAAATCATGCACAGTTCCTGTGTTCAAAAATGTATCCACCAACTTCAGAATGGATATTCTTCCTGGTGCGCGTTTCACTCTGAAATTTTTTCTGAACTTTTGTTGAGTAAGTTGAACTGAATTTGTTTCAGCGTAGAACCATTCAATTTGTATTCGATTATCTATGCTGTAAACCATCTTGAATGAAGACTTTTGCTGTGCAATGTTATCTACTGCGCCTATTTATGTTGTGAGTGACCGAGTTTGGAAAGCAGTGAACTGTGACTAATGCGCAACGTTGCTCTCATACCGTTAATTTATGCGCACCTGGTTTTAGCAACAATGTGTGGTACTTGGTATGGGTAGGTCTCACACGGCCAAAAACTTTCAACCAGTTTTATAATGTTGGTGGTTCACCAATAGGGTTGTGTTTGGTATCAAAATAATTTCCCAAATCTCGTCTATCAAAATATGGTTAAATTTATACCATATGATTTATATTTTATGAGATATGACTCTTCAAAAACGTGCATAGACTTTTGGGACACCCTGTATATAGGCATAGGGTCGGGTTTTTATAGTGGGGTCTATCGTCATGATCATCTGTACCCATATTTTGCCAGTCTATTGACATTCATTATTCCTCCAGTATAGGCATGTAGGCCAATGCCTAAACGAAAGTGTATATCAATCACGCATGTTTGCTCACACCGTCCCTTTTAACATGTCCATGTAACATTTATATAAAAGAAATCCCATGATTGGCCTAGGGCCTATCCGAATTGTTATAAAGTAACTCAGGCCCGTTTTGGCCCGCGCGCGTTGGGTCCGCGAGGTGATATTGAGGCACTGACATCATACTACATGTACCCGCAATCAATGTAACATGTTTAGCACGGTTTACGCTCCCAGTTCCTTTACTAACCCTAACCTGCCGAAACACTACAAACTTGCACGCACACGGCCTGGGTACATGCAGGGACTGACCTCCCCCCTTTTACCCTGGCCCTCTCCTGATCATAAAGTTTAACTCATACAAAAACACGCCCGGGAGTTAAAATTAATTGGAGTCCTCTTTCTATATCCTGGCTGTATATGATTGACCTTTGTCTCGTCTCCTCGTGCCCCGTTTATCTTGTAGGCCTACTGTACGGTTTGCACTTCGGAGCCACGGACTTGCTCCTTTACCCGCCTAATAACAAAGAAAAACAGCTTGCACCACGAACGCGTACGTACCTTACGGTCTGCGCCATTACGCAATCGTGGCGCCATGATTATGTTTATACGCGAGCGCGCAGAACAGTGTAAGAGTTTGTTTACAATAAATTGAAAAGTTCGCAAAAGATTTTATTTGTCAGTCGTATTATCCTGTATAAATGCTTATTGCGATGCGATCTTTAAGGATAACAAAGAGCCACATAATACAGGAATGTAGCTATGTCCATAATGAAAACATTGTGGGTGAAGACCATTATGTCATCACTTACTCCGTAAGCCACAAGTTGAGTCCAAATAGTAGCTACTGGAGTTAAAGAAAATCAAAATTTCGGTAGTGGGCCGTGCGTGACACTTTCGTGACTGTTGCGTGGTACTGGTTGCTACGTGGGGCGAAGATCCCTGCGCATAGCAATTGCACGAACAGATGGGCAGGAATCTACACTCGGAGTCATTGGACGGACAGACTCGCCAAAAATAGTATTATGAAATAGTGAATCAGTTTGAAGGCTTTATTATTGAAATTACACTTTCACGACTTTGGACATTTACTATCAAGGTAAAAACAACAACTTTACCTTGGCTGATGCGTCAGGACCAATTGCGCGCGCTTGCGGCGAACAGGGTGTTTGTGTCGGGGCAATTTGGTGAATACTTTTAGTCAAAATTTAGATAAACCCCTTTGGTCCATTCAAGCAACAATCTTGGAGTCATATTTTGACCAAAATTAACTAATTTTCCATAAATGGTTGTTTCCCGTTAACAATTACTGATGGCAAATTACATCAGATGTTAAATTTGCGTTGGATCATTGTGAACAAAATGAATCATTCGTAACACATTTTGCATTGAAAATGGGTCACTGATCATATCATTAAACATGCATAACATCGGGGGATGATTTCATTGGCCACCCCGGTCGGAATTAACGCCTACATGTATGTGTAACATAACTTGAATACCATTCAAGTATATAAAACCAGTTGTTCAACGTAAGCCGTCTCATTCTGCTTGGATTTCATCACATGCACTACTTTCACATGTTTAAGGTGACTCTTCAATTGTGATACCTACATCGAGCTTGAGCGTGACTACTTCTAAGAGATAAATTAAAAGGTATGTACATGTAGTTCCTTTATTTTGCATGTTGGTCTATAACATTGTTTGTCTTCACACAAGGTTAATACTTCTATATGCAAGGATAATATAAGAGCATTATACAAGGTGACTCAAAAAATAGGACTCGGTTTCAATAGAAAAGATTAGTTTGGTAATACATTTAATTCTGACACATTGACTTGGAGAAGTGTGTGTGTGGGGGGGGGGGGGGGTGTGGGGCAGAAAAAATATTGTGGGTATATCCTTTATTTTTGAATTGGAATATTGTTATGGTTCGAGGCTTGCTATGTTTATTGGAACTTGCGCTAGTTTTACATTGTTCAAGTTCCCTCTTGTAGGCCTATGTCTATCGCGACGATCCTAAAAGAGTTGGTATGCAATGCATATGTGTAACTCTGCTCATATTCGGATGCTAACAGTTTGTTCACCATCAGTGCGTGGTCTCTCATCATTGATCGGTGGTGGTGGTGGTGGGGGGGGGGGGGGGGGAATGAGGAAGGGGAAATTTGGGGGTAATGATGAAGGGAAAACTTCAAGCAAACATACACCACACGTTTTTATTCAAATGTGAACCGAATGGTGCGCACATTTTGGTAATGACAACAAGTTAATTATGATCATTGTTTGAACACATTTTTTGATAGCTTATAAACCTGGTATTCATATGGACCTATACAGAGCGGGTAAAAACCACTTTGCTCAAAATAAGATAAATTTAAGAATATTTCTGATAATTAAGGGAAGAAAAGCAATGCTAACATTAATGGGAGTATTTGTTGGTTAATATCAACAAAAAGAATCACCGGATTGTATGGTTTCCTTAAAGGACATTACTCAAGGTGGGAAAAGTTGCTCTTAATTAGTTATTTATACATATACTTTTTATATATTTTCTGAAGTAGTTTTATAGGTTTTTTTTGAAGCATCATATTAAAAAAAACACCACTGATTAGTTGTAGAAGAGGGATTTTCTATAAAATTCGTGACGTATAGTACGCTATCATAAAATACAATTTCTTACTTTGAATGATCGGGATTATGATTCCATGAAATTTGAGCCCTGATTCTTCACTTGATGTAAGTGCGTGATCAACATGAATTAATAACCAAGCAGTATTATTGTAAAATTGCACACGGACTTGGACATTATTTCAGGCAAGAACACACGTTAGCCTATACATGCAGAGCTGTCGAATTCCCATATCGATGCCTGTGAAGCTGCTTCATACTTTTTCGCAATAACATCCCATCTTGATCTTCTACCATCAAAAGCTATCGTGTCAGGATGTCATCTATTTCCTTTTTTGTCATTGTATCTGTCGTAATTGCCATCAAAAAGGTTCACAAATCCATCTAAACTGTCGCGTATTATAGGTCAAAATAGTTACGGCGAGTCTGCGTTGTCTTCTTCGTGATGTTTCTATAATCTCTTTCATTAGCGCAAATCAACAACAAAAATCAAGTGTTTATTTACACTTTTTCTTCTGAAATCTGGTTCTTAAAACTCTTAAAATAAGGATAATGGGAGGATTATGTAACCAAATAGTTTAGTTTCAATGTAAAATCACGTGTTTGACGAGAATATCGTGAGTTTCAAAGATAATTTAAAGTACTTTCTTAATAACAAACACTAGCTCTCATTGTTGTCAATGCTTACTTGCTTAATTCGAGTTGTGTTCTCGATCTCGACAATGGCTCTCCACACTTTCCTGTCCTGCATTGCTGTCTTTAAGTCTCCGACATCCAAACTAGTGTCCTGTTTTAGCACGTCGATGTAAGTTAGGGCAGGTCTTCCAGGTTTTCTTCTCCCATGCTTTGGTATCCAGTGAACCAGCTTTAACACACACTTTTGACTTCTAGAGCAGTGGCCTGAGAATCTTGTCTTTCTATCCCTGATCTTTTGGGTGATTTGGGGAGGTCTTCATAAAGCTCTGTGTTAGTTGTTTGTTGCTTCCAATGAATGTTGAGGACAGCCCTCAGCATACAAGTATAACAGCCGTCAAGTTGCTTTGCTAGCTTAAGGGTGGTGGTCCATGCCTCACAGCCAGATTCAACGGTTGCGGCGAAGTTTGAATTTTCTTGGTAGGGTGGATTTCAAGATCTTGTTCAGCTTCCCACAGGCTCTCCAAGCTGCTGCCTTACGTTGCTTGATATCTGTTTCAGTGCTTGACATCCAGGCACCTAGGTACTTGAAATCGTTTACTTCATCTAGTTTGGTTCCATCATTTGTTCTGATTTCCACCGCGGCACTTGTTTGGTTGTATGCCATTAACTTTGTCTTCTTTGCATTCATAGTCAAGCCAACTTTAGCCACTGATGTCTCAACCCTCTGAAGCATATCTTGTGCCTGGTTAAATTCTTCAGACAGCAGGGCAATATCGTCTGCAAAGTCAAAATCTGTCACTGCTACAGGTCCAATCCTTCTGCTTCTTCGCTTTTCTAGATGGAATCCAAGCTCTTCTTCCTTTCCTGCTATAGCCATTCTCAGGGCGAAGTCTAGTACAATAACAAACAGATATGGGGCCAGGGTGTCACCCTGAAGTACACCAGCTAAGATTTCGAACAGATCTGTTTCTCCATCTGGAGAAATCACTTTAGCCATGGTTCCCTCGTAATCGTACATGTCTCTAACAGCATCGACGATCTGTCCTGGTATGCCATATGCGTGCAGAATTCTTAGCATTTTACCACGATGGATGGTATCAAAGGCCTTCGTGAAGTCTATATATGTTATTGCAGAAATGTTATATAATTGCAGAAACCTAGCACAATATCATCTGAAGCCATTTTGTTCAGCTTGACTGATAATTAAACAGTAAAACTAATTTGTGCGTACCGCGTCAAAAATGTCTATTTTAACACTAAAAAGGTCCAGAAAACGTTTCTGAAGCCATCTTGTTCCAAGTGAATAACAAAGTAGTAAAAATGATTGCGAGCGGAGCGCGAAAAATAATTGCTATTGTTAAAAGAGAGGTTTAGAAAAACCTTCCTGAAGCCATCGTGTTAGCTTGAAAGAAGAAAAAAATCAGTGAAACTGAAAAAAAAGTCTATTTTATCACTAAAAAGGTTCAGAAAACGTTTCTGAAGCCATCTTGTTCAAATTGACTAACAAAATATTTAAAAAAATGGCTATTGTAAAAAGAAATGTTAAAAATTCCCGTTCCGGAAGCCATCTTGTTAAGCTTGAATAATAAAACGTTGAAAATAATCCGCGCGTAGTTCACAAAAAAATGTTATTTTAACACTAAAATGGTCCAGAAAAACGTTCCTGAAGCCATCTTGTTAAGCTTGAATAATAAAACATTGAAAATAATTTGTGCGTAGCGCGCAAAAACTAGTTATTTTAACACTAAAATGGTCCTGAAAAACTTCATGAAGCCATTTTGTTTAAAGGTATATTATGTGATCTTTTTCATGGGACGCCCTCAATCCTCGAAAAAAAATTGAAGCACATTTTCTTGCAGATTTCCTTTTCTGAGCATAAATCATAAATATATTACAAGCTACAGAGCGATACGATTACTAATAACTTCAAAATCATGAATTTAGAGTAAAATTTGAAAAATAGATTGTACCGGAGCGGTACAATATATTTTCAAACTATGGTCCAGAAACGTTCCTGAACATGGCTATTTTAAATGCTAAACAAAACGTGTCGAGGCTGTATGCCTGTATTGGGAAGACAAAGTCAGGATTCATGTTCACGGAGCAATCTTGGCCTGTCATTATAGTCAAAAAACTTAATTCCAAAGTGGCTCAAATTATAAAGGCGATGGAACCGTAATGTTTTTAGTGTTAAAATAGCCATTTTTTGTGTGTTAACATGCTTAATGTAGCCCAAATTGGGCTAATACTTGAAACTAAAAGTCTAATCTAGAAATGCTATATCGACACCTCCTCAAAATTTGAACATTTTATTTTATAAAATCTGAAATACTAAGTACTAATCTTTATAACAAATTGAAGTTCAAAGCTAGAAATTCTTTATACAACCTCGCTTAACATGCTCAGACCATACAATTTGGGCGCTGTGTGTCATTTCAACCAGGAATTGGCAGACCTACATTGCACCGTCCACGGACAAGCCCACATGCTGTGGATATTGCTTGCCGTTTCCTCCCTTGACCAAGGCCGCTACTATGTTTTGAAACCGTACAGATTTTTGATTTTTATAGTCAATGATTCATACATGTGCGCTAGCAGTGTATTCTTACGGCAAATTTCATGAACTCCTCCTGTGGCTTATACTAATAATAGGTATAGCACACAGACATTTTAAATTGAAATTGTACAAAATTAGTCTCATTTTGTAGATCTTTGCAACAGAAGACATTTGGTAAAAAAATCATGCAAATTGGTTGTACGGTTCTCGAGATATTGATCGTTGATCATTGGAAAATATGACAGGAAAACCTGCCATAAAGTGCCTTTTTGGCCAAAATGACATTTTAGCAAGTGTACACCCTCTTATTATAAAACTATGTACATGGTGCATCAAAAAAATTAGGACACTTTTTGATGATGGTTTAAATCCTTGTTAAATCACTGAAGCATTACCAATTTTTATTTCACTGTAAAGTACAACCGATAAAGATTCAATCCTGAAAAGATGAGAAAAATCCATCATTAATTAAGGAAAATGTGACCTATTAGGCAAGGCAATCTATTTTGTACTATGTACAATGGTCATTCACACAGTAACAGTAGAGTAACATGAACGCGCACACTATTTATGCCAATTCTACTTCTTATCATGCTAATGAACCATCTACAGTGGGTTCGAGAACTGTTTTAATTTGCACAGAATATTCATGCATCTGATTAAATTTGTGGATTATTTAGCCAGTATTGATTTGTGATTTAAAATGTAAGCTTAAGTTAATTATCTCATTAAATATGCAAATGACCTCATAATGTATTCACATTTCGCATATGCAAATTAGGTCAGTTTGACTTGCATTTTTATCCCCTGGTTTGTAAAACCAGAAGGGGATTTTGTCATCATGTCGGGGTGCGTGCGTATGTATGTAGGGGTGTGTGTATGTGTGTGCCTTTTTGTTAGCCTTTTTTGTGCCTTTTGGTTAGCCTTTTTTTCCAAATGCTGTATCTGTTGAAAGGATGGACGGATTGACTTCAAACCTTCAGTGATAGGTAGGCCATGGTCAAACACTGTAGCTGCTTGTTTGGGGGTCTAATTTGCAAAGGTCATCTGAGGTCAAAGGTCATCTAGAGGTCAAATCGTAAAAGTTGCCCGATTGACGTCAAACTTGGAGACAAGAAACATGAACACCAGGTGAACATGTCTAAAATAAATTAGAGGTCATCTGAGGTCAAAGGTCATCCAGAGGTCAAATCGTAAAAGTTGCCCGATTGACGTCAAACTTGGAGACAAGAAACATGAACACCGGGTGAACATGTCTAAAATAAATTAGAGGTCATCCAAGGTCATCTGAGGTCAAAGGTCATCCAGAGGTCAAATCGTAAAAGTTGCCTGATTGACGTCAAACTTGGAGACAAGAAACATGAACACCGGGTGAACATGTCTAAAATAAATTAGAGGTCATCTGAGGTCAAAGGTCATCCAGAGGTCAAATCGTAAAAGTTGCCCGATTGACGTCAAACTTGGAGACAAGAAACATGAACACCGGGTGAACATGTCTAAAATAAATTAGAGGTCATCTGAGGTCAAAGGTCATCCAGAGGTCAAATCTTAAAAGTTGCCCGATCGACGTCAAACTTGGAGACAAGAAACATGAACACTGGGTGAACATGTCTAAAATAAATTAGAGGTCATCCAAGGTCATCTGAGGTCAAAGGTCATCCAGAGGTCAAATCGTAAAAGTTGCCTGATTGACGTCAAACTTGGAGACAAGAAACATGAACACCGGGTGAACATGTCTAAATAAATTAGAGGTCATCTGAGGTCAAAGGTCATCCAGAGGTCAAATCGTAAAAGTTGCCCGATTGACGTCAAACTTGGAGACAAGAAACATGAACACCGGGTGAACATGTCTAAAATAAATTAGAGGTCATCTGAGGTCAAAGGTCATCCAGAGGTCAAATCTTAAAAGTTGCCCGATCGACGTCAAACTTGGAGACAAGAAACATGAACACTGGGTGAACATGTCTAAAATAAATTAGAGGTCATCCAAGGTCATCTGAGGTCAAAGGTCATCCAGAGGTCAAATCGTAAAAGTTGCCTGATTGACGTCAAACTTGGAGACAAGAAACATGAACACCGGGTGAACATGTCTAAAATAAATTAGAGGTCATCTGAGGTCAAAGGTCATCCAGAGGTCAAATCGTAAAAGTTGCCCGATTGACGTCAAACTTGGAGACAAGAAACATGAACACCGGGTGAACATGTCTAAAATAAATTAGAGGTCATCTGAGGTCAAAGGTCATCCAGAGGTCAAATCGTAAAAGTTGCCCGATCGACTTCAAACTTGGAGACAAGAAACATGAACACCGGGGGAACATGTCTAAAATAAATTAGAGGTCATCCGAGGTCAACGGTCATTAGAGGTCAACCAAGGTCAAAGGTCAACAAGGGGTTAATTTGTGCAATGAACACCGTGGGAACATGTAAAAAAATAATTAGAGGTCATCAGAGGTCATCTGAGGTCAAAGGTCATCCAGAGGTCAAATCGTTAAAGTTGACCGATTGACCTCAAACTTGGAGAAAAGAAACACGAACACCGGGGGAACATGACCCATATATGACCGTTGACCTCATTTAGTTGATCTCCCAGCCAGGGGGATTCGCAAGTCGTGACTTGCAGTATTTTTTAACAAAAGTTATTCCTGAACATATTCTGTAACTAGTTTAGGTTGTGTAAATGAAAAATATTGCTCCAATTAAGAAAAAACTGCCACTTTCAACAAAGTAAGCACATTCATGTATAATGCCAAATTATCACCTAATTAAATATGCGACAATTTTAAAGTGTCCTAGATCAGCAATGATCTGAACATATTCTCTAACTAGTTTAAGTATGTAAATGAAAAATATTGCTCCAATTAATAACAAATTGCCACTTTCAACAATGATCTGAACATATTCTGTAACTAGTTTAAGTTGTGTAAATGAAAAATATTGCTCCAATTAATAAAAAACTGCCACTTTCAACAAAGTAAGCACATTCTATGTATAATGCCAAATTATCACCTAATTAAATATGCGACAATTTTAAAGTGCCCTAGATCAGCAATGAAATGTCGTATAACCACAGGATTTGGGACACAGCATGACTGAATATGTGATAACAGATTTATAAAAAATTAAGACTCTTAAATGTATCCAAATGAGTAAAACAGATTGAAAAGGGGATAAGCACATGCTCTACACTAAAGCCATAAAATATATTGTATGAACTGATTTATTTTTAAAACATTTATTTATATTTGTTTTTAATTTTTGAGGAGGTTTTTAAAGTAGCAATAGAATATTATAAGCCACTATATTTTTTAATTCACCCAAACAAGTTCAATTAGTAAACTCAATAAATACATAGAACCAGAATATTTAACACTAACTTTTGAATCACAAACAAATCACTAATTCTGTACACTCCAGAAATATTCTTAAATGCTTCACAAACTAATGCAGACCACTGTACAAAGCAATTATTTAAAGTTTATTTATTTAAACGTTTTCTGGACCAATTTTAGTTAGAAAACTAGACATTTTTGCGAGTTCGAGCGAATTTGTTTCATTTTTATCTGGTATTGACCGTACATTTACCGTTATATGTTTATCTGAAACAAGGTGTTATGATGATATGTCTAATGTTATTGATATTGAAAACTATGAGCTAGTCGGCACACCTCGCATTGACAGAAGAAATGGTGGGTCTGCTATTTATGTACACAACTCTGTATCAAAATATCAATCTCATCGCTCAGCCGTCAGCTTAGGGGTCGTCCAAAATTATCGCCATTTTCACTTACGTACAGAGCGTACGTAACTTTTTACCCCCCCTCGAGTTACGTACGCAATAAATGGCGAAATTTTATTTTATTTTGTACTTTAAAAAAAAAATCCCGCCTCGCAAGATCGCCATTTAAGTTACGTACGGTTGGGGTATATTTCGACCCCCTCCCCCTTCAAAGCGTACGTAACTGAAAATGGCGAAAATTATGGACGACCCCTTAGTCCTTCCCCACCTTCATTATCATGATTATTGCAACTTTATATGGGCTGATTCTAACGTCCTCAATTCAATTCAGGTTAAACAAAAGTTTTTTTGAAAATTGCAAATTTCGCCTCGAATTTTGCCACCATAATGTGATATTAGTAATATCACACCATGGTGGCAAAATTCGATTAAGGATCATTTGTTTGCGAAAACTGTCCAGCAAAATGTTATGCAATAAAAGGGCCACATTTGAGTTTGTGACGTAATCGATGTAAAGTCTATTCAATATCGCGTTATACCTAAACTTGTTTCATGCATGCTTTTGGACAAAAGCATGCATTTTCCCCTTGACCTTGAAAAACATTACATCGATTACGTCACAAATTAAAATGTGGCCCTTTTATTGCATAAAATGTTGTTGGACAGCTTACGCAAACAAATGATCCTTAATATCACACCATGGTGGCAAAATTCGAGGCGAAATTTGCACTTTTCAAAAAAAAAAACAGTGGCGCGATACTTTTTCAATGTGTATATTAAAAGACAGACTATTGGAGTGGAATAACACTAATAACAATATCCGACACTGTAAATCAGTCAGAAGTTTAACAATAGTACTAATGTACTACATTCCTTATATTATACTGGTACTTCTATAAATCCGTACTCCATCGCCTAGCTGTCTTATTATATTATTACTGGGTCTTATATACTTCGTTGCTGTTCTGACATACCGGCACATCTCTTTACTTATTTCTGTTGTGATGTGCCGGTATGTCAGAACAGCGACGAATTAGTTCACAAATGTACATTATAATCGTTACTGATCTATCTGTTATTATAATTTTGTTCATGCGATGCCAACATACACCCGAGTTCTTTTCATTATAGCTAATGATCTTATTTGGGGGCAAATTACTTTTTCGAGGTCTAATTTAGTCAATCCACCATAGTATATTAATTGTGTTGTCATTGTATATATCTCATTTGTGGTAAATAATCTGAATTGAACTGAACTGAGAGTTGGGTTTGTTTGGTGGTTTTTCCCTTAATTTTCTAATTTTTTTGACAATGACAAGTCATCAATTAGGCCTACTAGATAGGGATTTAATGAAACTATCTCTTATTCCTCTTTGTACAACAAAATATCGATTCAAAATTGCTGGTTGAGCCGTAACCGGCATATTATCGTCCCCCTGCAGCGCGCGTAATAAATAACGCGAACCATATTTACATAGAGGGCGTTTGCGAACTAGCATATATATAGGCTTGGAATTGGTACGCGTTATGTATGGCTCCGTTCCGAGTGTCACTTTGCACAGAAAACCTAATTGGTGTCACTGGTATAATATGCCAAACGATACTTTCATACGCTCATAATTGATGGACGAGAAGTGTGCCATCCGTGTCGATGGTTTTGATTGGACGAGAGATTGATATATCATCGCCAGTGAATATTAAACTGGGTAGGCGTTGTAACTGGTACTTATACCGAACATTGTATGGGCGGCCAATGGGGTTAAATATATTGAATATACTTGGTTAAATATATTGAATATATACTTGGTTAAATATATTGAATATATACTTGGAATTTGTTAGAGATTTATAAATGATAACTTTTTTATAATGAATATTAAAGTAATATGAATATCCATGATTAATTTGGGATCATCTTGAATCATCTCGGTTATCTCGGTCAGTGGCGTAACAGCCGGGGGGGGGGGGGGGGGGGGTAGGGGGGTCGCACAGTGCCCCCC
>CM069444.1:56611089-56749103 GCA_035610835.1 Ophiura sarsii
ATGGTATTGATTTAAAAAGTCATAATTTTGCCTTAGAAAGAAGATGAACGATGTGATATATTTCCATTAGAAAAATTGTAGCAAAAACAGAAAATAGTCTCGCAATTTTGTTGTTAATGTAAAATTGGCGCTCCTATGACACACTATTATGGTTATTTGCAATTAATTAAAATTCAAAAGTGTATCGCCTACAAAAATGCCCTACTCAGATTGCCATATCTCTACTTTTCTGACACGAACTATAACTCCATAACATGGCCTAAACTTTAACCTATAATCATGCTACATAGACAGAGTATAATAATTCTTAATTCTTAAATGTATAGGGCTACGTGCATTATAGTTGTTTGCGGGTTGGTTGATTGGTTTGCGTGGTTTGGTTACGGGCTTAGGTTGCTTTCCAATGCTTTAGTCTCTTATTATTTTATGGGGTAAGCTCCATTTTATTCTAAACACACTTTATGTTTCAGCATTGAACCAGGAGCCTGGGGAGAGGGTGAATTTAATGATAGGTCAAAGTGTTCCAGCAATATTAAACGTAATTGTCAGTCTAAATGTCACCAACACCAGTGTAAAATGAAACTAAACTTGGCTCTTACCGATCATATAGATCCATTTATACAGGGCGTGTCATGTGAAAGATGATTTGTTTTGGCCATGCAAAATATAAAAATTGGATGTAAAAATACTAATAATCATATTCAGCAATCTTTAATGTGCCAGAAGAATTCCTCTGTCCATTGTGGAGCTTTGTTATCAAATTATGGCAAATCTACTCAGATATATTAATTCAGCAAGGAAAGTGAACCCTCAAAGATGTGTACCGCATAGGTCTATGCCCAGAAATGCATCCCAACTGCATTTAGTATATTAAAGGTTTCGATGAGGTCATCTCTTATCCTTCTGACTACAGGGGGGGGGGGGGGGGGGGGGGGGGGGGGGGGGGGGGGGGGGGGGGGGTAGAAATTGAGTGACGTACTTTAGTACTTTGTTGTATGGAGGTTTTTTTCAACTTATTAGGGACTATTTTGATGGATCTCTTCTGTACCTTCTCCAGCCATGATCAGCCCCATATCCACCTGTTCAATCTTGTCAGAGGATTTTCATTTTCTTGAGTTGCAATAACGTCTTGACTGGTCGCTAATTAGGGACGCACCATTTGATTTTCAGGGGGGGGGGCATGGAAGTTGGGGTCGGGCGGAATTTTTTTTTTTCGTCACCGAAGTAGGCAACATTTTTTTTTTTTTTGTCGCCTTTGGCGGCACATTTTTTTTTTCTTTCGCCGAAGGCTGATTTTTTTTATTTTTAGGTTTTAACTGTTTTTCTGTACATTAAGTTGGGTGTGTCGGGTGAGTCATAATTTATTTTTTTTACTCGGCAGTGGGTCATCTTTTTTTTTTTTCCTGGTTGGTGGGCAAAGTTTTTTTTTTCTTCCTGGAAAGTGGGCAAAGTTTTTTTTATTTTAAAAACTTCCATGCCCCCCCCCCCCCCCCTGAGTATCTAACGGTGCGTCCCTTAGATTAAATCCTTGTAACGGCTAACTATGCTATTGCCGCCGATTCCGCGCCAAGCCAATCACAGCAAAGTAGGATGAAATGGTGACCGAACACTCTGGAACTTGCTTTGGATTAGTTCATTTATACATCGGGTGTAGTGGTTTCATCGTGGTATTAAAAATATAAATTAATTCTCAATGTAATTGAGAATGTAGTTAATATAATAGCACACATCAACAGTACTATTTAGTGATGATTTATGTGGCAGAACTCTGCTATACCATGGACACCTCAATACACATGTACACACCACTTTCACAGACACCTTTAAGTTTGTATTCAAGCAACACTGATAAAGATAAACAATCGTCTACATGTACTAATAGATCCTTGAGAAGACTAAACACACACACCCCCAACCAGTTGGGATACAATTACAGTGCTCTAATTAATCAGGTTATTTACGATGTCAAATTAAAAGCACTCTAACTATAAGTGAAATTTATAGCACATACATTGTACACAGCCAGTCCAGAGTTCCACACATTTCACTTAAAGTACATGTTCAGAATGCTTTTAATTTGACACCGTAAATAATCTGATTAATTACAGCACTGTAATTATTATACCCCAACTTGGTGGGGGTGTGTGTATAGTAGACGATTGTTTATCTTTATCACAGTGTTGCTTGAATGAAAGTGGTGTGTATATGTATTGAGGTGCAGGGGTGTGTAGGGGATGAGTTCTGCCACATAAATCATCACTAATAGATCTGTCAATGAGTGCTATTAATTCCTTATAGCACAGAGTATAGAGGTCTATAATTTTGGGCGATTATCTTTATGTAAGAGTATCTTTGCTGCCCAAGGACTTGCAGCAAGTCTAGTCAGCAACGGCTAAAGCTGCGATAAAGATGTTAGTAGAAGCCTTCTTGAAATTACGCGCGTGAAGATACTCGTGTATAACGAGTGAATTTCCCACGATGCCAATGATGGCTAACGCGTAGGCCTACTAGGTAAAACGGTTCAAAACTTGACGAGTTGGATGACGAATTGGCCTCCGAATCATTAGTCATTGAAGTAGATAACGAGACATGTGATTCCATATCGACAGGTCTCTAATATTCACAATGACATGTGTTTCTTCCACAAACCTCTTCTGAAAGGAAAAGCGCATAAGCAAAAGACAATGAGTGTAATTTTGTTAGTGGATGATCATCAATTGTAGTTCGTGGATGAAAATGTTCAAGAAAACATTTGCTAACATACGGTATTGGGCTGACGTTTTCTTCGGGAGGGAGGGCGTGGGGGTATTTAATTATACTGCTGTGACCAAAGACTTTCTAGACGCGTAATTTCCTCAGAAGCCACAACATTTACAATAGAGGCCTAATTATAATTTTGTGTTCCTTTTCTGCACAATTTGACAGTCCCTTCAAAAATGCTATAAACGGAAAAAATATCGACATGGTTTTGAAACAAGTTAATGTTTTCATGGTCGACTTAATAGAGTTCTGAATGCGTAATACGCGGGTAACGCACCCCATGTAAAAAGTCTTAGGTACGTGTTTTCTGGTCACGCACGCTTACAGTGTAACTATCCGGCTGGACCTCTAAACCCTTGTTGTTGAATCCCCGTGAGATATTTGCCGATGGGTGTGCCCAGAAATAAACTGCACAAGATCTACCCGATTTGTCCTAGTAATATGTATGTCTATTACAAACAAAACCGTACCACGCTTACCTTGTAAATCTTCGTTCCGCCGCCACTTTCTCCAGCAGTGTTGATGAGATTTTTTGTGTCTCGTGGACAACTCATTATGAACAAAATGTCACTTTAACAGCAATCCATTGCATCGCAACCTTTTGACCGAAATATAAATAAAAATAATATCAACCTAATGAGAGACAGGTACAAATGACAAGTCAAACGTTACAAATTGTATTTGGTTTTGACAATTATCGATGAATGCTGGTCTAGAATAAACACCTCCTGTTCTAAATGGAACATACTAATGGGTCAACATTGCGTTGTGCGTGTGATGAGTAAATATTGCGTGTGCGTCATTTTTAAAACCTAATCAAGTGTAACCAGGCGGGTGCCACTGTACACAAGCTCCCATTGCCGAGATTGAAGCCGCAGTGTGATAGCGCCCTCGATTTACGAGTCACATCGCGCGTCTAAATTAATTCACATTAAGCGTCTCATGTGCCTTATAAGGACTTTCGTGCTGTCAATCATGGCGTTGTCAAGATAGCGCCCTCCTTTTACAAGTCACATCGCGCGTACTCACGCCCATGTGCCCTTATATTGGAGGCTCTTGTTTTGCGATTCGAATATCCCCTCCCATTATATACTCTCCCTGGTGTAACTTCTCACTCTAGAAGTCAGTTCTTGGTTTATTTTTTCAATAACTGTTGGCGTGAAATTGAGCCAATTAGACGAAAGCTGAACGTATCAATCCCAGATTGTTGTCCATGTTAGGGCATTCTATATATGTATTAAAGTCGAGAAAAAAAGATGCGTGCCAGGTAGAGACACAAGCAAATATTGAGGCAAAGCATTGAGAATTCGATAATGAAATTGAAAACAGAGTCATGGTCTTAAATACTGCCCTACCAAACAAACGTACGGTATGAGGACCATTCTACAAGGACTCTCACCAAATTGTACAATTCCTTTTGAATTTCCCTCTTCTTTTTAACTAAACGTTTTTACAATATATTAGCTTAGTAGGACTTACATCCGCAACTTCTGTGATATGGTGATCATTTCCTATGTTTCTATCTTCGTGTAATTTCTATTTACCAACTACGCCATCTGAAGTTGTAACAGTATCCATGGTGTGCTAAAAGATTATTCATTTACGATCCATCATTCATCATAAACACCGATGTCACAATGTACATCGTAAATGAATGAATCGTAACATACAATATTATACTGTAAAGAAATGGTATTGTTACTCTTTCGTATTGCACCAGGACACACACTATAGTTACGACACGCCGAAGAAGACAGGATATGAGCACTCGTTTTAATATAGTCACATCATAGTTTAATATTATACTGGTCATCTATAGTCATTTATATAGAGGCAGAGAGAGAGAGAGAGAGAGAGAGAGAGAGAGAGAGGGGGAGGGAGAGAGGGGGAGAGAGAGAGAGAGAGAGTGAGAGAGAGAGGGGGAGAGAGAGAGAGAGAGAGAGGGGGGGGGGGAGAGAGCGATTATAGTTCATGTGTGTAGCATCGTGTATATAGTTTTATCTCCCTATGAGCGTGTTTCTGCTGGGGAAGAAACCGCTAATAAACGCTAAGTTTGCCCAGCAGAAACAGGCAGAACCCGGCAATAATCGGCAATAAACGGAAATAATCGGCAATAATCTTTTTGCAGTGCCCCATCAGAAACACGTTCTTTGATAGCAATGGTTTATGTGTACAGTATAGGGCTATTGAGTAATGTGAGTGGTAGCATGATGCATTTACACTATCTTATTATGTTAACAGTGCAGAGAACACCTGCTCTGTTGCTTACCAGCTAGTCACTGAGTACTGAATCATCGCTCTGTCTCTACCCCTCTTTAGACTTATTCCCTTCCAAAATCTGAGTCGACTCTGATTGGCTCCTCATTATTGAGGGAACAAACAATCAGGTTCCTCACTATATTGAGGTGAATTTGATTGGCTCGTCACTATTGACGAAGCCTGTGAGGAACTCTCACTATGAGGAGATGTGGCCCCTCATTTTTGAGGAGAAGTGGTCCGTCATTATTAAAGGAAGTGTTCCCTCATTTTTGAGATGTGGTCCCTCATTATTGAGGGGGAGGTGTTCCCTCATTATTGAGGAGAAGTGAGTTCCTCACTATTGAGGAGAAGTGGTCCCTCATTATTGAGGGAGTGCTCCCTCACTATGAGGGGAAGTATGAGAGGGGACTCCCTCAAAATATTTACAAGAACTTAGGGACTCAATTCACTCGAAACCCGTGAGGAGTTCTCCTCACACTGTCTGAGTGGAAGTCACCTCAGAAAATGTGAGCCTGGAGACTCATTCCCAGTGAAAAGAGTCCTACATACACACGTGTCATTATACAATATCTTTTAACATTAATGCTTCCGATGTACAGTGGCACCTGATGTACTCTATCTAACAACATATCGGTCTGACAATAAACTAGGGGTGCAATTATATACAATGGACATTATCACGGTAGCATGGCGGCCTAATAACATAATAACATTATCGGGAACATAACCATTTCTCATAGACTTCACAATACTACCAGTTTATCTCATTACAATTGACATTGGCCTGTCTTAAGAGAATGACAAGGATATCAACTCTTCAGAAATGTTTTTTTTTCTGAATATAGCTGCAGATACTTCTGTTCAGATATTATTTCCCACTAATGTTGCTCCTACAGTATGTGAATCCAAAATGGTTAATTCACATGTTTTCTCATCTGTTTTGGAGATTGATCCAGATACATCCGAAACTTCTAACGGAGTAGCAAACAGATTGTTAGTTTTATTCTGAAGGTGTGAAGCTGAAGAGAACAGTGGTTGTTTCAGAGCCTGTCTGAAATTTCGATTCGTGAGTGTGTATATTATTGGATTAATGCATGAATTAACGAATGCTAATAAAACAAAAGTATCAAACACGTTCCCATAGATGTATTGCACAGGTATCAAACCGAGATTGAAAGCGAGGAATGCGAATTGATCTGGAGACCAACAAATGATAAATGTTACGATGACGACCAGCAACATATTAATAACACGTTGTCGTGCGCGTAAGAGGTTTAAAGTTGGATTTGCAGTAGATGGTAACTGGACTCTGGATCTTGCAAGAGAAGTTGCCTGTATTTTGAGACTCCGAATGGCCAACAGATTTGCAGTAAGCATCACTATCACTGGTATAAGGTACTCAACGAGAAAGGTTGCCACACCAATAAACACCTGCAATTCGACACTTCCAAAATCCACAATACATTGACCATTAACGTTATGAACAGTATAATATTCAAATATATTAACACCGAAAGCCGAGATCCAGATCATGGCGATGACCCTTTTGGTTGTTTTTATCGTAAATATCCCCTTGTAATGTAGAGGATAAACTATAGCAACGAAGCGTTCCACTGCCAGCGTGGTAAGAGTAAATACCGAAGCCACAATGGACACCCACATGACGTTCAGAGATTCAACCAGTTTGCAGTAAACATGTCCTCCAAAGTTATCAGGAACACGGGATAAAGTCGGGTAAGGGAGGATGGAAATCGACGTCAAAAGGTCAGCAACGGCTAAAGATGTGATGAAGATGTTAGTAGCAGCCTTCTTGACATTACGCGCGTGAAGATACACGTGTATAACGAGTGAATTCCCCACGATGCCAATGATGGATAATATTAATTGACCAATTAACCGCCATCCCCATGTAACACGCACAAGGTATAGCGGTAGGAAACTTGATGAGTTGGATGACGAATTGGCCTCCGAATCATTAGGCATTGAAGTAGATAACGAGACATTTGATTCCATATTGACAGATCTTCAATGTTCACAATGACATGTGTTTATTCCTCAAACCTCTTCTGAAAGGAAAAGCGCATAAGCAAAGAACAATGAGTGAAATGTTGTAAGTGGGTGATCATCAATTGTAGTTTGGGGATGAAAATGTTCAAGAAAACATTTGCTAACATACTGGGCTGACGTTTTCTTCGGGAGGGGGGGGGGGGGCGTGGGGGTATTTAAATATCCTGCTGTGACCAAAGATTTTATAGACGCGTAATTTCCTAAGAAGCCACAACATTTACAATAGAGGCGCCTAATTATAATTGTATATGTGCCTTTTCTCCACAATTTGACAGTCCCTTTAAACATGCTAAACGGATAAAAATATCGACATGGTTTTGAAACAAGTAACTTTTTTCATGGTCGACTTAATAGAGCTCTGAATGCGTTACGCGCGTAACGCACCCCATGTAAACTCTTAGGCACGTGTTTTCTGGTCACTCACGCACGCTTTAATACAGTGTAACTACCCGGCTGGACCTTTTAGCCCGTGTTGTTGAATCTCCATGAGATATTTGCCGATGGTTGCTCACAAATAAAATGCACAAGATCCACACAGTTTTCCCTAATATGTATAAATGTGTGTCTATATACAAATCAAACCGTACCATACTTACCTTGTAAATCTTCGTTCCGCCGCCACTTTCTCCAGCAGTGTTGTTGAGATGCTTGGTGTCTAGTGAACAAATCATTATGAGCAACATTTCACTTAAACAACAATCAATTGCATCGCAACCTTTGTGGGCCGAAATGAAAATAATATCTACCTAATGAGAGACAGGTATTGACGAAAAATGTAGTCAAACGTTACAAATTGTATTTGGTTTTGACAATTATCGATGAATGCTAGTTTATAGAATAAACACTTCCTGTATGGAACATACTAATATTGCGTTGTGTGTATAATGGGTCAATATTGCGCATGTTGATTAAAACCTAATTCAGTGTAACTTCTCATTCTAGAAGTACATTTTTGGTTTATTTTTCAATAACTGTTGGCGTACAAGCATGACAAGTGAGCCAATTAGACGAAAGCTAAACGTATCAATCTCAGATTGTATTCCATGTAAGGGCATTGTATTATACATGTATTAAAGTCGCGAAAACCAAATGAGTGCCAGCAAATTGAAAACAAAGTCATGGTCAATAATTACTGCCCTACCAAACAACGTACGGTTTGAGGGCCATTTTATTAGGACTCTCACTAAATGGTACAATTCCTTTTGAATTTTCCTCTTCTTTTTAACTAATCGTTTTTTACAATATGAGCTTAGGGAGCACATCAAAACTCGACCGCCCGGCAACCGCTCGTTCCGTGGGGTTCCGTGCGGTTGCAGCCGGTTTCTATTGTTCTAAACAATTGTATGCGGTCCAACCGGGCGGAACCGGCGGTTGCCGCGCGGTAGAGTTTTGATGTGTTCCCTCAGTAGGACTTCCTCAACTTCTGTGATAATGGTGATCATTTCGTATGTTTTATCGTTGTGTTTTTCCTATTTGCCAACTGCGCCATCTGAAGTTCACAATTTAGGATTCAAATAATTTGTCAGCAAAGGAAATCTACAGATCCATGTTGCGCTGAAAGATTATTCATTTGCGATTCATCATTCATCATCAACACCGATGGCACAATGGACATCTATATAAATGAATCGTAGCATACAGTACAGTTAATCTATTACAATTGACATAGGCATAGGCATAGGCATAGGCATGTCGTAAGAGAATGACAAGGATATAAACACTTCCGAAATGATTTTTAGATATAGCTGCAGATACTTCTGTTCAGATAATATTTCCCACTACTGTTACTGCTACGGTATGTGAATCCAAAATGGTTAATTCACATGTTTTCTCATCTGTTTTGGAGATTGATCTAGATACATCAGAAGTTTCTAACGGAGTAGCAAACAGATTGTTTGTTTTATTCTTAAGGTGCGAAGCTGAAGAGAACAGTGGTTGTTTCAGAGCCTCTCTAAAATTTCGATTCGTGAGTGTGTATATTATTGGATTAATGCATGAATTAACGAATGCCAATAAAACTAAAGCATCAAACACGTTCCCATTGATGTACTGCACAGGTATTAAACCGAGATTGAAAGCGAAGAATGCTAATTGATCTGGAGACCAACATATGATAAATGTTACGACGACGACCAGCAACATATTAATTACACGTTGTCGTGCGCGTAAGAGGTTTAAAGTTGGATTTGCAGTTGATGGTAGCTGAACTCTAGATGTCGCTAGAGAAATTGCCTGTATTTTGAGACTCCGAATGGCCAACATGTTTGCAGTAAGCATCACTGTTACTGGCATTAGGTATTTCACAAGCAAGGTTGACACACCAATAAACACTTGTAATTCGACGCTGCCAAAGTCATGAATACATTGACCATTAAAGTTGTGAACAACATAATATTCAAATGTGTTAAAACTGAAAGCCGAGAGCCAGATCATGGCGATTATCCTTTTTGTCGTTTTTATCGTAAATATCGCCTTGTAATGTAAAGGATAAACTATAGCAACGAAGCGTTCCACTGCCAGCGTAGTAAGAGTAAATACCGATGCCACAATGGACACCCACATGACGTTCATAGATTCAACCAGTTTGCAGTAAACATGTCCTCCAAAGTTGTCAGGAACACGGGATAAGGTCGGGTAAGGAAGGATGGAAATCGACGTCAAAAGGTCAGCAACGGCTAAAGCTGCGATAAAGATGTTAGTAGAAGCCTTCTTGACATTACGTGCGTGAAGATACACGTGTATAACGAGTGAATTTCCCAAGATGCCAATAATGGCTAATATTAATTGACCAATTAACCGCCAGCCCCAAGTAACACGCACAATGTAAATTTGTTCAGAACTTGACGAGTTGGATGACGAATTGGCCTCCGAATCATTAGTCATTGAAGTTGAAAACGAGACAGTTGATTCCATATCGACAGATCTTCAATGTCCACAATGACACATTTGTTTCTTCCACTAACTTCTTCTGAAAGGTAAAGCACATAAGCAAAAGACAATGAGTGTAATTTTGTTAGCTCATTACATCATCAACTGCAGTATGTGGATGAAAACGATCGAGAAATCATTTGCTAACATATCAAGCGCACATGTTCTTCGGGAGGGTGGGCATTTAAATGCTGTGACCAAAGATTTTCTAGACGCGTAATTTCCTTAGAAGCCAAAACATTTACCATACAATTACAGTTTTGTGTGCCTTTTCTCCACAATTTGACCGTCCCTAAGCATGCTAAACGGATAAAAATATCGACATGGTTTTGAAACAAGTACCTTTGTACCACTTCATGGTCGACTTCAGAGCTCTGAACGCGTTACGCGCCTAACGGCACCCCATCTGAAAAGTTGTAGGTACGTGTTTTCTGGTCACGCATGCATACAGTGTTACTACCCGGGACATTTTAGCCCGTGTTGTTGAATCTCTGTGGGATATATAGGTCATAAATATACTCTTAACTCCAAAACTATAGATCCTACAGAAAGTAATAAAGTTGTAAAGAAATTTCTCCTCTTGAACTTGATACATTATTCATTAAGATCGGTTAATAATTAAGAACGCGACATTGAAAAGGATAGAACAAAGTGCAGTTTACATTTTAACACTTGGGTTTTGAACACGCGGGACAGTGTGACAGGTATGTCTACGGGTTGCATTGATCAATTGAAGCATTCCCAATCCATCGACCCGTAAGTTGTCGCTACCAGTTAATCAATAATCTGCCTGTTGCTAGTCCGAGGCTGCGTGTAGACGAATGAAATGTTTAAATGAAACATAACAGTTTAGGGCACATAACTGAGTTAATATTCATTCAATCTTTACGTGTAATACAAGAAATTTCCTTACAACTTTATATTCTAATATGTTTACGTAGGAGTTATAGTTTTGGAGTTGAGAACATATTTATTACCTGGTCAGTTACTTATTTTGAGGACTGTTTACAAATCAAACCGTACCACGCTTACCTTGTAAATCTTCTTCCGCTGCCACTTTCTCCGGCAGTGTTGTTGAGATGCTTTGTGTCTCGTGAACAAATCATTATGAACAACAATTCACTTTAACAACGATTTATTGCGTTGCAACCTTTTTTGGCCGAAATTAAAATAATATCTACCTAATGAGAGACAGGTATGACGAAGATTGTCAAGTCAAACGGTAATTTGGTTTTTACAATTAATTATCGATGAATGCTTGTTTATAGAATAAACACCTCCTGTTCTAAATGGAACATACCATTGGGTCAATATTGTGTTGTGCGTATAATGGGTCAATATTGCATTGTTGCGCGTAATTTGATTAAAACCTAATCAAGCATAACTTCTCATTCTAGAAGTCAATTTTTGGTTTATTTTTGTAATAAATGTTGGCGTGAAAGTGAACCAATTAGCCGAAAGTCCCAGATTGTTTTCAATGTAAGAGTATTTTATACATGTAGAGAATTTAATAATGAAATTGAAAACACAGTCATGGTCAATGAATAGTGCCCTACCAAACAACGTGCGGTACGAGGGTCATTCTATCGTTTGTATAATATAGCTTTTAGTAGGTCAGTCTGAAGTTCCCAATTAAGGATTCAAATGATTTGTCAGCAAAGATAATATGCAGATGCAGTGCTGGGAGATTATTCATTTACGATTCATCATTCATCATAAACTTTGACGCTTATTCTATCCTGACCAACAAACAGTATGGGTTCAGAAGTGAGCACTACTGTGAGAGCCAAATAATTCTTTCTGCCAATGGTTCTAGCCAAATCCCTAGACAACAGATCACAAACTGACATATGGGTTTCTTCAAATAAAGCATTTGACACTGTCCCCCACAACTTATTGAATAATCTTAAAAGGTATGGCATTCGCAACACTACACTTACACGGATTTCCAACTTTCTCATCCAACGTGATCAAAGGTCTTCGTCGATGGTGAATATTCGACTTGGGCTGATGTTGTTTCAGGCGTCCCACAGGGCACAGTGCTTGGTCCGTTGCTTTTCCTCGCACATATTAACGACCTCCCTGACAACATTCACTTGTCAGTCCGCCTATTCACAGACGACTGTGTCATATATCGTGAAATTCATTTGATTCAGAGAGCTACAGACTGACCTAAACACACTGGTGAAATTGTATATAGAAGGACTAGCAGATGTCGTTCATCCCTCAAAGTGCTTTTGTCATGAGACTCACCTATGCACATTCTCCAAACAAACTGGGAGACACTAGATTGAGTGAAACTGACGGACACCCCTACCTTGGAGTCTTCATTTCTAACGAGCTCCAATGGAACAAACCCATCCATCAAATCACAGCCAAGGCAAACATCCTCTGGGTTTCAAGCGCTGAAACATGTACTCCTGCCCAACAAATACCAAAGAGTCGGCCTACAATACCCGCGTTCGGCCTTTAGTGGAGTACTCCTCAGCGGTCTGGGATCCACACACAAAGGACCTTCAAAACAAAGTGGAAATGATACAGAGGAGATCAGCCAGATTTGTGTGTAGTGATTTTAAAACCAGATCTGAGGGTAGTGTCACCAAAATGATCCAAACCCTCGGATGGGATTCTCTCTCTTACCAACAGGAGACTGGCTCACAGACTCACACTACTTCAACCTTATCGGACGTTTTGAGAACAAACTGTTCACACTGATGATCCATACTGGTTTCAAAAGTGGTATTATAGTGAAGTTACGAGTATATTTTAGTATGCCGATGTAATGATAAAATGTTACTAGTAGGTCTACATGAGGAGGACGAAGTATGAATTTTTTACCCAAATAATCGCCGCGAATCCCCCGAGATTCGACCCCGGACCCTCCGATCACCGCGCCGCGTCCCTAACCACTCGGCTAACCTGCCAACGATCGCCCGATTTCGTACTCACATCAGCTGGGATTATGACGTCATCGAATCGAATGCTGTAGCAATCGCGTAGTTAATCCGTAGTTAATCGTAGGTTCTCGGAAGATTCGGGTTTAAAGATGCCATACATTTCCCAAATTTAAGCAAATTAGTGCTTGACACTTTTGCATGACAAAATTGTCGAGCACTAATTTGTTAAAAACAGGCTGTAGCGATGTCCACTGTTGCTAGGACCATATACTAGGGTCAATAACTCGGTATTGTGTTGGTGCAGGGAAGTGTTTAATGTGCATACATCGGTGTGCAATCAAGCTGATTTCGTAGCAACCAGTGTGATGGCCTGAGTTCAGCGCACCATATTGTGGTCCGGTAAAGCAAGCAGAACAGTGCACGTTGTTTTCAAAATGTGTGTTTTAACCCTAACCAGTCAGGCTATGTTTTGTGTGGAAACCGGGGGAGGGGGACAAATTATGACTTTTTTAACCAAATAATCGCCGCGAAGCTCCGGCATTCGACCCCCGGACTCTCCGATCACCATGCCGCGGCCCTCGCCACTCGGCTAACCGGCGAACGCTCGCCCGAACAGCGATTTCGTACTCACATATCAGCTGGGATGATGACGTCATTGAATCGAATGCTGTATGAGCGTGGACAACGTTTTTGCCGTAGTGAATCGTAAGTTCCAGGAAGGTTAGGGTTAATAGATGTCATAAATACCCCCAAATTTAAGCTTTGGCTATTACAATATCTGTTTAAAGTGAATAGAGCGTCATCAATTATAAAAGTGACATTATCTGAGCCAAATAGGTCAGAGGCGGTATACTATTGAAATAAAAGAATAACAGATGACGGGCGCTATGACAATTCTTTTATTTTCAGACGACCATGACAACGGCGAACATATGAATTGGTCTCTTTACTAGCGTAGTATGGATCTACGGCACATATTCTCCTGGCCACAGTTCGACATACGTGGGCGCACTTCAATCAGGCTGCGCACGCATGCTTGAACTCACAAAATACTGCCAACCAACAACACCAAAGCACCTGATTGGTCAAATTTAAACTGAAGCCTTTTTAACGATCGTCACGCTGCGCCGTATCCACCAACGCAGTGCTCCCGCTGCGCCATAACCACCGACGCAGTGGTGCGTGATGGTGCGTGGAAAAGCTCATGAGTTTTTCACTTCTCACGTTTGAGCACCAACCAATCAGAGCCTTGAGGTCGAGATGACGTAGTGCGCACAACGGAGAACCACGGGACCGTTTTGGGGTGAGGTTGAGCAGGCGTACTTTACGCGAGCTCAACCTCATGTGACGTGGGCCCATTGACGGGAAAGCTCCTTTTGGAAACATTGCCCTTTTTATAAAGAAGCTATACAAAATAAGAATCGAACCGGAAAGTGTAAGTATTAAGTAAATAAAAATTTAAAATATTGTTTTGAGATTAGAGGACCTTTTTACCCATTTGAACTTTCGGACTATACATGTAGAACCCAATTAAAGATTCGGACTAAAAAGAACACTTTTTGAAAATTTGAATTAAAGAAGCTTAGCCCATATTCTGACTAAAGAACCCGATTAAAGATTCGAAATAAAGAACACTTTTTGAAAAAATTGGATTAACCCTAACCATACCATATTCTGACTAAAGAACCGTTCTAAATAATCGGATTACCGAACCTTTTTCCAAAATCGCATTATAGAATCTGACTAAAGAACCGTTTTTCATGTTCGGATTATAGAACCTTTTTCATTTTCGAATTATAGAAACTTAAGAATAACAGACGACGGCGAACACATCTTGTTCACGATTGTTCACAGTTAACGAGATTTACGTGAAACATGAAATCTACTTGATTGAATTGGTCACTTTACTAGCGTAGTATTGACGGGAAAGCTTCTTTTGGAAACATTGCCTCTTTTAAAAAGAAGCTATACAAAATAAAAATCGAACCGGAAAGTGTTAGTATTAAGTGAATAAATTAAAAATAGAACCCGTTTAAAGATTCGGAGTAAAGTACCCTTTTTAAATTCGGATTAAAGTAGTTTATTCCGTATTCGGATTAAAGAACATTTTTAAATATTCGAATTACCGAACCTTTTTTCAAAAATCGGATTATAGAACATAGGCCTAATCATAGTATTCGGATTATAGAACCTTTTTCATTTTCGTATTATACAACCTTCGAATTATGGAACCTTAAGTAGGCCTAGGTTGGATTGCCCTTTCCCGAACGACCGTAAAAATCGTGAAAACTCAGTCGCTTTTTTTTCTTCTTCTTCAAAAAACACATAAAAACAACACCATTTTTTTTAAAAATTATAAATTACAAATTCGTCACCTAAATATCCTCAATTGACCCACAGGTGACCCCACTCAGAAATATTTATCCATGCCACCAGACTTCATTTTTTTAATATTAAAATGTAGTTAAATTATAAATCTCAGTGTATTCCAGTGATTTGGTCATTCTTTGGATTTGGTCATTCTTTGAAATCTAAAAAAAAAGAGATTTAAAAAAAAGTCTATGGACAATGGTTTTTTCACGAAAATGGTCGACTTCAAGCTTCAGACCGCTCGTAACGAACCCCATCTATAAAACCCCAGGATATATATTAGAGCATACTTGTGTTATTGGAGCATTCTTGAACTCCTTACGCGTTTTTGTAGTTGTTGTCGAAGCATGCTTACGGTGTACTAGCCCGAGTTGTTGAATCCATTGAATCTCTGCCCGAAATAAAACTGCACAAGATCTACATGTAGTGTTACTAATCATAAGCCATCAGTGGCGGCACCAGCATCATCATTTTTTTATTAATTTTTTTTTTTGGGGGGGGGGGACAGGGACAAATTTAAGGGGGAGCAAGAATTAAAAAGTGCGCGCTAAGCGCGAAATTTTTTTGGCCATTTTACGCTAAAACTGTCAAATTTTGTCTAATTTTAACTAATTTGGTAAAAAATAGCAAAATGTTGTCTAATTATACCTAATATGGTGATAAAATGTGCGCGTAGCGCGCCAACATTAATATTTTATGCTAAAATGGTCAAATTTGGTCAAATTTTAACCTTTATGATGATTTTTTTTTTTGGGGGGGGGGCAGGAAATATATTTGGGGGAATCCCCCCCCCCCCCCCCCCCCCCCCCCCCCCCGGCGCCGCCACTGTAAGCCATGTCTATACCAACCAAATCTTACCTAGTAAGCCTTCGTTCCGCCGCCACTTTCTTCAGGTGTTATTGAGATGCTTTGTGTCTTTAGTGAATCGTTATCATGGTTATGAACAACATTTCACTTTAACAACGATCGATTGCATTGCAACCCTTTTTGGCAGAAATGAAAATAATATCTACCTAATGCGAGACACGCATTGTGACCAAAATTGTTATTAAATGGGTACGAGTAGTGTTGAAGGATTATTTTAAAATTTAATTTACATCAGAATGCAAGATGAACCTAATGCGAGACACGCATTGTGACCAAAATTGTTATTAAATGGGTACGAGTAGTGTTGAAGGATTATTTTTAATATCATTTACATCAGAATGCAAGATGAACATAAATAATGGACATTTTTGCTGTTACCAGTCACGAAATCACCACAACAGCCTTATAACCCGCATATTGATCATGTTTGGAACAGGTCAGTAGTCACCAATAGGTAAACAAAAATGTTTCACACCAGAAAATATGCCAAAATGCGCCTGTTTTGTTTTAACAGAAAATATCATTTATTGTTTAGTCCAGAGACCTATAAAAGTATACATTTTTGAAAAGCCTATACATCAGGGATTTATATGGTTATATTTTCAAACCAAATTATACAGGGTGTGTTACAATATAAAGGGTGGAACAATAAAAAGTCAAACATTATAATTAGCCATTGTATAGTAATTAGCATATTGCATGAAGAGCATATGTCAATAAACAACAACAAACAACTTGGTTCTGTTACACCAAAAGTGGTGCTGTATAAATAATAGTACAAACAATAGTCACCATCTGTCTAGGCTAAATAGATACAGGGTGATCAAAATGTTTTTCTTGGATATTGTGAGTTTTGTTTTTGTTTTGACTTGACTAATTAAAAACAAATACAAACCAAAGCAAAAGATAGCTCAGAGGAACAAACCACTCTTTTTGAAATTTTGAACCATACAGGGTGACATAAATTGTTTTGCACATTTATTGCATTGAACAGATTCATTTCTATGGCTTTTCAAATGCCGTTTAAGATTTAATTTATCCCTGTACATTTTGCCACAAACGTCACAGATGTGAAACTGGTCAGAACCTGTACATACCAGATGAGACTTTACATGTCGTTGAAAGCTACTTTTTCTTGAGAAGTCTTTATTGCATTCCCTACAAATATGCTTTATACCTTCATGACTCTCGACATGTCTTGCGAAAGACTTACGTTGAAGCTGTTTGCCACAAACAGGGCATTTCAATAATCCTTTTGCAGCCATATCTACGCACCTTCTATCTTATTTGCACAGCACATGTTACGGTATGATTTTCAAACAGCCCGCATGCAAACATAATAGAGCTAATCAAAACCTGTGGGTATAAAAACATCCAGATCTTGACACCCAAGCATGAATCAATGCCCATTTATGGATCTTGAATCTTGAAACTGAAACCCTGCTTTGAATTTATTTGCACCCAGCAGCTGTATACAAAGTGTTGTTTTACTTTGTGATAAGATATGGAAGTGCATTTAGCCATGCATAATGCCTTACTTTGTGATAAGATGTGGAAGTGCATTTAGCCATGCATAATGCCCTTCATACAATCTGACTCAAATAAAAGAACAATTGAACTACAAAATGACATTAATTTTGTGCAATTGTATATATGTTTTATTTGTCATGTATAGTTACTATATACTGAAGATCATCTAAAATACCAAGCTAAAACGGTTATAATTACTCAACATAACCTTAATTTTCAGTGCAGTAATTAAAATTTGCACTGAGGCTGATCGGTTAAAGGTTAACATGGTTATGAAAAAATAAATTTCTGATTTTGATATTGATAGGTACCTCACAATGTTGGACAATATCTAGGCTATCTGAAACTGCATTTAAAAATTAAAAAAATGCGGTACGTTCGCGGAACAGTCCATTATTGTCCAAGGGGTGAAAACAAGATGCGTCACGGACGGACATTTTAGTTCATGTTCATCATGCTATATTTTTATGTTAATGTAACATTTTCAGAGTTTTGTGATGTAATGTTGATAGCTGACACACTTTTCCATCAAATAAGATAAATATTTGGGAAAAAAGTTCTGGGGAAGTTATATCGCTAGACTTGCGTTAACATTTTGATGTTTTGCTGTCCGTCCGTGACACACAAAAAAGTTTAAAAGTTTTTTAACTCATTTCAAGGACAAAGTAAAAAAAATAAAAACATAGTGAAGTATCTCCCTTATATGTATTCTTTCCCATGCAGGAGTATTAATTAATTAGGGCAGGCATAAATTAGTTAAATCTTTAATTAAAAGTTGTCACGGACGGACACAAATTTTGTCACGGACGGACACTGTTAGCTACTGTTCAGTTCTGAGCACACAAGCAAAGCTGAATACCACCCCTCTCTTACCATTAAATGAACTAGTCCATACAGGTATGCCCTTTATGCAAATGAGTAGGTTTGCTACAGCAGTGAGCACATGTTATGATGCTCACCAGGTGCACTGCTGTAAAAAAAACTTGAAGTCAAATGAAGTCATTTGCTTATTTGCGCATTTGTGAACCCTCAGCAGTTCTTCTTTGGTGAATCTGTAGTATAGCCTGCGCTTGTTAACCTTACTGCCTGTACATGCTGAAATAATGCTTGCACATAAAAGGGGTAGCATGAGATCAGTTAAAAGACACTGTTTAAAATTGCCCCATATAATAAGTGGATGTAAAATAAAAGCAAGTAACAGCATTGAAATCAGAAAGTATCATTGGAGATGTTAGGGACCGTTCATTATTTATGGTGGAGGGAGGGTTGGGACAAATTCGAGACTCGTATGTCAAAATTACCTAACCCCCCTACAGCTGAAACTGAAAATTACATGACCCCCCTACTAACCAATAGATTTTTACACAACCCCCCCCCCCCCACCTCAAAATCAATTTGTCACATACTTAGGGGATGTATTTTTCTTTTGCCCATGGATGCGTTGGTTGTGCCCTCTGAACGGCCAATAATTTAATGACTAACTACATTGCGAGCGTAGCGAGGCGGAACATTTGTCATATATTTATACATTTTGGGTGTTTTGTGAGTCTTTATAACCCGAAAAAAGTTAGAACATCCAGACAAAAACGTATGAAATATTCTTGTGAGCTTTGGTGCAGAGCTGAGAGTGAGACGAGGTGAAAAGCATGCAAGAAATTATCGTTTTTAATCAAATTGGATTTTGGAACATAGGCCTAGGCTATTAACATGTTTCTATACACTTCATGGCTCTAATGTTTTCAACCATTGATGATTATAGGTGTTTTTCCAACAGATCGTCCGAGCAGGGCGTGCACAAAAAAGATTTGCTGTACGAAAGTAGTCTCATCATAGGTAGCCTACATGTTTTGAAGTTGAAAGGTCGTAAGAAAATGTGCGCGAAGCGCACAAAAAATTGGCATTGACACTCCAAAATAGCCTCTATAAAATCACCCCAATCACCACCATCTTTATAGTTTAAAAAAGTTACATAACCCCCCCTGTTTAAGAATAAAAAGTTACATAACCCCCCTATTTCTACATATGAAAGTTACATGACCCCCCTATATTTTACCCCCCCCCCCCCTCCACCATAAATAATGAACGGTCCCTTAGCACAAATTTAATTTTAAGCTTTGCACTATCAAAAGTTGCAGGCTTTTTCTTCATGAAACTTTGAAAAACTCAAAACACGGTTGGATGCCTACATGTATCCATTATCACTAACCTTTAATTACACAATTAATTGGACAAAAACTTATCAAAGAAGGGTCAACATTTTAAAAAGTTGTATCACAGCATACAGTCTTTTACACATTAATCAAACAAAATGTATCAAAGAAGGGTCAAAATTGTTTTACAAAGTTGTATCACAGCATACAGTCTATTTATATGATGCAGCAGGTCTATCTCTTGCCATTTATGGTAAGAGGGGCAGGATTCAGTTTGGCATTTGTACTCAGAACTGAATAATGTCCGTCCGTGACAAAATTTGTGTCCGTCCATGACAACTTTTTAATCACTGATTTAACTTATTATTGACGCCATTGTTAAGTTTCATTTCTACATGAGAAAGGGGGTATATAGAGGAGATAGCTCACTATGTTTTTATTTTTTCTCTCTTTCCTTGAAAAAAAGTTGTAAAACTTTAAAACTTTTTTTGCGTCACGGACGGACAGCTCTGCATCAAAAAGTTATCACAAGGGCAGGGTAATTACTTCCCAGAACTTTTTTTCTAAAATATATTTCTTATTTAATGGATAAATGTGCCATCTATCCATTTTTAATTAAAACAATTGAAAATGTTTCATTAACATAAAATATGGCAAGGTCAACTTCTACTAAGAATGTCCGTCCATGACGCATCTTGTTTCTACCCCTTGGGCAATAATGGACTGTTCCGAAAACTTTTCCGCATTTTTTCTTCTTTTTGAATGCAGTTTCAGTAGCCAAGATGTTGTCCAATATTGTGAGGTACATTTCAATATCAATATCAAAAAGTAATTTTTTTACACCAATGTGAACCTTGAACCGATCACCCTCTGCTATCAAAGTGCCAAATTCTGCAACCTTTGAATATAACCATCACACTGGTTTTGGTATCTTGTGATCCTTTTTAATTACTAAGACTGAAAAATGATGACATACAATTTTTCTTACTATTTTGTAAGTATTTGATACCATTTTGTCATGTAAATAAGCGGCAATTTCAAAGTTCTTCAACATCTGTGTCCGTCCATGACGCTAACAAATTTCCGTCTGTGACACAGTTTGTTACAGGTCTACCCTTCTCCTGTAAAAAATAAATCTGTTTTCAAATGCTGTGTATCAAACCATGTATCTCACTTACTATTTGACCTGGAAAGCTTGAGGAATATGGAATTGTTTAAATAGAAATTAAGAAGAAGTACCAAAGGTCTGGAGAACCCTATTTCTATCTTGTCCGTAGTGTTGGAAAAAGACTAATATCTTGACTGCTTTTTATTACTAAGACTGAAAATTCATGACTTAACATTTTTCTTACTATTTTGTAAGTATTTTATACCATTTTTTCATACTAAAGTGTAAATAAGTGGCAATTTCAAAGTTTTTTATGTAGTTAACATTTGTGTCCGTCCCCGTGACGCTCAAAAATGTCCGTCCGTGACAAAGTTTGTTACCCTACCCCTGTAAAAAATAAGAAATATTTTCAAATGCTGTGTATCAGATATTCAAACCATGTATCTTACTTACTATTTGACCTGGAAAGCATTGGGGAATATGGAGTTGACTAGATAGAAATTAAAAAGAAGCACTAAAAGGTAGAGAACCCTATTTCTATCTAGTCCGTCCGTGACACAAACATTTCCGTCATTCTATTTTTAGTAACAAACCACACCTTATTTTTTTTGGTGTATTTCAATAAAGTTGATGATTCTCTATAACATTAAACATAAAAAGTTGAATAAATGTCAGTAGTTACTTTTTACAAACTGTTTTTCGCTCATGTTTTGCACAAATGTCCGTCCGTGACAAACCGATCAGCCTCCACTTTACAGCACACAATATCAAAATTTGACAACTCTGCTTTTTATAGATCTCGCATAACAAGCCTTCAAATCTTTCTGTTTTCCCCCAATTTTATGTATAAAGCTATGGGCGCCACATCCACCGGCGCCACATCCACCGGCCCCACCCTTGACTCACTCGACGTAGATTGATAACTTCACTGTTGCTAAACATGTCGCTTTAATCCTTTTTTATTCGGTAGCTGGATAAATTGTCTTTAATATGATACCAAAAATGTTGACAGCTTCTATTTAAAATAGAGACACGTATCACGATTTTAGGGATTTTTTGAAACGGCCCCACCTTATTTGATATACCTATTAGTGACCTGTGACCATCAGCGCTATACATGTATATAACGTCAGCCTGCTTCGATAATTGCCTAACTCACTTTTCAGCGAAATTGAGCTGTTTGCCTATAAATCATGACTTCATTACACTATGCACATGCTGTAATAATACCGAAGTCATTGACCAATTAAAAGTGTTGATAAATGCACAATTTGAATTCTGCCTAAATCAGCCTTGTGAGTAAGGCAGATTGTAATAATGATGTAAAATGTTTAAAATTGGTCATTAACTCGTATTATTACGCGCGTTATGTGCCGCAATTAGTAGAATACGCGGTTACGTCACTATATCGTGATGGCAAAAAAGACTATAGATATAGCCTTATTAAGTAGGGGTGGGTGTGGGGGTGTGTTGGAGGGGGTTGGGGTCATGAAAATATTTAACATCTGAGTAGGAGTTGGTAATAAAATTAATCCTTTTGTTTATGGGGGTCATACAAAAATGACGATAAATTAGATTTTTGGGACCACTCCCTACCAAAAGAAAATGACCGCCCCCTAAATAGGAGATGCTAATGGGCAATGACGCTCTTTTTACATTCAGTTTTTATTTTCACCATATTATATAATACATCATACAAGCAAATTATTAGAAAACAAAGGTGGGGAAAACCAAAAGAAGCACAGCTCGAAGTACGGTATATTGGTCACCCTGATAATTTCATGATAAATATGATAATTTCTTAAAGTACTACAAAGAAGACGACTACAAACAAGAGACAGGACAGGATATATGTAAACAAGACCAGACAGGACATGTGCAACTAAATACTAATGTGTAGGCAGTATTATGATGGCATCAGCTATAACATAATAATCTCATGTGGTAAAATTTCACATGTGGTAAACGGTAAACTTTAAAAATTATTGATTGATTATTGGTAATATGAAAGAAGATATAACTTAAACTTTCTTTTAAACACATGGTCATTTGGCATTTTTAAACTCGCTATTCACTGAATTCCATAGCAGAGGGCCTTGTCTTCTAATCGTATGTTTGGTTAAATCATAGTTCAAATTAAAGGGACGATATAATGAAGAAATGCGTGTTGGGTAACTATGAATTGATCTATTTTTAATGAAATAATCGGTAAAAGTATCGGGAAGATTGTTGAATGCGTGAGTGATCATTGATCAAGAATGTGGGAAAGGTCCTAGAACCTTCAACAGCTCAATAAATTATAAAGTCGTAGCGCATTCTGAACTTGAATGGAGCAATCATCATTCATAAAAGGTTTATTAACATAATTGTTATAGCAGAATAACATCTGAATTGCAACAATTTTACAATATAAAAACATGTATAAATATCAAAATACAATTGCACAAGCCCATCAATAATTATTTAAAAGATAATATCAAGAACAGTATTTAACCAAATAAATGAACCACACATTACATACACACCTCACACACACCTGGCATACCTTCTACACACCCCTACATACAACACCCCCCCCCCCCCCCCCCCCCCCCCACCACACAGACAGAAACACCTTACGCCCAACACTCACCCCTCATCCACATACATTCAAGGCAAACTTACTACTCACATTAAATAATTTAAATGATCACGATATTATACACAGCTAAAAGGACGAAATGTATGCACAGGATAAAAGTTGAATACCAACAAGTGACCAGTTCATTGCACTAAAAGAGCAGTATTGAAAACACTAATGAGTCTTATTCCAGAGATCGGCCATATGCAAAAGAGGACTCTTTCTACATCGTATTGTGTTGACCCTTGGGATACTTAATCTGTCAGAGTTCCTAAGATTTCTTTGATGCACAGAGCTTCTGGTAGGTGGGACCCAGGAACAAAATTGCTCAGACTTCATGAGAGAATTCAAGAAGTTTAGACTTAGTTGCTCTCTTCTTTCTCTCAGAGAATCTAAGCCACACTCTTGGAGAGCATTATCATAAGATATGTAATGTTTGCCCATGATGATCTTGCACGCTCTTCTTTGGATTCTTTCCAAGGCAACAGAGTCATGGATCGTGAGACCAGGGTGCCAGATGGGGGCAGCATATTCAGCCAAAGGTCTAACAAAACCCGAGAAAATTGTGACAAGATCATCATGAGGCAAGTTGAAACGTTTTAGTAACTTAAGCATATAGAGTCTACCATTGGCTTTCTTAAGAATTTCAGACACATGAACATTCCATTTCAGATCCGCACTGATCTTAACACCCAGAATTTTAGCCACCTGAACTTCTTGAAGAGGAATGTTTGATATTGTAAGCGGTGGGTCCACAGAATCTTTCTTTAAGAATGACACTTTCATTGAGGCACACTTTTTTGGGTTAAGTTTCATGTTATTTGCAGCAGCCCATTCTTCAAAATTGCTGAGATGTTCTTGCATACAAGATGGCTTTGTGACTGATCTTGGTTCTATTAGCGTAAGGTCATCAACATATTTTAATGCCACAAACGGAGTGTCTGTAGCGGCGTCATTTGCTATCACAACAAAACCGAGTGGTCCCAATTTGGTACCCTGTGGCAGACCACCATTCAGACGCTTCCATTCACTAGTAACACCGCGGTAGCGAACACATTGCTCCCTTCCATCTAGGAAGCTGGCTATCCAAGTAACAACAGATGGTCTGACTCCCATCGTGATGCTAAGTAAGATATTGATACTACGGGCGTACCTGAGCGCTTTCCTATCCTTCTAATTATATATCCTGGCTAATGGTTCTATATTGCGTTGTGCGTATAATGTGTCAATATTGCTTTTTTGTGCGTATATTTGATAAAACCTAATATCAAGCTAAGCTAAACGTTTCATTCTCCCAGATTTGTTCCTGCAAGGGGATATAAATGTGAAGGCGAGAACAAAGATGTGCGCTAAAGGAGAGCCTGACACAGTGGTAGGCAAAACATTGAGAATTTAAATAATGAAAATACAGTGAAAACAAGGTCATGGTCAATGATAACAAGACAATTTTTGGGTACTTGTGTAAAATAGTTGGGTCTTTGGGGCGCCCGTTACGGCGGTGCCTCATATAGGTTGGAGTTTGGCCTTTATAAAACTAGTCTGCATACCAAACTGTTTACGTCTCACAATATGTCACCAATACAAATAAAACGGTCTGTCTTTTAGCGCATACACAGCACCAACGAGAAGCAACCGTCCACGTTAATTGTTTCACGTGACCGTTATCAGTTTTCATGAACTATGATACTGAGAAACGATGATGATGCGTGCTATAAATTGCACGTGGTGGATCCAGCAGGTCCATGGATGAAGATCTAAGAGTCCGAGGAGGATCGTATTTATTCAAGAGTTCTGTCAGGTAAGAAGGGGTCAGACCATGAAGGCATTTGTAGGTTATAAGCAGGATCTTGTATTCAATGTGTTCGGTGATTGGCAACCACTGCAGGTCCCTCAATATATGTCACTGACGTGGTTGCGTTTCATCGCAGTGAGCTTAGCCGCCGAATTTTGTACACGCTGAACTTACCAATCAGATATTATGGTAAGGCATAATGTAGACAGTTTACCGTAGTAGTCAAGGTGCGACGTCACAAATGCGTGGATAAGTCTTTCCGTGGTTTTCATATCAAGATATTTCCGAATTTGACCAATTCTATAAATGGCTAATGCCGCGGAATGACAAATGCTGTTCACTTGCTGTGTCAATCTGGTTCGTTGTCAAAGGCGACACCAAGATTACAGGCAACTGCAGAAGGATTACAGATGATGATCCGATAGTAACTGACGGCACAGGATCCGAGGGCACAAAACGGGAAGCAAAGCATAAGGCTTCTGGATGTCTTGCTATCATTGAACTTTTAATCGTTCAAAACCGACCAAGTTTTGGCAGTAACGCAGACAGCGAGTTTAAGAACTATCATGACTATAGAACCCATCGGACCGTCGAACCGTTGGACTATACTAGGCATGTTCAGACGGGCATAAGTGATCGGCGTAAATTTAGACCCTGCAACAATCAATATTCCACAAATATTTCCTCTACTCCGGACAGTTGTCCACACGGTACTAAATACAACGTTACTCTGAAGTTTTCCGACAAAGTTAACACGACCATCGCAGGGGGCTTAGGAGTAAATATCGGTAAATATCGGAGTACTGATTATTTCGAATCCCGTTTTCGGCAGCCTGGTGCTAAGCATTGGTTTCCAGTTTACAATACGATTTATTCCGTTATTTCCAAATTGTCGGTTCCTTTATTCGATTACCGGTATTTCAGCTAGGTTTATTTATCGCTCGCTTGTAAACAAGAATTCAAGATCGAAATTTCTCTTTTTGTTACTAATTTTTCGCTCTTTTCGGATGGTGGTATACAAAATTTAATGCCTATGCTGATAGCAACATCGGTATTTTTTTCAAGGCAGACGATGGATAGGGATGAGCAGCATCGGATGCGTTTGTGGCATCGTCACATCATTGGCGAAGGATTACGCCAGTCACTACTCGGAAGTTTAACATAGACAATCGTTAATCCGACCTTACTCTGAACGAATTTACGCCTGTCTGAACGCAGCTACTGATAGATATGTCACCCTAATTTAACGGAGTAGCAAACAAATTATTAGTTTTATTCTGAAGGTGTGAAGCTGAAGAGAACATTTGTTTAAGAGCCTCTCTGAAATTTCGATTCGTGAGTGTGTATATTATTGGGTTAATGCAGGAATTGACAAATGCCAATAAAACAAAAATATCAAACACTTTCCCATGGATGTATTGCACAGGCATCAAACCGAGATTGAAAGCGAAGAATGCTAATTGATCTGGAGACCAACAGATGACGAATGTTACGATAACGACCAGCAACATATTAATTACACGTTGCCGTGCGCGTAAGAGGTTTAAAGTTGGATTTGCAGTAGATGGTACTCTAGATGTTGCTAGACATGCTAAGGAATTTGCCTGTATTTTGAGACTCCGAATGGCCAACATGTTTGCAGTAAGCATCACTGTCACTGGCATTAGGTACTTCACGATCAAGGTTGATACACCAATAAACACCTGCAATTCGACGCTGCCATAGTCCACAATACATTGACCATTAACGTTATGAGAAACATAATATTCAAATGTATTAAAACCGAAAGCCGAGAGCCAGATCATGGCGATGATCCTTTTTGTCGTTTTTATCGTAAATATCGACTTGTAATGTAGAGGATAAACTATACCAACGAACCGTTCTACTGCCAGCGTGGTAAGGGTAAACACCGATGCCACAACGGAGACCCACATGACGTTATCAGATTTAACCAGTTTGCAGTAAACATGTCCTCCAAAGTTGTCAGGAACACGGGATAAAGTCGGGTAAGGAAGGATGGAAATCGACGTCAAAAGGTCAGCAACGGCTAAAGCTGCGATGAATATGTTAGTAGCAGCCTTCTTGACATTATGCGCGTGAAGATACACGTGTATAACGAGTGAATTTCCCAGGATGCCAATGATGGCTAATATTAATTGACCAATTAACCGCCATCCCCACTGCACTCGCACAAGGTACAACGGTTGCAAACTTGACAAGTTGAAGTTGGATGACGAATTGGCCTCCGAATCAGTAGTCATTGAAGTAGATAACGAGACATTCGATTCCATATTTACAGAGATCAGTGTGCACAATTGCAAAAATGTTCTTCCGTTGAAAACCTCTTCTGAAAAACGTAATCACATAAGCAAGAGATAAATGAGTGTCATTTGTTAAACGTGTGATTAATTTCATCATCAATTGTCATCTGTGGATGGAAATGGTCGAGCAAAGTTAGTAACATATGGCCAAGATTTTGTTTTTGGGAGGGGGCGGAGGCATTTAAACCTCAGAAGCCAAAATTCACCATAAATTGAGGGCTATGTGTGTTTTTTCTCCCCAATTTAACCGCTGATCCTCAACGAGTAAACGTGATCACGAATTACCTTGATGCGAAAATGGAATCGCAGGGCGTAATTAATAACAAGTGATGGGTGATGGCCAGGGGATGATCGATTTACCATTTACCCTTTCTAGACAAAAAAGCAGGAGATAAATTAAAGCTTTGGAATAGAAGGGAATTTGAAATGCGGTGCAGACACCTCGGCGGAGAATCACTGATGCTCATATTTATGATCAGATTATCATATTGCTGAGGATCGGATTGAATAAATAAATAAATAAATAAATAAATAAATAAATAAATAAATAAATAAATAAATAAATAAATAAATAAATAAATAAATAAATAAATAAATAAATAAATAAATAAATAAATAAATAAATAAATACCTCTGACACTGATCACTGATAGCAACTCGGTAGTGTTTTTGTAAATTCTTTTCTTATATCTTTAGTCTTTAACATTATAATAACGTATCACTTCGTAAGCAGCAGCAAGAGTGCGTGTGTTATTAGTTTCTAAATGTAGATGCTCATTAAAACGAAACAATCAGGCATTCGATAGATATAGATATTTATATCTCGAAAATTCAGCAAGAATGGGATTCGAACCTCCGCCCGGCATTGCGAATGCTCTAAAGTGAGTGCGCCAACCCGTTATGCCACGGCGCTGAATGACATTTGATTGCGATTTTAAATGTACACACAACTATAATACAATAGTGCTCTATTCAAGAGCCAAATCTCAATAATGCGCAGATTGAGAGATTCACCCGCCTGGATATAGACCTATTTAGGGGCCCGAAATAAAACTACATTGTTAGTACACGTAAGCCATGTATATACAAACCAAACCTTACCTCGTAAGTCTTCGTTCCGCCGCCACTTACTCCGGAATTGTTATTGACATGCTTTGTGTCTCGTGGACAAAATCGTTATGAACACAGTTTCACTTAATCACCTTTTTGGCGAAGTGAAAATAATATCTACCTAATGAGAGACACGCATTGACGAAGCCCGGTTCGAGAGTTAATTAGGAAACATCAATCACGTCTATAAGCTGCTAAAACGTCTCCTTTATTAAGGTGGGCGGTCACATACGCAGATGTCACTTTTCTCACACTGTATGAATGTACACCACAAAATAGCTCCCAATAAATTGTTTCTTTCATATACACAGTTCAACAAAAATAAGTTCCCCTTTAGATTATGCCTGATATTTGTTTAATGAGTTACTCCATCGAAACGATTGTTGGCATACAATAATGTACGTGTGCGCAGCAACACTAGAACGGGGCTATAACTACGCCGGTGTTGTAATGCGTGAATGAACACACATTGAATGGAGGAATACCTCAATTCAAAAGTTGCTAAATGATGTATTGAAGGAGGATGGTTAAAGCAGCTTGAACCAGGGTCTTTGCTTGAACATCGTACAAGGTGTTGTAATGCTTGAATGAGCACACATTGACTGGAGGAATACCTCATTTCAAAAGGTGAAAATGCGATGTTCAACCAAAGACCCTGGTTCAAGACCCTGGTTCAAGCTGCTTATCCATCCTCCTTCAACACATCATTTAGCAACTTTTGAAGTGTGGTATTCCTCCATTCAAGCATTACAACATCTGCGAAGTTATAGCCCCGTTCTAGTCATGACATAAATTGCCCGCTATTAGGAGCGCTATTAATTCGGTCTAGTAAACCTATTGTTATCAATTACTATGAGAGGATTACCTGGTTATATATTTAAATTCGAGCAGTACTTCTTGCTAACTGCATGGGTGAGTTTCCATTATGTTGCAAATTACATCCATGCTCAAGCGTTTAAACTACTCAATGGGCATTGCAATACAGCCGGTTGGTTGCACACGATAATTATGCCATTTATATATAACAACTAGCTTTTATGGAGGCGAATATTTAAATTTGTTGCCGGTTTTTAGGGCAACAATTTATAGCGCTGACTAAGCGGGCCTTGTAGCATAATGGTTGCTGTGCACACGTACATTAATGTGTCCCAAAAAAACGTTTCGATGGCGTAACTCATTTTAAAAATATCAGGCATAATCTAAAGGGGAACTTATTTTTGTTGAACTTACTGTGTATATATAAAACGACTGGTTACTCCAATTTTCATTTCGGGAGATGAGTGGTCTTAGCACTTTTGTAAACAATAAAAAAGTAAGGTCAAGGCAAAATAATCGAGATATGCGCCGTGAAAGATATTCATTTGATCAAAAATTGAACAATATTTCAGCCTCAAATGCATCAAATGAAAATGGCATTTCGTCCTCTCCTCCATCCGTGGTGTGGACTCAGGGGCACTGAGCCCTGAAGAGATACGCCCTCAATTTTCCTGGAAATCGGGATGGTAATATTTAGGCATACTAACCATGCTAACTACCATCTGAAACCGTTTAGCTTAATTTGCCGTCTATCGTGTAAAATGTCATGATTTGGTAATTTCTATCACATCGAAATTAGTAGCACCACCACTCGCCATACATCATAAATTGCTTCAACCAAATGCCTATCTAACACCATCAGTCAACCCTTTTCCCATACATTACACTTCATGGTTTCTCCCATTGAAGTTCGACACATTCTTCCATGTTTCTACGAACATGTACATCTATTGAAACAATTCATTTTTTCCAAATTTTTATTTGTTTTCGGTAATCTCAGTGCCCCTTTAACATATAATGTACAGTCCTTAAGGGGGGACTCAAGGAAGTTTTTGATTTGATCTTTTGAATGTTGTGAGTGCTTTAATAATTGAACTATCAATCAAATGCGTATAAAAGTATACATTTTTGGAAAGGAAACGGATCAGAGAATCTAAATTTAGCATCAATTTGACCAAAAATGTCGATTTTTTTTAGAAAATCTAAAAATTCACTTTTTTGACCCACATTTTTTTGAACAAAGCTAACAAAAATAATTATGAGTAAAAAGTCGCTTTATTGTGATGTTAAGACACTAACTTAGGGACCAATTTCTTATTTTTTAACCTAATTTTATATTTTTTGAAATTTTGACCAAAAAGTGCAAAAAAGTAAAAAAATTGATGTGTGGCACTTTGGGTCAAAAAAGTGATTTTTTTTGTGATTTTCTCAACAACAAAAAACATTTTTGGTCAAAATGTATGCCAAATTTGGATTCTCTGATCTCAGTGATTTCCTTTCCAAAAATGTATACTTTTATATACATTTGAGCCATAGTTCAATAATTACAGCACTCACAAATTTCATAAAGTGACTTCCTTGAGTCCCCCTCAAATAAAGTATTGACAAGGTAATGAATACGCTATTCATTTATTTGGTTAGTTATTTAGTTAGTGAGTTAGTTAGTTCATGGACGTGATTTTTCCATCACTAGCGTCACAATCCGGGGGGGGGGGGGGGGGTGTACTCACGTATGTAAGGCATACGGGGACGTGCCGCTCCAGTGGGTCGTTTTTTTCATGAGACATCCTTAGCCATGGGTAGGTTTTTCAACTGAAAAATCATTAGACATGGGTCCTGTTATTGACACTAGCCCTTAGCAAGGTCAGATTTGAGCACCTCGTTGACGACGTTTTTTCCGGGCGTTTTTCAATATCAATAAATTCAACCCCGGAATCGTGGAATTCAACCCATTTAACCATGAGATTAACTCCCGTCTATTTTCTTTTTAAAATCTCGGGTTAGAAACCCTTAGACATGGGTCTTCATTTGAAGAAAAATCCTTAGACATGGGTACCCTTTCCGGTAAAATTACCCTTGGAAGTGGGTATGGGTTTTGAGGCTGGAGCTGCACACCCCCGTCCAAAATAAATCCAAGTAGGCCTACCCTCCCTCCGGGATCACAATGCACGCGACACGACATCTGCAAATTAAAAGTGGCCTGATGAAAGAAAGTTACACTGCTTATGGGTAAACAAACACACAGCGAAAAATTCGATAATTTTCTCGCTATCTTGCCTAAGTTTCTTCAAACAACTGCAAAATAAAACAGTTGAGTCCGTGGCAAAATAAAACAATTTCCGTGGCCTTAAAATTTCCGTTGGCAACTGAATTTCCTGACTTACGAAAACTCTGCTGATGTGAAAACAAATACGCAGAGCTAAATAGAATAATTTTCGGTGATTTTCTCTCTATGTTGCCTAAGTTTCTTCAAAGACTGTGGTCTCTAATAACATAGGGGCAGTTCCGTAATTAGGTAACCCAAATTGAAGAAATTGAAAAAATTGAAAATCGTCGATATAACCTAATTTATGTATCATATCAAAGGTTATGGGTTGTAGTTTCATGATATAATTTGGAATTTGATCTAACATTCTCGGTTTGGCTGATTTTGAGGTTGTCGCGGACGTACAGGGCATTTTTTAGTAGAAATCGCACCATGGAAGTGCAATTATTTCCATGAATGAACTAAGGCAAGTATTACAAATTGATACAATCAATACCACAATGAACATGTGTTATGTATCATATAAAAAAGTTACTTAAAATGACCAAAATATTTAAGAATTATGCTTTTTGGATTAAATTTGGTACCTTCTGTTGCGGACGTACACTTCCCAAAAGCTGCTACTTTTAACCACTCTGTTCAATACTTTGGTAATGTTGGAAACCAATGAAGTAAGTATTTTTCTAAAGAGTGATGATTCATACTTAATGTTTAAAACTTATTTTGTTCTGTATCTGTTTACATATTTAATACATGGTGTCTTGAAGTGTCGCGGACGTACATCTGTGAATTATTTCACAGATGTACGTCCGACACACTAATATGTACGTCCGCGACGGATGAACATCAGTCAATTTTAACTTAAAGATAAAGGTTCTGATAATTTTCTCTGTTTGTTTTCTTTAGGTGTGTCCCTCTTACAAACTAAACAATATTAGTTTTCATTACAGACCTGAACACTTCAGGGAACTTTTGATAGGAATACAGGTGTACTGAAAAAATCACTTTCTCTGCGTACGTCCGCGACGGAGGGTTTTCACGCCATATCTTATTAACCGAAAATGGTACAGCAAAGGAATTTTCAGGTTTTATACTCCTACTAGAGATACTTGAAACCCAGGTGTTAATAATCAAGCAACTGGTATATTTTAGATTTTGCAAGCCCTCAAAGTGTCTGAATTCTCTGAAATGTACGTCCGTAACTACGGAACTGCCCATAGGCAGATCTCGTGGCCTTAATTTGAAAAACGGAATTTCCTTACTGGAGAAAATACTGCTGATGTGAAAACAAACATGCAGCGCTAAATTCAATAATTTTCGTTGATCTTCTCGCGTTTCGCATGTATAAGTTTCTTCATGATTTAACATTAACAATAAACATGGTAATACTAGGACAGTGAAAATCCGTATTATTTTTATATGATCTTGCATCGTTATTGGTAGTGTGAATTATTAGGATGTTTACCTCCGGTCATTGTCATGATAATATAATAATCAGTAAGCTTACTTAAAAATAAAAATTATTTACTGTTCTACTATTATATCTGGGCAGTTCCGTAGTTGCGGACGTACATTTCAGACACTTTGAGGGCTTGCCAAATCTAAACTATACCAGTTGCTTGATTGTTAACACCTGGGTTTCAAGTATCTCTAGTCAGTTGGAGTATAAAACCTGAAAATTCCTTTGCTGTACACCATTTTCGGTTAATGAGATATCATATGGTGTGAAATTAAACCCTCCGTTGCGGATGTACGCAGAGAAAGTGATTTTTTCAGTACACCTGTATTCATATCAAAAGTTCTCTGAAGTGTTCAGGTCTGTAATGAAAACTAATATTGTTTTGTTTGTAAGAGGGACAAACCTAAAGAAAACAAACAGAGAAAATTATCAGAACCTTTATCTTTTTAAGTTAAAATTGACCGATGTTTATTCGTTGCGGACGTACATATTATTAGTGTTGCGGACGTACATCTGTGAAATAGATGTACGTCCGCAACACAGATGTACATCCGCAACACTTCAAGAGACCATGTATTATATAAGTAAACAGATACAGAACAAAATAAGTTTTACACATTAAGTATGAATCATCAGCTTTAGAAAAATACTTACTTACTTCATTGGTTTCCAACATTGCCAAAGTATTGAACGGAGAGGTTAAAAGTAGCAGCTTTTGGGAAGTGTACGTCCGCAACAGAAGGTACCAAATTTAATCCAAAAAACATAATTCTTAAATATTTTGGTCATTTTAAGTCACTTTTTTATATGATACATAACACATGTTCATTGTTGTATTGATTGTATCAATTTGTAATACTTGCCTTAGTTCATTCATGGAAATAATTGCACTTCCATGGTGCGATTTCTACTCAAAAATGCCCTGTACGTCCGCAACAACCTCAAAATCAGCTAAACCGAGAATGTTAGGTCAAATTCCAATTTATAGATCATGAAACTACAACCCATAACCTTTGATATGATACATAAATTAGGTTATTTCGACGATTTTCAAATTTTTCAATTTGGGTTACCTAATTACGGAACTGCCCATCTACAGATCTATTATATAGAATACTTGGCAGAACAAGTAAAAGGCATATTATGTGATCTTTTCCGGGGGGGGGGGGCTTCTACTAGTCTATTGATGATTTTTTTTAGAAAGTAGAGTTTCTTACTGTACAGTGTACAGCACGTTAACTTAAAAGGTCACAGATTCCTTCGTAAAGAGTAGGGAATCAAATCATCCCGGTCTGTGGCTGTACACACATTGTCCCAAGGAAACTGGGGCCTTGGCGTTAATATCCTGACTTATGAAGTTATGGATTCTGCCGAGTATTGATATGTAGATGTACAGACTTTAAGTTATGATTTTAGGTCATTGTAATCTTTACCAACTCCAATTTTTGCTTATTAATTATTAATTAAAGACAAAATATGGTCTAAGAGTGATATGTTGCCGATATTTTTCATGTCTTTGATTGAATCCTGTTAGAGTTAGACTCAGATGAGAACTTAGAGAAGGCTACTTCGGACAACCAATTTTTTCACAATGTTAACTTTATAACGTGCCATGTCATAATTTATAAACAAAATGAGGTAAGTCTTACATGTGTTGCCCAGTAATGCTTATAATATAGCCTCTACTTGATAAAATGTAGACCTAAAGAGATTTACCAAATTTTATTAGTATGGCTGACAAAAAAGGTTAACATTTTGTTGAACCACCCTGTATGTATCGAGGCATACATGTTGCACATCAAATTTAAAAATGAAAAATCTACTGGTTTTTGACAAAAAGTAAATATTTAGTCAATCATAATATCTTTTATGAATCTCAAATTAAAGAGAAGCCATTTCTTACAAATTGTATAATTTAATATGTGATGCCATTGGAATTACAATGAGCATATTGTACCTGTTCATTTTATTGTAGGACTTTATTAGGATTTTGGCATTGCTTCTAGATCTGAAACTGTGTTCACTGGAAATTGCACCAAAATCAATGTACATGTACCAATGATTTAACACTATTTAAATGTGTTTAAATTGTCTCTCAACACAGACGTTCCTATACATTAGCAGTTAGCACTCATAATTCTGGTGCCCATGTAAACTGTGTTCCAGTAGGTATTCTTTGTTAAATTTATACACACCAATTTGCCCAAGCCTTTATATTATTTATTCATTACTTCATGAATAATCGCGATAGCTGCGTACCAATAAAATTAATCGTTAGATGAGAACGCGCACGCCGAACGCGGGTTACTAATAATTGCCCGAAAGCACTGCGCCTAAGTGTTCGATTGTTTTGCTCATTAACCGATCAATCACATTAAAGCCTCACGCCGCTAAACTGAATATTCAATGAGTTATGAGGAAACACGATTAAAGCCTATTTCTGATTGGTTGAATGATAAAAATGTTAATGAAGGGATGACCCGACTTGGACTGTTTCAATAACTAAGAAGGGACAAAATAAACAGAAAACTAATTAATTATTAGCGCGATTATATTGGTACAAATCAACGATTTGGATAAAGATGCATCTTTTTCAGTAATGAATGAGAATAATGACTGCTTAACAACTGTTTCCGTGAATTTGTTTTGAAATCCTCGGTTGTTGTTCTGGTCATTCGGAATTGTCAGGCCTAGAAATTTGCGCTGCAGTGCGAGAGTCCATTTAGATTCACGAGGAAGAATTTCGCGAGAATCCTGGATTCTCGCAAATTTTTCAATTTGGATTCTCGTGATAAGATTTGCGAGAATCTAAAATGAAGTTTCTTTATCATGATGGTTTTCCCTATCTAGGATGGTTTGAATAAGGCTATAAACTTCCAAATTCGGCATATTTGTTGACTAAGGGTCAAATACCAGTCATCTACATTGTAAGGTCCTGTTTTGGACTTTAATTTTTTTTTTTTTGTTGTTGCGCGAATCCACCTGGATTCACGCGGTAGTGATTTTACGCGAATCTCGGGACAATTCCTCAGACCAGAACAAAAACCTCTGATTTCAAAACAATTTCACGAAAACAGTTGTTACGCAGTCATTATTCTCTAATTCATTTCATTTACTCGGCTTGTATCTTTGTACGATCCTCGCATGGATATTGAGTTTTGCTAGTCATAGGTGCGGCTAGAATCATGCTTATATAATTAGGCCAACAACAATATTTTGATCACTCACTACCTATCATGCGTTGATGCAAACAGTGTTTGCCGAAACGTCCACAATCAAAAGTAAGTGGAAATTGGATTAGATACAATGAACCTATGTCTCATCATGTCACATATTATGGCCACTTGAGATTCTCAACAAAGACTTTGGTTACATTATTAGCCCTCTTAAAGGGGCATTGAGAGATGTATCGATATACTAAATTATCAGCAAATAACATAAAGGGCGCGTTCCCACTGTGGCTGTTTGATACCAGGACGTGGACTCGATGCTACATCGAACCTACTTCCAAGCCTAGTGGGAACGCGCAATAAGGGGGTTCGACCCTACATCAACGATGTAGGGTCGAAACCTACTCGAAGAGGTAGTCTCGCACCTAGGACGTGGTATCAAAATCGCTAGTGAGAACGCGTTTTACTTATGGCCACACGTTTTGAACTGGTGGCCTGATATTGGGGAGCTGGGACATTTGTGCGAGATTTTCGCCCAAAATGTAAAATTATTTCATGAAGGCAGGTACCTACATAGACAAATGACCTATCAAATGAAAGCTATTGATGAGTGCTTTAAAATGACACCAGAAGTTTGCTCATGGGTATTATAGTTCTTGAGTTATGCTCATTTAAATAACAAAATGACCGCGGGGAGCAGGCCCTGGATAAGAAGGCCCTGGATAAGACATTTTGTTGAATTATAAAGGAAAACATATTTAATTCAATTTTTGAGTTATTTAAGTCAATGGAAAGTGTTTGTGGTGTTTAAGATTAATACAACATTCAATTTTAAAGCTATTTAATATATTAAAGTTTGTAATTATTTTTAATTACCAGTGCACATAAGGCCACGCGTTTTGAACTGGTGGCTTGATATTGGGGAGCTGAGACATTTGTGCGAGATTTTCGCCCCAAATTTAAATTTATTTCATAAGGCAGGTACCTACATAGACAAATGACCTATCAAATGAAAGCTATTAATGAGTGCTTTAAAATGACATCAACAGTTTGCACATAGGTCTTATAGTTCTTGAGTTATGCTCATTTAAATAACAAAATTACAGCATGGAGCCGGCTTGGGATAGGCCGGCTTGGGATAAGACATTTTGCTTTGAATAAAGGACGACGTATTAAATTCATTTTTTTGAGTTATTTTATCCAATGGAAAGTTGTTTGTGGTATTTTAGATTAATCAAACATACAATTTTAAAGTTATTTAATGTATTCAAGTTTGTAATTACCAGTGTATGTGGCAATGCGTTTTGAACTGGTGGCTTGATATTGGGGAGCTGGGACATTTGTGCGTGATTATCGCCCCAAATGTCAATTTATTTCATAAAGGCAGGTACCTACATAGACAAATGACCTATCAAATGAAAGCTATTATTGAGGGCTTTAAAATGACATCAACAGTTTGCACATAGGTCTTATAGTTCTTGAGTTATGCTCATTTAAATAACAAAATGACAGCAGGGAACCGGCTTGGGATAAGACATTAATTTGAACCTCGCACAATTTTAAATGAATAATAGGTAGCATAGTAAAAGTATATATATTTTGAAAGGCCTTCATGTGAGGAGCTCAGAAATGAAGTCCTTTTTGATGTAGGGGTAATGCATGTTTTCAAAATGTCAACTTGAATTTTTGCAATTTTTTGTGGAAATTTCTTCCTTCTCAGGTGGATATTTTTGTAAGCATTGACCCTACCTCAAAAATGGCCATATTTTCGAGTTCCTCATGAAATTTCCTTTCAGAAAATGTATACTTTTACTATGGTGGCATTTATGGTTAGTGAACAAAATCATTTTGAACCAAAAACATGCGATTTTGTGAAAATCGCAGAATGTCTCGAGAAAATCCCCCAGTTCAAAACGCATGGCCATATCGTATGTGGACTCGTACCACTTGTTCCACAAAAACAAGCGTGTTGCGCTGCGTCAGACTGCGCCGCCGTCCGCCGCGCGCTTCAAAATGTAATTTCACGCGGCCAAATGTCATGCACGCGTGGTATTTACGCAGTAAGTATGCACGGCGCACTCGCTTAAACTTGTAAACAAGTAACATCCGGGTAAGTGGACTCGATACCACATCGGTATTTTGATGTATTTTAATCGCACAATGAGAACGCAACATCACTGTTATGCATGTAGACTCGCACCTAGGTATGAGTCCACATTCGCACAGTGAGAACACGCCCAAAGATAATCATCAGCATAGCCCAAATCCAAAATGTCATACAATTCCGACATCGCCTTCATGCCAAAATAGGCAAATAACGGCACTTCCGGGTTGAGATTTGCCGCGAAATCCCGTGAGTAAAACGATGCATACCTTCCGAATTCAGCACCTGAGTTTCGATATGATCATATAATCGAAACTAAGAAAATCATGAAATTTTATATGATAAACGGCGAATGTTGGTAAACTGTTTCAGATGGTAGTTAGTATAGGCCTAAGTATTACATTGAAATCAAACAACTGATTTCCAGGATAATTGAGGGCGCACTCCCATTGGTATCTCTCAATGCCCCTTTAATTCTGGTGCCCACGCAATCGTTCGCTGTGTACCATGTATTTTTGAGGTCTTTCTTAATTTCATTCACGCTAGTTTGCCCAAGTCTTAATAATATTTATAAATTGTTATTTCTCATCTTTTTGTTTTCATTGAATTTAAGAATCAGAATCATCAATTCAAGAAAAACGCTTACACATATAGCCCCAAGAAAGGACCATAATGCATCAGCCAAGTTCACTGAGGGTGAAGCTGACAGGGTTGCCAGACCCGTACACTCCATATGAAGACCCATCCGCTGGACACCATGAATTATGCTTGATTGATGCCGGAGTGAAAAGCATGCTGGATGTACCATTAAGTGGACACAATATACAGACACTTAATCTTCACTGTAATCATATATGGCAGATTGAAAATTTACAGGTGAGGTATCATAAATTTCTTTTACCAGCGGAAGCTCAAAGTTCAGCCAACAAGAAGTTGAAATCACTCTAAGAGTCGCACATATATGATATAAACACTTTATTTAATATTCAATGCCATTTAAGACTGGGTTGCTGTAAATATCAAAGAAGTGGTGGCAGACTTTTAAATATCAATTTCCTTTAAACTTTGCACATGTTTAGACCTTTGGTCAACATGTATATATTTGGTAAAAAAAATACCAATATACCTTTGGTTGCCATGGCAACGGCCAATATAGGAATTTACCCAATTTTCACTATTTTTACCCATTTCACAACTTTAAAAAGCTTAAATATTAGGTCATATTTCTGTATGAAGAATATGCATTACAGTCCCCTTTTTTCCTACAGTGATGCAACCAACCTTGTCCTTTTCAAAAATGATATAAACATTAACATGCATCTTTTCAATGTGGGTGAAACCATTTTGTAGAATAGGGGTGTTTTAATTAATTTAAATTAAGTGATGGTCGTAAAAATGACATAACCCCCAAAGTAGCAGTTTTTTTTAATTAGCTTTTTCAGGGTTAATAGACAAGATGTTGGTTTATATGTTTCAAGAAAAAAAAGTGTTGGTAATTGTTGTACCGGAGAGCAGTGTTGCCAGAAACTGTGCCCTTTTTCGGTTTATTGACATTTAATTCATTGCAAAAAATAGGGATTTTGAGGATTAACTTTCATAGAAAATCCTGATAACGATTGATATACGTTCAAATGATATTTGTATCAATTCAGCATTAAGTGGGACATGATTTGATAGTATTTAAACAACAGCGTTGCCAGAATAAACGCCCTCAGTGAAGCTGTTGCTCATAACCTTTAGTAGGTCATATTAGTCGGGTATGTACAAGGGTTCATGTGCACCTCTCCCAGTTCTCAACCAAACCAGCTTCTGTGGGTGTCTTCTAGGATCCTTAAACACATTTTAGATGTTAAAAGTGAAACAAAAAACCGGATGCTCTCCAGATATCCAAGATGGCGTCCAAAATGGCCGCCAAAACTGGTCAAATCTCATAAAATGACATAATAGCAATCAAATTGTATGGTGAAAGTATAGTTTTAATAGTGGGATGTATGTATTAGACCACTAGACACTCATATCCGGAACTTTTGCTTTTTTAACACACCTTAGTCCAATATGGCCGCCAAATAGGCCGCCAAAAATGGTAGGCCTACAATTCCATATATTGGCATATAAACCAACATGTGTGATTATAGTATAGTTTTAACAATTGGATGTATGTGTTAGACCACTAAAAACTCATATCTAGTATTTTTGATTTGTTAACATACTTTAAAACCAAAATGGCCGCCAAATTAATGGCCAAAAATGGTCAGAAATCCATGAAATAGCATAATATCAACCGAAATGTATCATACAAATATAATTTTAACGATTAGATGTATGTGTTACACCACTAGTAACTCCTTTCCAGTATTCTTGCTCTTTTAACACAGTTCAAAATCCAAAAAGGCTGCTAAAATGGCCCCCAAAATGGTTCCCGAAGTGGCTGCAAACATTGTCAAATTCCATAAAATGGGATAATATTAACCTAAATGTATGATAAAATATAGTTCTAATGATGGGATGAATGTATGAGACCACTAGTAACTCATATCTAGTATTTTTGCTTTGTTTACATACTTAAAAATCCAAAGTGGCCCCCAAAATGGATCCCAAAATGACTGAACAAATTGTCGAAATTCCATAAAATGGTATAATATCAACCAAAATGTATGATGAAAGTATAGTTTTAACATTGGGATGTATGCATTAGAACACTAGTAACTTTTATCCAGTATATTTGCATTGTAATAACATACTTTGAATCCTAGATGGCCACCAAGATGTCCGCTGTAAACGTAAAAATAGTCTACATGTATATGAGTGAATGATAATCCACAATAGATATTGTAAGAGTGTATATTACATCACATTCACCAAATAGTATGTCTAAACTGCTAAGCTATTGCTTTTAGATATAAGGCCCACCTCTGTGACAATTTTGATTCTGTATCACTTTCCAAAATGGCTTCCAGAATGGTTAAGTTGATGTTATGACCTTAAACAATTGCTTTGTATTGTAAATGACCATACTATGGTTCGGGAACCAATTTGGGGGCCATTTTGGATTTTGAACTGCGTTAACAAATCAAATATACTGGATATGAGTTACTAGTGGTCTAACACATACATCCCATCGTTAAAATTATATTTTCATCATACATTTCGGTTGATATTACGTTATTTTATGGACTTTTGACTACTTTTGACCAATTTTGGCTATTAATTTGGCGGCCATTTTGGTTTTAAAGTATATTATTAACAAAGCACAAATACTAGATATGAGTTTTTAGTGGTCTAACATATACATCCCATTGTTAGAACTATACTCTAATCATACATGTTGGTTTAAATATATGCCAAAATATAGAATTTTACCATTTTTGGCAGCCATTTTGGCGGCCATCTTGGATTCAGATGTGTTAATGAAGCAAATGTTCTTGATATGAGTGTATAGTGGTCTAATACATACATCCCTCTATTAAAACTATACTTTCACAATACAATTTGATTGCTATCATGTCATTTTATGAGATTTGACCAGTTTGGGGGGGAGGGGGGCATTTTGGACGCCATCTTGGATATCTGGAGAGCATCAGGTTTTTTCACTGTTAACATCTAAGATGTGACCCTAAAATACACCCCAAAATAGTTGTGGTTTGGTTTAGAACTGGGGTGGTGCACATTGACCCCCTGTACATACCCCTGACTAGTAGGGCTATAATGTGGGTCACACTAGATGTTACCAGGCTAAAAGACGGGTTGCAGGCAACAGTGTTGCAACATTGTTTTATTTTGTATCCATTTATACTGTTATATGTTTAAATACTGTAGTCCAGGTCCAAAATAAAATGTTTGATATAAAAAGTAACTTACCAAATTCCATGTATATCAACTATTATAGGCCTTTATCAAGGTTTACATTACAAAAATCATGTCTCTGGCAACACTGACTGCCTCTAATGCCATTTAAGTATTTTCTCTATTCATTTCAACATTAATTTCATGTATTCTGACCAATTTGTTATATAATTTGTAAATTAAGACTTCCTTTAATGTATAATATTTGGCCATTCATTGCGTTTTTTTTCATCCAAAGTGCTAACTTTCCGGCAACACTGTTTCCGTGCACTTGAAATACCAAAACATTTGATTCCATGTTAATGTAGGTTGGTATCTTATCTACCAATTATGAAAGTGGCATTATCCACAAAGTGCCACTTTCGGCTTTATAGCCCCATTAAATACCCTATTTTTCGCTATGAGAAAATATGATGAAAACACCCCTGTTTGAAATAATGGTTTGATCCAAAATGTAACACACACTTACATTTTAAAATCATTTTCTGAAAGAGTAAACATGGTTGTACAATATGTGTAAAAGAAAAACTTCTACTCTATCCCCTTTAGATGTACCAGTGCTTCCAATTTACCTATGTTTCATTACTTAAACAGTGTAAAAACTTGCAATATTGGTGGGAAATCTTATTTTGGCCGTTACCATGGCAACCGACATCTGATATCCAATTTTTTTCTATTTTTGTGTTATATGTACCCATACCGACCCATGTATGAAGTATTACCAAAATCCATTTTTTGAAGTCTGCCAACTTTTTAAAAATATCTTTGATTTTTACAGCAACCCAGTCTTAAACTGTTTTTAAAAAAATCTGAAAAAAAAAAAAAAAATCTGAATTTCTTTTTGGAGCGGCCCTAAATCATACGAGCGGGCAGTCGAGGACATCATAACACTTTTTTTTTTGACTAAGGCCAAAAAAAGAAATTATTGTGTTGCCCTCAGCAACTGACTCTAAATTGGTATACTTTTTCTGAAATGCCATAATTCTAGCAATATAAATGTGTAATCATTTAAGAAATCACGTCTGTATGTCGGTAGCTATTCCATACTACAGTGTGTTCAGGTTATTTAGAAATTCGTAATACGTGTGTGGTACAATATTGGATGACTTGAGGGCGATACAGTGAAAATTGGTTAAGCCTTGAAAAAAAAATTGGACGAGCCGCAGGCGAGTCCGATTTTTTTTCAAGGCGAAACCAATTTTCACTGTATTGCTCGAAAAAAGGAATCCAATATTTACATTATTATGTTTTGAGAATCTGACTCTAATTAAAGATGGGACATCTATGCTTGTTAATTTATATGAAATAGGATAGCCATCCATTTGTCAAAATGTAGTATAGGCTAGGCCATGTAGGCCTAGGTCACGCTAGCATCATATCATCACCTATACTCTGTTTGGCCATCTCGAGACAGTGACGTAACCGCGTATTCTACTAATTGCATCACATAACGCGCGCGCATACTCGCGGCGCTGGCGTACAAACACGAGCGTTGAAAGGCGGAAGATACACACGCGTGCGTAAAAGCTGCGCTTGTTCAGTTACGTCACTGTCTCGAGATGGCCAAACAGAGTATAGGGCTCTCTTTTAAATTCAAAGTGGGGTGACTGTTGCAGTTTTGCATCTGTGTTACATTGCAATATACCCCAAAAGTAACGCTAATGCATCTATAAATAAGACACTGGTTCATTTTGAATGGTAAATCGTGAGCCTAGTCCTAGGCCTGCACACATGAGAAATAAGCTTATTTAGGGTGTATTTTCGTCTGGAATTTCAACAAGAAAACTGTAAAAATGCTATCAAAATATGTTTTAAATGACTAACTATATCATTGCTATTTGATTTTTTCATTGGAATGTGTAAACATCATGGAAATATTGAGGGAATTTAGGTTTATAAAGGCCAGCACAAAAATCGGAAATAAAAATAAGAAGCTTTACTTTTTCGGCCTAGCTAGTAAAAAGGATATAAATTCTCCTAGTTTTAAACCCACTATAAAAAGACCAAAAGTACAACATTTTTAGCCAAGGAGTATTTCACACTGTTTGCATTAATTTACCTTGTCCATGTTTATTGTATTTACTCTTTTCATGAGTAATTCTGATGGAACCTCAGCTCCACACAAAATGTACCACAGGTGTCAGCCATCTTGTTTGTTGTTTACTGTTTTCAGTTCAGGATGTTAATTTGGATTGTTCCATTGAGTTAAATAGGGGGTTATATTATAGTGACGGTAGGGGCTAATTGACTAGTAAAGAAGATAGTTTTTCAACATGTTTCCCATCCAAAAATAACAAAATTATCATTCTATTGTCTTGTTAAAATATATATTAATCATTATATTTTGTTTCTTTATAGAAAATACACAAATATGTCAATTATTTATCCAGCGTCAGTTATGAAAAGTTTTAACTAAAAATTACAGTTTCAAACCCTTCAAATGTATGGGTCAATCCAGCAAAAACATTGAACCAATCAAAAGCTCTTATTCCAAACTGTCCGATACAGTAAAAAAATCGGATGACCGATTTTTTTATTTAAAAAAACAGTCCAATACTTGATTAACTCGAGTTCAAAGCTCTGTGTAAATGAATGGACGGAAGATTCTCAAAACATAATAATGGATAACATTGGATTCAAAATTGAGCGCTAACTCAAATAATGAGGTCATACTACAAATCAAACTGAATGGTAAGTATCGATTGGCCATAGGACTATTTATCATAACAATGCCGCCGTACCGGATGTATAATCCTTTAATCCATCAATAGAGGATTTTGCGCTAGGTTAATTATGTGCTGTCTTATAAATAGAATAAACTAAAGTTCAACCCCCTGTGAAGAGCGCTAGACAATCCTCCTTTTGAAAGCCATAGCAAACACTATTCAAGTCAAATTTGATAAAATCTAATAAAAATATTATCTTTTATATTTATTCAGGCTTCACATACACTACGGCACTTGGATCTGTCCTCAAATCAGATTTGCTACATGAGAGGTCTGGAAACACTGGCATCATTAAGGACATTGAATTTAGCATGTAACCAGATTGAAACCATAACTGGACTGGCAGGACTCAGGTAAGAAATTAATGTAGTTTTTTTGATCAATATCTATAGTCTAATTATCTATCATGAGACAGTGACTTAATTGCGTCATTTACTAATTACAGCACATAAACACGCACGCCTAATCGAGGTGTTGGCGTATACACAAATGCGTGGAAAGAAGGATGATACACATGCGTGCAAAAATGTTGCGCCTGTAAAATGATGTCACTGTTGAGAGGAAGGGAAATAGAGTATAGTGATGACATTTTCTCTCTTGATAATTATGATCATGCACAAACATTACAGGTCAAATTTTGAATAGCTTGATTGTGTTTGAGTCCAAGAATATGCATACTGTAAAACAATTTAATTTCACTAATTCTGCTAGGAGATCCAATTTGCCAAATTAAATTATTCAAAATGGGGATACAAATTAGTGAAATTAAATTGCCACAAAAAGTTGACTAAATACTAATTCACTAAATTAGGGAGCACTATTTCATTTTCAGGGGGCATGGAAGTTGGGGTCGGGCATTTTTTTTTTTTTTGCCACCGAAGTAGGCAAAACAAAATTTTTGCCGTCGAAGGCAGCAAGTTGTTTTTTGTTGAGCAAAGGCGACAAAGGTTTTTTTACAGTTTTTCTTTACATTGAGTTGGGTGAGTCATTTTTTTTTTTTTTACTCAGCAGTGGGTCATCTTTCTTTTTTTTTCCTCGTTGGTGGGCAAAGTTTTTTATTTTCCTGGATAGTGGGCAAAGGTGGTTTTTTTTAAAAACTTCCATGCCCCCTCCCTGAGTATCTCATGGTGCGTCCCTTAAGTTTACAGTATCACTCACATTGACACTTTCAACAAAGAATCTTTGTAGGCTTTGAGAGTGAACAACTTTGGCAATTTTAATTGCTATAGTTTGATCAGTTCCAAATTGGCCGAGCCGCCATACAGCAGCAAATGAATACAGACGGATACAGGCGTGCATGAAGGCAACTAGCGCACTATGCATCATATTGCCTGTTAATTAAACCAAATTTCAGACTTTGCATGATCAGTTGGTGAGCTCTCACTTAACACTTTCCTCATGGCTATTACTATAAGTTTTAATATATTTACCAAAACAGATTTTTTTTCAGAAACCTTTCCCAACTTTCAAGGTCTTAATCAAGGATTACTGCACCAATGCTAGGCATGTTTGTACTCATTTCAATGCATTTCTCATGGTGATTCCAAATATGGTTATGAAATTTTACAATTTTGAATTTTTTTTGAAACATTTTGTGACATTTTGGAATGTCGTCTGCAGACGCCGGCTGCATGGAAAGTGTTAAACTTGCTTCAAAATTGTATTTTCAGATCTCTCACCAGGCTTAATCTGTCATACAATAAAATAGGTGAATTGCATGGTCTATGTGACCTACACGGACCAGACTATCAACTGAGTCACCTAGAACTACAAGGCAACCAGATACACTCAGTTGAGCATTTAATCACCAGTCTGAGGGGGCTCCATCATTTGACCGATCTGACACTGATGCATGATGGGAGTAGCAATCCAGTTTGTGAACTACCAGGTATATTTTTGCAATGGAATTGCACTGTGTCATTGCTGGTTTACTACTAAGCATTACTTTAACTCTTATTTTCCTGAATGCTAGACAAATTCTTAGTGCTGTTATCGATACTAAATTTCAAATTTCCGAATTCTGCAGCTATCGGTATACCGATTTTTAAAACGTCTGATGAAGCCTGATCAGATCGGGATCGGGGGAAATATCCCTATCAATTATCTAACCCACTGATAAATGACAAAGGAAAAAGTGGCCGGAAAAGTCTCCATTCCGTATAGAAGCTGGCCGATGGACGCCATCTTTAACTGAAGAAAATCATCATCATTACTCATGCGTGTGATCATGGGAATTTTTTCATTCACAAAAAATTACTTTGGATGTGTTTGATTTTCTTAAACCCGAGACAAATGAAGTCATGCTAATTGACACTCATCGCAAAAGGCGCGAATCAAGACATGTGAAGTAAGCATTCAATTGCCCAAACTTCGCTCTCTGATAACGAGGTTCTTTTGATAAATGAATACGAAATACGATAGTCGCTGTTTTGTTTATTTATTCTTTAAACAAAAACATAAACAGCTGTTATTTTGATACATGTCAGGCTTTCACCAGGGGATAGCACAAGGTACAGCCATGCACGCATCAATATCCATTGTATTTTAACTTTGTAAGTGAATGGTGAATGTGCGATCAGAAAACTTGGTGTATTTATTAAAGCCTGTCAAACCCAATTAAAATTTATATTGTTTCTTGTCGACATATGAAAAAACATCGATATGTCGCAAGTATGGAAAATATTGCGACAATCGACACTTCGGACAATCTATAACAGAACTACAAATTCTCCATGCAGATAGCCCTTGCCTCCCAATTCCCAGCTTCACCATCTCATTGTGTATGGCAATAAAAACTTATGTTTTGAGGGGCGCAGCTATGTGGTCATGTGCATATTGACTTGGACTCACATGCCATGGTAATTGGTTTTGATTCCTGGTTTTGGCAGAGCCTTTTTTCCTCCTCCTTTCTTCATCCTTTTTTTGCTCTTTTACACTAATTTTGCCATGATTGAGGTACATTTTTGGCTAAAAAAATGGAATTAATATTTTAGGCACATGCGTAAAGTAAACACAAAACTAAACGTTTCTTGCATTTGCACCCAATTGACCTCAAAGCATGCTCAAGTGAGTGAATATAATCACAGATGTTTCCACCATAATGGGACAGTTATTGATTAATTAGAGGCTGGGTGGAAAACAGCTTAGTTGTTGGGGTCACATAAGTATTGCGTTTACTTTTGAGTTTACTTTTAGTTTGTCCAAAAGTAAACGCTCATAATTTGCAGTGTTACTAATAAGACAAAGATTTACTTTCATCTTCTCATTTTTTTAAACAGGTTATAGAACATCTGTCTTGCATTCCTTACCGCGACTTCATGTTATAGATGGCCATGATAGGAATGGGAAACAAGTGATAAAACAAGGAGACTTGGATGATATCCCAGGTTTGTTGGATATAGTATTAAATATAGTCCTCAAAATGTTTTTACATACTATCAATATTTTGTATATTTTGTGATACATGCATATTCATATACACCATTTCAAATCTGAAAATATACCATCTGTTCCGAATGGTTCCGATTAGCCGAGTGTTTTGACACCTAGTTCCATGACTCGTGAGTCGCGTGTCATGAAAAACCCGGACATGCCGGAGAAAAACAAACATGTTTTTTTCGTCTGCCCGTGTGGTAGATTGAGCTGGTGTTGGTGATAGATTATCTCTCTCACAAAGTTGTTTGTTGCGGTGTTTCACAGTAACAAAAACGGTGAGATAAAAGAGATTCGGGGTAATATTTTTACATTTTACCTTCTGCTCGATACATTTGGAAGCCTTTGTTGATAAAAAACCAAAATAGTCTCGTTCCACGTTTTACTTCTTAGGTGTGTATGCGTGTATGTAAATATAGTAAATCACTAGGTGGACAACCAATGCTATGAATGCGATCGACTGTTGCGAAGAATGCACTACGCACCTAGTCCAAGTGACCTGTTTTTCCGAAGATTTCCGATCTCAATTTGAAATAGTCTATTGTGTTACATTGAAATACTCTTAGTAGTGTCAAACCAATCAGAAAGCAAGAAACTAAAATACGCGGAGTGCATTGAAAGTGTCTAATTCACTCAGTGTGTGAGCCGTTCAATGCACACACCGCCCGCTTTGTTTTGATTCGTCGTTCATGAATCCTGGGCTCGCCGATTTTCACTGCAGGTGTTAGAAAACTTGTTAACATGTTTTTATTCAATTTTACATAGATCAAAATTATGCTTAAATTGTCAATTTTGATTTGTATAGAGTCGTGTATGAATTAGGTCAATACAAGCGTATGTTTTGTTTCTCAAAAAATTAGAAAAATCAATGCACTTGCTCAAACGTTGATATGCTCACAATAGCACTCCCCCTGCTGGGTCGTGCCATTATTCACACATCAACATCAGCACGCGTGCATTGATTTGTCTAATTTCTCTCGAAAAACAACACATACGCATTTATTGACCTACATGTATAATTAATGGAAAGCTGATCTGTTTAATATCTTACCACATTTGTAGCATTCACTTGTTTCAGTGTTTAGCCTCTTGCTTGAGAATTACTACAGGCTCTAGGGGATAATTCGTGGCCATCTCATAATTACTCTGTCAACCATGATTTTATTAATGTTCATATCAATACTATTCAGGAAAGTTTGGATGACAAGCCCAAAAATGGTTAACTTTTTCTACAGAGGGCATTTTTCAAAATGGCTGCCAGTAATCTTATTTTATACAATAACTCAATTTCTGAGGCACCTTGACCCTGAAAACATATGTTTTGACACCAAAAGCAGGGTATCTAGGTGCCTCAGAAATTGAGTTATTGTATAAAATAAGATTATTGGTGGCCAATTTGAAAAACGCCCTCTGTAGAAAAAGTTAACCATTGTCACCCAAACTTTTCCGGATAGTATTGATATGAACATCAATAAAATCATGGTTGACAGAGTAATTATGAGATGGCCACGAATTAACCCCTAGAGCCAGGAGTAAATGGGGATATGTCTCAATCTGAATGAGCCAAAATTGCCACCATTATGTGCTGTGAAGATGAACACATCAGCTTTCCATTGATATGCTATACAAAATGAACATATCACAAAATATAGACAATCAAAAAAAATGAGGAGTTTAGTCCAGCGAGTCTAATGGTGTATTCGCATATACAGTCATCACAAGAAGTAACTGACCAGATAATAAATGTGCTGATAACTCTAAAAGTATAACTCCTACATAAACATATTAAAAGTTGAGAAATTTCTCTTCTTGAATTTGAGATATTACACGCTAAGAATGGCTGATTATTAAGTAAGTTACAATCCCCAATGTACTGTCAAGTCTGATTTTCATTTTCACATTTTCATTTTCAACACGGGGACTCAGACCGGCAAATTATTAATTACTGGTAGTGGTAGTGCCAATTCACCCGTCGATGGCCTGGTTGTTGGATAGTCGGCCGGTGGCATTGTTACGGTTGATCATACGGCACACAGGCTTTACCTGTCGTACTCTCCCCGTGTTGAAAAGAAAATGTTAAAATGAAAATCAGACTTGCTCTAACGTTTGGGATCGTAACTTCCTCATTAATCAACCACTCATTTTTCAACAACTTTATAATTAAATATGTTTATGTACAGCGTTCAATTTCCAGCCTTTTTTTGTGTAGCAAAAAATGCGATGCACTATTAGTTTTGTGTAGCAATTCACAAATTTTGTATAGCACTTAATTTTTTCTAGTAATAAAAATAATATTTCATCAACCTTGCACGTTCTACATGCGCACGTAACACGGTTCAACCATGTAATGCACATTATAACCTGTGTCCCGTAAGCAAAATACAGTTTTGGGCTTTGATGGAACGTGATCAAATATAAAGTAGGGAATCTTCTTGCATCGCACTTTTAGCTACACATTTGTGCAATTGAATAGCAATACTTCAAAAGTGTGGAGCATTTCGCGATGCGACACCGGTTACCACGAACGCTGTTTATGTAGGAGTTATACTTTTAGAGTTATCAGCATGTTTATTACCTGGTCAGTTACTTCTTGTGATGACTGTATCTGTATATCAGGTGCTTCTTTCTAATGTTTGTTACCCATGGATGTGGTGCAGCAGTGTATCCCACCATATTTTTTCTGATGTGTTATTTTGAAGATACTGTTTACTATAGTATAACTAATAATGGCACAAACAATTGCGTAAACAAACCCAAGTTAGTGTGCAGCTGTGAATGCTGCATAATGAGATCACACTTGCCCCATACACTGCATATGCTGCGCCAGCGCTAGTGCTACATCAATCGCATATCTTGTAGCTGCATACACGCTAGTGGGAACTTGTTCATTCAATAATTAAGCATACTATAATACTATTTACTATTCAAATTTGGGTTTTCCATGATTACATCCAGAATGATCCTTATCATCATGATTGGGTCATTTGTCTGATAAAGTGTGATGGTATCACTCCCTTTACACACAATGTAGAATGTTTCAAAATGTAAGTTCCACATTTTTAATACTTTCTTCTTTTATTCTTACTTTGATATTTTAGGTTTAGAGCAATACCTGGACTATTTATTGACCTCTGAGTCCAGTGCAACTGCAAGACAGGTAATTAGTCATAAACATGCATATTTGGCAGTCATATTTGGCCGTATTCTCGTACTTAAACACGGTTTTGACGAACTAAACTTGTGTCTAAATTAAACTTGAGTGGTTTTTATAAATGACGTGTTTAACAAAACCCGATTTTAAACTCCGCAAATATCATCCCCAGAGTGGTTGTGCGTTCACTGTGTACAGGTATTCAATTTATTGTTGCCCAAATGGGTTACAATAGATATCGACCAAATTCCTTACACTGTTGATTTTGTTTTAACATTTTGACCAAAAATCACTTGTTTTGGCTCAAATTTTGGTTGTCAACGTGGCAAAATCATTTTTTGGTAAAAAATGATGAAATTGCACCAAAATCATCTAAAGACACTTTTCCAGGAAATGTTTCTTTTCTTTTTGATATAAAAATGTTTAGTTTTTAAAATGTTGACCAAAAAGTGCCAGTCATAAAGATAAGAGAGAATGAGATCATTAGTTATTAGGTGAAGCACAGGTATTGTATGGGAAATCATTATGTGTGCAAAGTATCAGGCTTCACTCAGTATGACACTGAGTGCACAATAATTTCCCTTATCATTCTGATGCCGAACCTAATAATGAATTTACAATTCCATTCAGTCATATTGGGCCGTATTCTTGTACTTAAACACGGTTTTGACGAACTAAACTTGTGTCTAAATTAAACTTGAGTGTTTTTTTTAAATGACGTGTTTAACAAAACCCGATTTTAAACTCCGCAAATATCATCCCCAGAGTGGTTGTGCGTTCACTGTATACAGGTATTCAATTTATTGTTGCCCAATGGGTTACAATAGATATCCACTAAATTCCTCAAATGAATGTGTATTTTTAAGACTACACGATCTGCATTTCAGCTTGCATTGGCAAAGTTGAGTAATCATTCAAGGCAAACAATTGGTGCACAAGTTTAAAGTTAGACACTTTTCAGTGAGTTAGACACTTGTTTAAGTTAAACATGTTTTGCGTTTGGTAAAACGATGTGTTTATAAAGTTGAAGTTAAATGCATGTTTAAATAATTGAAATTCATCATTACCCTATTTTGAATCACCATGAAAAATGCATTAAAATAAGTACAAACATGCCTTGTACCCGGGATGCTCAGTGGTCATTACAAGAGGGGTATCAGGCGTGTACAAAATATCACGTAATTAGGGTAGTTTTTCAAGCTGGGGCTGTTACGTACGTAATGTGAATAGGGTATCAACACAACTAAAATTAAGAAAAAGTGTATACTTTTTGCATCATTGGCTTATGTATTTAGGTTCCTTATTTGCTCCATGAGGATTATAAATAGCCATGATACATGGGCGAGATGTATTTCTCAAATTGTATCCGTCGCAAGTGATCTGATAAATCCGCTCGGCATTTGTTTCATTTAACACCCTACCATACCACAATATACCACGACTGGGCACGTTTGTACCACCCGGCGTGGAAGTTGTTCGATGAAAAAATTGACCCAATCCATATAGTTTGTGCAATACACTGCGCAGACTACCGTTGACAGTTGTGGTGTAGTGGGGAATCCTAAGCTCCACGTGCTGGAGGTCCCTGGATCAAATCCCGGGGGGATCGGGGGGATATTTTGGTCGATTTTTCACGTTGAAAAAAAATCTGAAAAAAGTGGGGGGTAGAGTTAGGGTTAAGGAAGGAAAAAAGGATTTAAAATGTGTCATACTCGGTAAGAGGTTTAAAGTATACAAATTACTTGCTTAGGGTATCAAAATATTTTGACTACTTATTTAGGGTATCAAAATATTTTGAGTACTTGTTTAGGGTATTGAAAATACTGATATTACTTGCTTAGGGTATGTAAATACTGTGCCATACTTGTTTAGGGGGTGCTTTTTCATATTTACACAATTACTTATTTAGGGTACTTTTTGAATGTCCTTGGACGCGCCTCATACCCCCTTGTAATCACCACTGATTACCCCGGGGTCTTGTATTGTTTGGTAATTATTATGATAAGACGCTGAAAGTTCGGAAAGGTTTCAGAAAAATCTGTTTTGTATGGTAAAACTAATAACCGTGTGGAAATTGTTAATGTGGTCACCCAGTGACACTAAAATAATACTATAACCTTCTTATTGTTCCAGGAGTCTATAATGAATATTGTCACACCAAGAATTGACCAGGCTTTGGAGAAATTTCGCAAGCGAGCGGTAATGTCTTCAGATGTTGCGACAAGTGCAACAACAGACACTGATGGGAATCCCAGGGATGATGGGATCAGGATTCAAAGAAAGACTGGAGCGTCAAAGGTATTAACGCAAAGCAATAAAGTACTCATTGTGTGTCCAAAAGTGTGGGATTAAATTACGATAGTCATTCAATAAGTTCTAACTCCTGACTCATAACATCGCTGATGCGAATGTCACCCTCGTGACATTTGCCATGATTATAGCTCTGAATCATAGCTACACATTTATAGTAAAGCATAAATTATATCCGTTTCACTTTTGTTAGGATGCGGTCAAATCCAGAGAGAGATTTTGGACAACGGAAACAGAAAATTGCTTTAAAGATAAATACCTGTTTTTTGGGTTTTTTTCCGTATTGTTTGGTTAGATATAAGAACATGATTTAAAATACTGAGAATGGAAAACTATGAATGATATCTGAATACATGTATATGTGACCTGGCACGACAAAATGAGCGTTAAGTTGCTGGGGCTGATGAGTTACAGCCTGAAATAGTCGATTTGACAAGAGGAGGTCGAAAATGAGATATTTTCAAACTATTTGTGTATCACATTCCGAAGTATTAAGAAAATATATTTTTTTAAAGTAATTTTAGAGAGGGCATTTTATTCTTACATCTCAAGAAATGAACGCAAAGAGAGGAAAAATATCTCGAAATTACCTTGTTTACATCGTCATTTCCACAGGTTTAAAAAAGTATGGTATGGTCTTAATAAAGGTCAGGGCTTTCCGAGCTATTAATAGTAGTTTGAACCCTGTAAATTCCCAAATGAACTAATGACAGGCTGTTTAATAAGAGGTCTTTGGCATAAACAATCTTTTGATTAAGTTTTGGCAGAATATTTTGGAAAGCCAAGTGACGATAAGCTTCTATGACTTTGAAGGCCTTTTTCTCCAATTCAATAATTCATCGGTGATTAACTTCAATTTATCTTAATTTCACTTTGGAATGGCCTATTATAACAACTTTGGTGTCATTTTAAACCTGAGGACATCTACTTTCTGAAAATGTGAAGAAAAAAACAAATCATTTTTTTAGTTTGCTACTTTACTCTCATTTTGTAGTGCCAGGTCACATATTACATTATTATCATGTATATATAATATTGTAAGCAATATCTTGTAGGCTTGCAAATAGTGTAATATCAACTCAATTATTTAGCTATACCTTTGGCATACTGGAATACTAATCAGTCAAATTTGTGTTGTTACAAGTCAAGCCACAGTGATGCCTCCTAAGTTAAATCTTTAATGCCAAAACTTGCCAAAAAGTGATTTTTTTTACCTAAAAATGGATTATTGGTCACAATTTTAAAAACTCAAAATGTTATATTGAAGAAAAAAATTCCTAGAGAAATGTCTTAAGATGATTTTGGTGTAATCTCGGCCATGTTTACCAATAACTGATTTTGCTTCGTTGAGCCACATTTTTTTGGAGGGCAAAATTAAAAAAATCAGAATTTTTAGTTAAATTTGATACCAATAATTGATTTCCTGACTCATTTACTTTCCAAAAATGTATACTTGTATATACATCACATTAATAGTTCAAAAGTTACAGCGCTTGATAAATGTCATACTTTTTGAGTTAACAGCCCCCGTGCATATTTTTGAACCTGCGTATGTATGCGCTGAAGTTGCAAGAAGGGGTGATTATGTAAACAGGATTTTTATTTTAATTGTCATTGTATTGAAGTAAAGCATACCATTCACATATTCACTGAGTTGATTAGGATATGAGCTTAATGCTTGTAAATGTGCCACTTTTTTGGGGAAATGTGACTATTTTGGAAAAAGTAAACTTGAAAGGGGAACTTTCTATGGGTAGCCAAGCATTTTCCCTTTACATCAGTATTTCCATTATTCAAAACGTATAATTGTATGTGGAGTTATGCTAACAAACATGATCTAATTTTAGGGGAGGGGGGACTTACTCCTTTAGTTCCCCCAAATCAAATGGATACATTTTGTTATCATTTCAATATTGTATCATACTATTATAGGATGCCCGTCAGCCTCCAGACGTCCATGTGACCATGATGAAGCAATCCTCATTACCAACCAAGCCTGTATCAGATCATGAGAGAAGACTTGAACAACTTGAACAACAACTGGCAGATATATTAGAAAGGAGACTGCAGGTGAGGTTAACATTTTCAACGCGGCTATTCATTTTTAGAAACCTTTCAATGTGTATCTCAAGAACTACTGATCCAATACTGGGCATGTTTGTACTTATTTTAATGTGATTCCCATGCTATTTCCAAATAAAGTGATAAAGTTCAATAATGTTGACATTTTTTGAAATATTTTGTGAAATTTTGGAAGATCATGAGAGAAGACTTGAACAACAACTAGCAGATATATTAGAAAGGGGGCTACAGGTGTGGTTAACACTTCAATGCGGCTATTCATTTTTAGAAACCTTTCAATGGCTATCTCAAGAATTACTGAACCAATACTAGGCATGTTTGTACTTATTTTAATGTAATTCTCATGGTGATTCCAAATATGGTGATCAAATTCAATAATTTTGCCATTTTTGAAACATTTTGTAAAATGTTGGAAGATCATGAGAGAAGACTTGAACAACAACTGGCAGATATATTAGAAAGGAGGCTACAGGTGAAGTTCAACGCGGCTATTCATTTTTAGAAACTTTCAATGTCTATCTCAAGAATTACTGAACCAATACTAGGCATGTTTGTACTTATTGTAATGTGATTCCCATGCTGATTCTAAATATGGTGATAAAGTTCAATAATTTTGACATTTTTGAAACATTTTGTGAAATTTTGGAATGTCGTCTGCTGACGCCTGCCGCATGTTAAGTGTCAATTTATGCTGATGACATGTACTAAGGTCGCTTCTACGACAACTTTTATGTCATAAATCAAAGTCCTTCTCTGATTCAGCGAACGGTCGTGGCCAGTTGACTTCATTTCAAACTCGAACGATTAGTCGCTCACGACGTAATAAACATAGTACTTTTCAACCAATGGGGGGGGGGGGCGGTGGTTATTTTGCTTCGAACATTTGCATAACTAATCAGCAGCCATTATCCAGCTTGCTGTCTGCTCGGCCAAAAAACCCTGAAAATATGTGCGACTACCGGCGATGTAGTATGGCGAATGAGTAGCTGAGGGTCGTGGCTTATTGGGTGGGCCGACAGGCCGACGTGTGGAGAGTCCCCGGATCGATTTACAGTCAGTCTCCGGCGATCTAGTTAGTTTTTTTCCCTTTCAAAATTGTAAACTCGGTTAGGGTTATGATAAGAGTGGAGTATTGCTTCCAAAAATATGAGCAATTAAAGGGTTTCAAAACAGTAGAATACAAAAGAAAATCTACCCTCTGTTTCATTATATCTCAAAATCAATATTTCTGACTTCCGACTCATTTTGCTTGATCACATGTCAATTGTTTTTAAATATGCATTTATTTGACAAACTCTTTTCAATGTTCACATCTTTGTCTACTAAACTGTACTATAACTATTTCTAGACAACAACAGGACCAGATGCAGAACCTAATCTACCAAGGAAGACTGGTGGTGTAAGAAAGAAAGGAAAGGTAGCTAAAAGAGGTAAGGTAGACACATGTTTAACATGCTTCCTCGAAGCCCAAAGAAGATTTCTTGATGCACCCCAGCATGCTTAGCGCTCCTACAGTACCAGCAGGGCTTATCACCAAAACAAACAGTGCCACACATGTGTTAAAGTAATTAACAGCTGGAGGTTGTCTGGACTTCCACCTACTTATACATGGTAGAGATAGGCATAACTTGGTCAAATATATTAAAAGAAGTTGAATTCCAACTAAAACATATATATTCCAAAAATAAAGGGTCTTTAAGAAAAACAAGAAAGGACTGAATTGAAGTCGCATCAATTGTACTACTTGCAGAAAGATTTTCTTAAAGACCCTCGTTTGACCACATTAATAAGCCTTTCATTGTATGCAATGTCAATGGGAGGGAACCAGTAGACACTAGTTGCAGAAATCAGTAGGTCATATGATGAAAATGATGCATGCTGGGGTGCATCAAGAAATCTTCTTTGCTCGAAGCCACAATTAAATATTAAGTAGATAATCCTTGTAAATACATAAATATTGACGTCAAATAAATATTTCAGAGTATACCTTTGATAAAAATGTTCATGAAGTGCAAGCAGGCCTGGAAAAAGCCTCCGTCCACCTGCCCATAGCGGGTAACTTTTGCGTCGTGCAGATGAAGATGCAAAAATACCCGCCCAACTGGCAGTTAAAGTTTTTCAAACTCACAGTGAAATGGAGTTATACTGGCTGGTGGAATTTTTGTCAGGGCAGGTATTTTTGTGAGTTACATGCCCGATTGGCTCGTTGAAAAAAATCTGTTCCAACCCTGAGTGCAATCAAAATATTGAGAAGGAATGACCTACCAACCACAAGAATACTAAAATAAGAAAGAGGCTCCTATGTGTAAGACATTGTTGTATTCACTAAAATTATGATTACTTCCTCCTGTATTTTGATAGAAAAACTCCTTTTTGTATTTGAAACTAAAAACAAAAATCTCCTCCTTCATTTCGTTTTACAAAAGTCTGTTAAAAAATAACAAACTTTGTGTTAACCAGGTGACAGATCTTCCATCCCTTTAACCCTTTAAACCCGACGAGCCGCTAGAGCGACTTACGCGTATGTGTACCCGGTGAGACGCTGGAGCGGCTTACAGGTGTGTATGCAATCAACCATGTAATATGGACTATAGGCTCAGTTGGTAGGTCATTCCTTCTCAATATTTTTGGATTCAGAGTCCAACTAGACTATGTGTTGATTAGGAGGAAGTGGAAGAATAGTATAACAAATGCTGAAGCCTACAACTCATTTGCAAGCATTGGATCTGACCACAGGATAGTAACAACAAAGGTACGACTCAGTTTAAGAGCCAATAACAAATCACCACAAAAAAAGGTCAAATATGACTGGACGAAGTTAGCAACAGACCCTGAACTCCAGGATAGGTATACATTGGAATTACGTAACTGATATGCGTTACTATCTGAGGAAAAATGTGAAGATCAATCAGAGCGATATGAGTGCTTGATCCAGGCAAACAAGGAAGCTGCAGAAAAAGTAATGCCAAAGGTGCCTAAAAAGCAGAGAAAAGCTTTGTGCTATGATTCAAAGGTTGAAGAAGCAAGGGAACATCTGAAAGAAGTGCATAAGAGACATGTCCAAGAAAACACCAAGGATACTCATGCAGAACTAGAAGAAAATAAAGCACAGCTAGACAGAGCTTATGAAAAGGCAAATACTGAATTTATTGAGAAGAAATTGAAAGAATATGAGGAGGCAAACCTGAATCACAGACACCACCTAGCTTGGAGCATTATCAATGATGTAAGCAACAGGAAAGTGTCAAGGAGTGGTCGACTAAAAGGAAGTACAAAGGAGGAAAGGATAAACAACTGGCATGAGCACTTCCAAAAACTGCTTGGAAACCCTCCAGAAGTCACAAATGAGGATGAGATTATTCCAGGTGTTTTTGACGAACTGCCTATAAGAACAGATGCATTTGATATGGATGAATATCTAAAGGCAAAAAATGCTATAAAGGAAGGAAAAAGCTTTGGGGAAGATGGAATACCACCTGAGGTTATCAAGAGATGCTCAATTGATGATATAGTCCTTGATTACTGTAATAAAGCTCTTCTGAACCGGCAAAAACCCAACCAGTGGTCCATTCTGAATCTCATCCCTGTGCCCAAGAGTGGAGACCTCAGTTTGACAGCAAACTACAGAGGAATCAGCCTAAGCTCAATCATTGCAAAAACAGGATGTTACTTAATAGAATTCGACCACATCTTGATGACAAACTTAGAGCAAATCAATGTGGCTTCAGGGAAAGAAGATCCACTACTGAACAGATCCTAGCCTTGAGGAGAATAATTGAAGGTATAAAAGACAAACACCTCCCAGCTGTAATAACGTTCATAGACTTTAAGAAAGCCTTCGATACCATCCACCGAGGCAAGATGATACAAATCCTTAAAGCATATGGTATTCCAGGCACCATAGCTCATGCAATTGAAGACACATACCAGGGTACCAAGGCCAAAGTTATAACATCAGATGGTGACACAGATGAATTTGACATCCTGGCTGGAGTGCTACAAGGTGACACGCTTGCCCCTTATCTGTTCATCATAGTATTGGACTATTGCCTTAGATCTGCAATCAGTGGTGAAGAGGAGAGACTAGGATTCACAATCACACCTAGGAAGAGTCGCAGAGTTGGTCCTTTGAATATGATAGACCTCGACTTCGCTGACGACATTGCACTCCTTTCAGACACTGCCACACAAGCACAAGAACTGCTTAATAAGGTTGAGGATGCTGCACTCTGTGTTGGACTGCACATGAATGCCAAGAAGACTCAGTTCATGGCATATAACCAACCAAGTTGTGTCACAATACAAACAGTAGACGGCAGCTCTCTGAAAGAAGTTCATGACTTCAAATATCTTGGGTCATGGGTCCAGAGTTCTGAGCAAGACATCAAGGTCAGAAAAGCACTGGCATGGAAGGCATGCAACAAATTGAATAGCATATGGAAGTCCAATCTCCCGAGGCCCCTGAAAATTAAACTATTCCAAGCCACAGTTGAAAGTGTGCTGTTGTATGGTTGTGAGACCTGGACCATAACAAAGAAAATCAGGAAAGCCTTGGATGGGTGTTACACCAGAATGCTAAGGGCAGCTCTGAATGTGAGTTGGAAACAACACATGACAAACAAAGAACTGTATGGTAACATACCTCATGTCACCTCCAAAATCACTACCTGGAGGCTAACATTTGCAGGGCATTGTAAGAGAGCTGAAGGAAGTCCAGTATCCAAACTAGTCACATGGCAGCCTACCCAGGGAAAGAGAACCCAAGGACGTCCCATGAAGACCTATGTGGACTTGCTGCAAGATGACACCGGATACCAAACCAAGGAAATTGAAACCAGCATGCAGGACAGACGTTTTTGGAGAGCCATCATCAGTGCCCGACAGCAAGAGTCGACGGAGTGAGTGAGTGAGTGAGGATGTCCAAAGTGGTTTGATTACATAGATAAGACTACTGCGCATCTAAAAATTGCCGGGTCAAAGTTCAGAGGCTTGTTGTTATCAAATAACGAGTGTTTCTATCAGCGCATTTTGCTTGCTGTTTTTTCGTGTCTTTTCGCATCAAAATTACATCGAAATGTGGCGTGTTTTGGACATGATGGACGATAGTGATACTGCTTAGGATTTGTTTAGATGATAGTTCTGGCATTTCAGATGATTTTGAGACCCGGGCATTGAATGGGCATTGATGGAAATCATAAGCTTTTCATGTATTTGCGGTAATGTATCAGTATCAGTATCGGTGTACGGGTGGGTTTTGGGGTCCAAAATATCGCCATTTTTATTTATTTTTGTCCTGAAAGCACAATCCAAGCAATCCAAGTAAACTGTTATTGTTTTTATATGATTGTATAATATTACAGATGATTCGGAACAAGTTTAGTATTGTTTTATCCATTTCCTGCAAAAATCAAAATTTTGTGCGTTACCCCCGGAATGGCCAGGGTCAGCGGTACACATTGCCTGGCGCGGTCAGGGTTCAAAGGGTTAAATCACAGACATATTCGCCCAGTTCAAACATCTTCCTGATATATTTATAAGCATGATATTTTGTAGATACAAATCTGAAAGTAGCCTTTTTAGTATCCAATGTAGATATATTTTGCCTAAATTTGCATTAATTTATAGCTATACTTTAGGCAATTTAGCACAATAGTCTGCTATATATTTTTACATTTCATGGAATTTCAGATTTCTTTTTTTACTTTGATCATGCCTGAAATATCAATTTATATTATCATTTAGATACGGACTTCACGGATGAAAGTGATGAAGAAAACAGGCAACCAAGGGAAGTTGAGAAACACCACAGTAGAGCCGGTAGAGTTTCTAGTTCTAATGCTAAGTCCCATCAGGCTGGGAGTAAGCAACAGAAACCTACTAGCAGGGCAAAGTTAAAAGAGCAGACAAGGTGAGATTACAGTTTAGGCCTAAAAAAAAGTAGGGTTGGTCAGTCGGTTGGTGTTTGTTTGCTTTCCCAGTTTATTTTTTGATTTTTGGTGAATTTTCAACAATTTTTATATTGGAAAAAATTATTTCAAAAATGTTCAAAAGACCCAACAACAAACAAACAAAAACCCAAACAAATCGGTCCATTAAACCCGTTTCTTTCGTGAACTATGTTATAAGAACATTTTAAAAAAAATCAAATATTTTCAAATTTCAAAAAATGTTTCAAAAATTTCCCAAATTTTCCCCAAATTGGAAAAACTAAACAAAAAAACCAAACAAATCGGTGGATTGAACCTTGAACCTATAGAACATGGTTTTTCTTTTGTGGCCTTATGTTATAAGAACATTTAACTTAATTCTATTCAGATATTTATAGCATAAACAACTTGTTTAAGGCAACAAAAGAAAAGGTTATATTCTGTCGGCAGGATCAACCCATGATTTGTAAATTGTAGGCTTTTTTCCCCTTAATGTTGAAATTTTTGATCAAATTTTGGCACTTTTAACTTTTAGTTCTTCAACATTTTTTGTCTCGCCTGATATATATCATGATGAAACTATGCACTCACTATTTCTGTCTGTCCAGGAGGGTCTGTATTATATCCCTCAAAATAAGCCAGCTCTGTGGTTCGCGAACCAACATAAACATACCTTTACTTTTACATGATACAATATCCTTCCAACCCCTCTACTGCTGCAAAAAATAGTAGTCTTTTCATTACTAATATGTAATCAGACACTATCGCTCAAGCAGGGAAGATGTGCTGTTCGAGAACCGCCTTGTTGATGGTGGTATTTAACCCCAATCACTTTGATTAAAATGCCTGTTCAACCTGCCCTACCTATAAGGTCTGTCCATTCTTGTAGAACAGGTTTTTTTGTTGCCTACAAATACTTTTGACACTTGGTGTGACCCAAAGAGCCTGACAGACCCATTTTTATAGAAATTGGTGAATACATATTTCACATGCAATACCAGTACAATTTTTTTGGGGGGTGGGGGAGGGGGGGGGGGGGGGGGGGGGTGTTATGTGGTTGGGTGGGGGAGCTTATCAAAAAACAGTAACATGTTTACAGATTAAAAATAAATGTAATGGTTATTATGAAAGGGGAAAAAAAGAACAAAACCTAACCTACCTAAACAGTCTGTTTGCCTGCAAAATGTTTTTTCTTACTCGCCTAAGTTACTATTTTCCATTATGGTATCAATTCATTTTAACTGTCAGTTATATTAAATTCAATATAGTTAGGCCAAACAAAGAAGAAGGTCTGTCTCAGAAGCCCGCCCGCATTGGTATGTGAAATGAGCTACGGCGCGTAGGTCTATGCGCTGAGGGCTAAAAAAAATTAAAAACATTTTGGGATTTTTTTTTTTAAAAAAGGCTAAAAATGTTCTCTGTAAGCTTGGATTAGCTACAAACAAAAAAAATAGAAAAAAAAAATTGCATACCTCAAAGCCTATTTTCCAAAAAAAAAAAAAAATTGCACAGCATTTAGCTTATTTACAAAATGTTTCTGAGACAGACTTTCTTCTTTGTTTGGTCTCATAACACTATATCTACTTACACTCATTATTGTATACAGTAAATCATTTGGAAAGACTAGGCAAGCTACAAACCCAAGTGATGGAACAACCACAAGTTCACCTCCCAGTGGTTGTGGTCCTGCTAGACATCAGAAGGCTAGCAGAGTGGTTCCTACTACCGCTGATCAGGATGCAGAAAAACTGGTAAACTTTAATGATGTACACTCGTCCAAAGAAGTTCCTTGCCACTCATTGAAGTTCAAATATTGAAGTTCAAATATTTCACATAAATATTTAATATAAATTAAACAATTGCATGTCAAAATAAGCAGACAATTATAATTCTCTATCATGTCTGTATGAAATTAAGATGTACGCATTCATGCATGGCTGAGCACATTTATTAAGCAATGGTAAGGTTCATATTGTGTTCTATCATTGACATTAACATTTGAATGGAGGGATTATCCAATTTTTTGCAATCTTCTTCCACAGACCTTGCCATTGTCAAGTGAATGGGATCTGCCATGCATGAGTGATCATGTCTAAATTCCATGTTAAGCTGTTAGAGGATTACTTTCTGCTTATTTTGATATACAATTATATATATTCTATTAAATATTAATTTGAAATATTTGGACTTTACTAAGTGGCAAGGAACTTCAAGTTCTTTGGACGAGTGTATTTCAAAATAAATTTAAGTTGTCTCATAACCCTTAAACTCCTGAACCCCATGAAATCCCATTTGACAACTATGCTGGCAACATGTGCCACCTCAGTCTATTTCCTTGGTTGCTGACGATGGGTGATAAATGGTTTATCCCGCTAAATTTCAACCCCATTGAATAGTTTTTTCAACATTTCCATCCCAAAAGTGTTGGGATTAAGGGAGAGTGATTCTTAAAGACTTAGCCATGTTATGCAGAACGTGAAAGAATTCCAAGTTAAGATTAGGTCTGAAAATCAACATTGGCCCTATGGACGCACGTCTTCATCTGTTGTGCGCATCTAAAGCTGCACCATACGTGGGCTCGACCTCACACATTGATTGGTTACCGGATTTCTGTGTCGGAATTTTCATGCATGCGCGATTAGCTAAACAAAGTGCGCCCATGTGTGTCTCACTATGGAGGATATGTGCTGTAAGTACATTGTAATGTTGTAAGGCCAAAAAAAAAAAGGTTTCAATTTTTTTTCTTTTCAATTTAGACCTGATCGTCATTTATTTGGCCAAAAAGTTGGATTTTGCAAGATTTTTTTGAGAAATAAAAAAAAAAAAAAAAATAATAATAATAATTTTTTTAAAATCTTTAAAAAAAAACACCCACTAAAAAAGAAAGCTAACGCTGGCGGTTTCAGGAATGCGCGCAGGTCATTTGAGACAAACTTCTTTTTTTTGCCTAATGCCTTGAATAATATTTGTGCAGATTCTGATGCAAGAACTAGATGGAGAGCGTGAGAGACGATGGAAGGCTGAGCAAGCTGCGATACGCCTGGCAGATCACATCAAAGACTTACAAAGCAAAGGTAATACAAGAAGATTATAAAACAGAATGTGTATAAAGGTCCACCAACGAGGATCAGATTCATATTTTGTACTCAACATGATTAAAGGTCCAGTGGTTGCGAAACATGGTTTGATAACATCAAGGAATGGACCGGTATGAGTCTGATAAAGGCTAAGCGTCTGGCACACGACAGAGCAACTTGGAGAAAGATGATCCGGAGATGTGAACGTTTGGCAGCCGATCCCCACAACTGATGGAGGCCCAAGGCAAGGCAAGGTTGCAGAGCTCTAATATTTAGTGGCATATTTGGAGACAATACATTTTGTGTCTCTGTAGATTACCCAAAGGTTGTAACAAAGGATATAATTGTGGACAAGATATCAAGAAGTGGTGTTTTGGACAAGTGCCTCACTGCAAAAAGAGACCCCATGATGGCACTGTTACCACAAAATCGGACAAGTTTGCTGGGGATAGGGCTTTTTCGGTGGCTGCTCCTATTCAATGTAACAAGATTCCAGTAAATATTTGTAGTGCTCCTACAGTCACAGGGTTCAAATCCCTTCTGAAAACACCTCTTCTCCTAATTTGTGCTCTTTCCTTGTTTGTATTGTTTTTGTTTTTGTCGTTGCGCTTTTTATCCTTTGGCAAAGGTGCATTATAAATGCTGTGTTTTTATTATTATTATTATTATTAAGAAGAATTGGAGGTTATGATAAACAATAGTTGTTGTCTAGATAAATATGCGGTGTGTGTGAAAAAGTTGTTTGCCAAGTGTGAAGCATGCACACAGCAGAGTGAACAAAGAAGTATGTAATTTATTCTTCAACAGTCAAATCTTAATGTCAACAACTTTTCATATCAGATGTATTTTGCATTTAATGAAAAAGATACATACTATTTGTGACCATCCACCATGAACCAGGTGCAAAGTAGCAAATTTGACTGTTTGAGTTATATGCATATCTTTAGAGAACAAACCTTTAGCCTTAAAATGATACCTTACTTGCCTTATATTCGGACGACCATTCGAATATTAGGCAAGTAAGGTATCATTTTAAGGTGTACCGCTCCACTCTCAAAGGGGTTATTTTGAGAAAAATGACTTTAAAGATGCCAATTAGATAGGTTTAGAGCAAGCGTGTGCAACCTGCGGGCCACATGCGGCCCGCCGACCTCTAATCTGCGGCCCGCGAAGCAATCCTAAAATTCCCATTGATGCGGCCCGTTTTAACCGGAACTCTCTAGTTTTACACAAATGGCGGATTTATTTAGTGGTGTGCTCCCTTATAATTAGTGGGGTGACGCGCTGCGTTTAGTAAATATAACTCGAAAGCGTGATTGCGTAATAAAATCCTGGTTAAAATGGCGCTTGCAGCAGCAACAGTGAGTATAAAGAGGAAATTACACGAAGAGAAGCGAGTATTCCATGAGCAATGGACTTCCCCTCTCCCTATTACTCCTCCTCCGGACGTGTTTTGGAATGTTTGACAATCACTGCGGCCCGTGAATAGATCTCAAAATCACAATGCGGCCCGTGTGGTAGAAAAGGTTGCACATGCTTGGTTTAGAGTACAACTACCCCTAAAAATACAAGAATGTCACCATTTTCTGACCCGTTTATCATTCTGACATGTTCTAGAGTGATCATTAAAACACGATTTTCAAACAATCTTAATTTCAAAATGTTTGACTTTTTTTACTAATAGGGTTGTATTGGCTTTTAGCAAAGTGCGACTTTGCACCTGGCTCGTTGTGGATGGTCATATTTGATGTACTCACTGCCCACATTTGATTGTGGGAGATGAAACCCATTTTTGGCCAAATTTAGTAAGTTTGGTGCTATTCCTCCTCCTCCTGTTATTCCAATTCATTTGATCTGTACTTCCTTTATAGACCATTTCAAATACGAAAATATACGAATGCTTCCGATTAGCCGAGTGATCTGACGCTCGGTTACATGACCTGTCAGCTCTCAGGTCATGTCCATGTGCCGGAGAAAAACAAACATGTTTTTCACCCGTCTGCCCGTGTGGTAGATCGCGCTGGTGTTGGTGATAGATTGTATCCCTCACAAAGTTGATGTTGCGGCATTTCAGTAACAAAAAACGGTGAGATGAAAGAGATTTGGGGTAATATTTTCACTTTTTACCATCTGCTCGATACATTTGGAATTTGCCGGTCAACTCCTTTGTTGAAAAAAAACCCCCAAAATAGTCTCGTTCTACGTTTTACTTTTCATGTGTGCACGCGTGTATGTAAACATTGTAAATCACTAGGCGGACAATCAACTAGGACAATGCTGTACATGCGATCAACTATTGGGAAGAACGCGCAACGCACCTACCACGTGACCTGTTTTTCCGAAGATTTCCGATCTCAATTTGAAATGGTCTATATTTGTATTCATTTCAGCCCAAGAGGAGAGAGAGCTTAATGATGTTGCCATACAGGCCACTACTAGACTTAAGCATGCGCTTATGAACGAGAAAGAGACAAAGTCAAGATTAGAGGAACAACTACAGCTGTGCATGGTAACATCAAAACGTGTTACAAAGTATTATCATAATAGTTTGAACAGTTCCATATTGGGGGAGCCTCCTAACAGCAGAGTATTATCATAATAGTTTGAACAGTTCCATATTGGGGGAGCCTCCTAACAGCAGAGTATTATCATAATAGTTTGAACAGTTCCATATTGGGGGAGCCTCCTAACAGCAGAGTATTATCATAATAGTTTGATCAGTTCCAAATTGGGGGAGCCTCCTAACAGCAGAGTATATCATAATAGTTTGATCAGTTCCATATTGGGGGAGCCTCCTAACAGCAGAGTATATCATAATAGTTTGATCAGTTCCAAATTGGGGGAGCCTCCTAACAGCAGAGTATTATCATAATAGTTTGATCAGTTCCAAATTGGGGGAGCCTCCTAACAGCAGAGTATATCATAATAGTTTGATCAGTTCCAAATTGGGGGAGCCTCCTAACAGCAGAGTATATCATAATAGTTTGATCAGTTCCATATTGGGGGAGCCTCCTAACAGCAGAGTATATCATAATAGTTTGATCAGTTCCAAATTGGGGGAGCCTCCTAACAGCAGAGTATATCATAATAGTTTGATCAGTTCCAAATTGGGGGAGCCTCCTAACAGCAGAGTATTATCATAATAGTTTGATCAGTTCCAAATTGGGGGAGCCTCCTAACAGCAGAGTATATCATAATAGTTTGATCAGTTCCATATTGGGGGAGCCTCCTAACAGCAGAGTATTATCATAATAGTTTGATCAGTTCCAAATTGGGGGAGCCTCCTAACAGCAGAGTATATCATAATAGTTTGATCAGTTCCAAATTGGGGGAGCCTCCTAACAGCAGAGTATATCATAATAGTTTGATCAGTTCCAAATTGGGGGAGCCTCCTAACAGCAGAGTATTATCATAATAGTTTGATCAGTTCCAAATTGGGGGAGCCTCCTAACAGCAGAGTATATCATAATAGTTTGATCAGTTCCATATTGGGGGAGCCTCCTAACAGCAGAGTATTATCATAATAGTTTGATCAGTTCCAAATTGGGGGAGCCTCCTAACAGCAGAGTATATCATAATAGTTTGATCAGTTCCAAATTGGGGGAGCCTCCTAACAGCAGAGTATTATCATAATAGTTTGAACAGTTCCATATTGGGGGAGCCTCCTAACAGCAGAGTATTATCATAATAGTTTGATCAGTTCCAAATTGGGGGAGCCTCCTAACAGCAGAGTATATCATAATAGTTTGATCAGTTCCATATTGGGGGAGCCTCCTAACAGCAGAGTATTATCATAATAGTTTGATCAGTTCCAAATTGGGGGAGCCTCCTAACAGCAGAGTATATCATAATAGTTTGATCAGTTCCATATTGGGGGAGCCTCCTAACAGCAGAGTATTATCATAATAGTTTGATCAGTTCCAAATTGGGGGAGCCTCCTAACAGCAGAGTATATCATAATAGTTTGATCAGTTCCATATTGGGGGAGCCTCCTAACAGCAGAGTATTATCATAATAGTTTGATCAGTTCCAAATTGGGGGAGCCTCCTAACAGCAGAGTATATCATAATAGTTTGATCAGTTCCATATTGGGGGAGCCTCCTAACAGCAGAGTATATCATAATAGTTTGATCAGTTCCATATTGGGGGAGCCTCCTAACAGCAGAGTATTATCATAATAGTTTGATCAGTTCCAAATTGGGGGAGCCTCCTAACAGCAGAGTATTATCATAATAGTTTGATCAGTTCCAAATTGGGGGAGCCTCCTAACAGCAGAGTATATCATAATAGTTTGATCAGTTCCATATTGGGGGAGCCTCCTAACAGCAGAGTATTATCATAATAGTTTGATCAGTTCCAAATTGGGGGAGCCTCCTAACAGCAGAGTATTATCATAATAGTTTGATCAGTTCCAAATTGGGGGAGCCTCCTAACAGCAGCGAAAGAATACAGGAGGATGTAAGTGCGCATAAAAGCAACAAGCGCGCTGTGCATTATATATGTGACGCTTGCGTTCGGCCCAAACTGTGTGCGCAGGGCTGGAAAAAATGCAAAGTTTTCCTGCATGGGAAATTCGACGAAGTTGGATTTCCCGCTGGTTTGGCGGCGAAGGGGGACTGCCCCCCTCAGAAGCTTAAGCATTTTGGAAAATTAAGGTCCAATTGATGCCATGGTGCATCATTTTATGTAATATCGGCTGCCCATTACTCTCGAAATCCCGCGAGATGGCAACATTTCCCGGCAAGGAGCTTGCCATTTTGCCCTCTTTTTCCCGTCCTGAGTGTGCGTGTGCCATAATTGCGCGTATACTCTTGTATTACTTTTGCGCGCAGAGAGATAAAAACCGAATATTTCTCGCCAATTTGGAACTGATTAAACTATATTTTAATGTATGTATGATAAAATAAAAAAATCTTATAAATCCTACAAAATTCTAGGCTGAAAAGATATATCCAGTAGATGCTATAGGCAAAACTTAATGTAGGGATTTATTCCAAAGGAGGTGTACCACACATAAATCTCTGTACTAACCACTTATTGGTAAATCTTAAGACTTTTGCATTTATCATTTGAATCTTGGAGTTATCAAACCCATAATTTGGAATAACACTGCTTTAAGATGCACTTTCATGTACAAAAGAAAACACCGTGTTTAACAAACAGGTCACAGACATTTACATTGATGTAAATAGTTTGAGGATACATAATGTTAAAAGGGTGTATAGTGTTATGAAAAATTGCTTGGGCAACATAAAATAGAATTACTGACAATGTTCTACAGGCCAGATTTTTTTTTAAATTGGGGGACTTTTTTATGCACGTTTGACAACTGACCAACTTGCCGAATAACAATTTTTTCACAAAATTTGTACAGATATATGGGTTTTGTGTCATTTGAAGAGAAAAATAGACAAGTTCGCTTGTAGAACAGGTTTTTTTAAATTTTTTGCTTAAGGCCACGAATCACACCTCCCCCCATTTAAAAAAAAAAAAAAAAATGAATTTGTAAATTTGTTTAAAATGTGTGCATTTTTTTTGTTTTGTTTTGGAACCACCCCCCCCCCCCCCCTCCCCCGGCACTCTCTCAAATGTTTGAATCAGCAGCACATTTCCCAAGATTAAAAATGCCACCAGACCCACCAACCCTACCTGAGAGGTCCGTTTGACCATAGAACAGGGTTTTTTTTGTCACCTAAGCCTAAGCCATATATCTTTTTTTACACGATCCATATTTAGGACCAAATCAAAGCGTTATCCACATCCTTGGAGACATCACAGAAATCTGAGGAGGAACAACGCAAGACACTACATGCAATGGAGAGTACAGCTACCAAGATGGAATCGGAGAGATTACAACATCAAGCACATGATGTAAGAAATACAGGGTTTATACTGGAACATAATAGTTGCCAGTATCGCTCGATACTGGTACAATTTTACTGTTCCAGTATCGGTCGGAACACCAAATTGTGTTCTAGTATTGAGCAATACTGGGGCGATTTTATGTTCCAGTATCGGGTGATACGGGTACACAATGCTACCATTGTAATTTGCCTCGGTATTGAACGATACATAATTTGTTCCAGTATCGCCCGTTACTGGTACATTTGAAATGTCACAGTATTGTCCGATACTGGAACACTGACTTTGTACCAGTATCGAACCAAATTGGGTGTTCCAGGATTGGATGATACTAGTACAGTCCAGAATCTGGGACCTAAAGTACACTTTTTCCTGTTGCCCGCCCTAATTTTCCATCACCTTCGTGAAGCTCACATGATTCTTTTTGTGTTTCTTTTATGAAATGTAAGGATTTTAAAAGTAGGTGACCCGATCACTTTTGCTTTTTCCAATCAAAATTATGATTTATTAAATTAATTTATTAATTTATTAATTAAATCTTTATAGCTGTGTGTATTTTCACCATTATGTTATGTCACAATTTAGTTCAGGTACTACTGATTTTATCAAAGCAAAGGAGTTTTTCCCAATTTCTATTTGAAGCGAATGCATTGTTTCTAATTGAAATTGATCTGCTGAAAAGAAGACCATCCATTCATGAAAATTGACTGCTTATTTTTTAGAGCAAAAGATTAACCGAGTATCAGATGAGAGCAGCTGCTGTTGGACGTGAACTTGATCTTGTGAAAACTCAATGCAAACAACAGGAGGGTAAAATACAGCAATTACAAGAGCTACTGGCTAACAGAGAACAGGAACATAGGTGGGGTTATAACTTTACAATGGCAAATTCATAATGTTCACATTCACGAAAAGAAGGAAAGGATTGGACATCCAAAGCTTATAATAATCCGATTAATTATTGAACGAACTAGTTCCCACTTAGCGTATACGCACCAACGAGATATATAGGTGATTGATGTATCGCTAGTGCGGGAATTTGTGCATACTTTCATGCTTATGCAGCATACAGCGCTAGTGTGTACGCATTAATACTGCATACGCAGCACACGCTGCTTGAACTTGTTACGTAGAACGCTATTCCGGAATTGTTTGTTCAATTATTAATTAAATTATAGCAGGTATGGGATTCTAAAACACTGCTGTCTGTACTCAAGTGATAAAAAAAAGAATCCAAGTATTTACAGGCAACTATAGTGTAATCAGTTCCAAATTGGCGAGAAATATTTGGTTCTTATCTCTCCGCGTCCGCATGCAAAAGTAATTGTGGCCACACATACTATTCTGGACGCAAGCACGAGTCACGCATATGATGCACAGTGCGCTGTTGCCTTCATGCACGCCAACGACCCTCTGTATTAATTCGCTGCTGTAAGGAGGCTTCGCCAATTTGGAACTTATCAAACTATAATGCATCTATCACTAGAATACACACTAATGTCACGTTCATACTTCAGGTGAGGTTAATTGTAGATCAAAAAAAGATTCCACTGTAGAGCCTCCTTCAGAGAAGTACTACTCTTGTCTATTTTGTGGACCATTGATTGATGATCACATAGAAGTTTTTCTACTGTGAACATTTGTGTATAGAGTTTAATAACATCAGATTATCTGCTCCAAATGACAAGTCCTGGTACATTATTAAAGTTACGCTCTTGTCCACGTACCCAGTAGAACCCAGAACAAATATTCATTGTGTTTGTTTAGGGTCCTTTTCTGTCCATCCAGTTTTCCATAAATACATTGATATCTCGTGACAAACTCAAAGTACTTTCAATGTGGCAGGGTCTACAATAAAGATAACATTTGTCAGAAATCCTCATGTACTAACTAAACGCCTCAACCAACGCTCAAGCACTGAGCATCACAACATTCTACTGCTAAGCGCTAGCGTTTGCCACCGCTACGCGTGTCATGTTGGCTCTGACCCATGTGTTTCTATGCCATAATGACTGCGGGGAAACCTGCGTAATGTGTCATGAACACTAACACACGTGTGAGAGGGCTAATGAGTTTAGCGTTGAGGAGTATGTTTAGCCTCTTTCAAATTCATTATTTCAATATCTTTTTTTCAAGGTGATTTTCTCTTTCATTTAGCCTAATACCGTATTGTATCATGCTCTAATACCCTATACAGACATCAAGTGGACAACATGTATCGCTTGAATAGTCCAGAGATCCAAAATGTGATACAAAGAGAGATGAATAGGGAGAAAGAGAGACAGCAACAGGAGAATAAGCTATATCAGGAAAGGTTGGTGTGCACACTCAATTGTAATTCATTTAGAAAGTGTCCCAAAATTACTACACTTTTTTCGATGCAAGTTAATTACAATATGTGACCCATCACATAGAAACAGACAAGTTGTTGCCAAACCTTATATGTGATGCGATCTGTGAAAACCCGTCGGATGTCGCAAAATGTGAACTAGGGATTATGGGTAAAATGTAAAAAAGAAAAGAAAAAAAATCTTTTTTTTTTAAAGAATTTTTTAGAGAATTAATGGCCAATACTTTGTGTCATCATCTTTTATGGAATTTCACCTTCAAAAACTGACTTAGGTCACTTTTCTTTTAAACCTTGTTTGTTGTTATTCTATTGAAATATGTATCTGTTTTGGCCTGTTTTCATGATTTCTTGTTTTGTAGCTTTTTATTACATTACAATCATCATTCACTCGTAACTTTTTTTGTAGTGATCATAGAAAAATGACCGAAACAGTTCTGTAATCAGCACAGTTTTAGCTTCCTTATGATATAAAATCTCCAATATGAAAATTCCCACCATGCGGCAGGTTTTCACAGATCGCATCACATATGCAGCAAAGTAGAAAAAAAAAATTGATCTCCTCTCATGCTCATTCATTAAGTTAGACGTCATTTTGAAGCTATAAATAAGGTTTGTAACATAAAATTAAAATATCATGTTTCCTTTTTTGAAGACAACTGGTCTGTTTTAATGTGATGGTCACATAAAAATGCTATCTCAATTCTGGAACAACATAACTGGTTACCAATCAACAAGTGAGTCATCTTTTAGACCATTTTATGTTTGTTTTTTCAGTTAATCTGATAAGGATTCTCTGGCACTGGCTTTTTTACTTGTCAATTCAGGGCTAGAAAAAATGTTTATTTCCTGGGGAAAAAAACCAAAATTTCCCAGAAAGTAAGCAAGATTTCCCTCCATTTCTTATTTATTTCTTTATTTGGAAATGAAAATTTCCCTCCAAATACCCAAATTCCCAGGAAGGAGTTTCCTGAATTCCATTTTTTTCCAGGCCTGTTTGCCATTGTGCTGTACAATGTATTCACAGGAATATGTGTAGTTGTGCTTGACTCCCGATTCAATTTGTCTGAGGGAAGATAATACAGATACAGGTCTAAAGGTGAATACATAAGAAGAGTTAAGGAGGAACATTTTATTTTCAGGTTTGTCCAGATTCCAAATGCTCAGGGAACGAGCTTTAAAATGATATGCAAACATGTCATTATTGCTCAATATGTTTTCCCCGTCAAAAATCAAATTGAAATGTAAACATTCCTTTGTTTACTATTGCCTTTTGGCATGTTCAATGGTACATATCTCCTTATGCACACTGGCAACTCATATTGCTCATTATGTGGTGACAAGTCTCAAATAGACTAAAATATAAAATAATTGGTCTGTTTTGAATGGCATGACCGTATGCACCTGTGTTATAAAACAATATTATTGAATTGATATACCGCAACATAATTGTTTTCTTATTTTACAGAATACAGACATTAACTAAACAGTACTCAGAGTTAGAAAATGAATTCCGCATGGCCTTACAGATAGAAGCTGAAAGATTCAATGAGGTAATTATTCTTTCATGATAGAACTTGTTTGTAAAGTATTCATTTTATTTTATCTAATTTATTTAGTTTTTCAAACAAATCCTCTTTTTAGTGCTGGGTTGTGCTTGTCTCCAGACCGTAGAATGAAATACAAAAGTGAATTTGCAATAGCATGCATATCGCTGCATAGCGAATTTATTATATTAAATCAATTGAACTGCTGGATGGTAAGGGATTCCAAATCCCTAAAAACACAACATATTAAATGCATCCACTGGCCAAGAAAAAAGCCTAGATGAGCATCAGTGCACAAGCTTAAAGCAAACCATCACATTCAAGCTAGAAGTGGATTCTTGAGTGGACCAAACCATAGAACCATAAACAATTATGCTTGTGCATGAGCCAGAAAGAAAATCAATCCTACAGCTGAATACAAACTGGATTAATGTAGATTGCATCTACCTATATCTTTATTAATTTAGCCAGTTGTGTTGATCAAATTACCAGCATCATCTCAAAAATTGATCAGCCCATATTTTTTTATTTGGAAGCGTCGGACAATGCTGCATTGTATTAGCACTGTAACTTGCCACTCATCATATTATTTACCCCCAAAAATGTTGTTATCGTTTCCCCATGCAGTTGCAAGGAGCATACCAGCGTATCAGCAATGAATCGGCATCCAGCAAACAGAATTGGATGTCAGTGTCAGATAAAGAGAAGAGAGCATCGGTCATGGTCACTGAACTAACGGCTGTAAGTTGTTATTGAGCTATACCGGGCGGTTCAAAAAAAAGTTGACCCAAGTTCAAGGTAACTTTTCAACAACATTCATAATTTCAGAGAATTTGTGTTTACTTAGTCTTTATCAGCAGTAAGTTTTGAAATTATCCTAAAAAATGGTACATTTAGCTTGGTTGTTCAGATATGATTCATTACAGAAAGCATGCACAAAACTGTCTAGTCCACGGGAGCGTCTTTGAGAGCTGTATCGTAAATACACACAATCATTCACAATGTACTGCTCCCTTGGACAAGTCAGTTTTGTGCATGCTTTGAAACTATAAATGTGGTTGAGAGATTACCTTGAACTTGGGTCAACCTTTTTTTGAACCCCCCCCCCCCCCCCCCCCCCCCCCCCCCCCCCCCGGTATAATAGGCAACAACAAAAAGATGTTATTGGAGATAATCCAAATCATTTTCATTCAAAATGTTCATAATACGAGGGGCAGTCAATAAATAATGAAAGTGATCATGGTATGGGATGCATGAGTGATTCTATTGAGGGATAATGTAATCAATACAAAGTATGAACCTTTGTCTTTCAAACAATACACTTTTGGATTGTTAGATACCTTTGGTTATGTAACATCATTAACATTAACACAATAGGTTTCAGACACTGACTGAAATCTGTCAATTATTTGGCTGGATATGTTATTTATGTTGAATATGGGTTGATTGATACATTTGCGTATATCTCGTCAATGCCAGCATAAAAACAGATAACACTTGGCACATAGTTAGAACACACACTTATCTATGTTTGACACTCTTTTTTAGATCTGACTTTGTTAATACAAACAAGAAGGGACCATCTCAAATATGCTTTTATTTAGCGAAATCCGCAATAATATACCTTAGAAAACAACAAAGGGTAAAGAACAATGGAGGGATTATAATGTAATAAATTGTTGTGGGATGTAAAGCAATAATAGTGGGGATTTCAAAAGGAGCTGTTCATAAAATTTCCTCAAACCATTGAAATTATGTGACGATTACTTACACAATGCATATCTAGTAGCTCTAAAGATATCAGTAATAAGATATTTTCTGTGTAATTAACAGCTTGCTGATTGTTATATGGTGGACAATATAGGCACTTATTTTTCAAATCACAATGCCTTAGGACACTTTACAAAACGTATGTGCGTGCGCATGCCCGCTAAAATGAAGCGCAAGTGAATAACAAGGCAACACAGTATGCATTGAACATCACGCAACATTCAAAATGAAATGGTCTGAATATATAGTATAAATAAAGACTTCAACTAAGGAATGTCATACACTTTGTTTAGGTCCTATGGAATTGGAACAGCATCTGATTGTAATGTTTAAACATTTATGTTGTGCAAATCCAATTTGCTACTCACATGCTAAACAGTCGTCCCGTTCGGAAGACTTCTTCAGTAGTGACTTGATCCACTTGTGATGAATTCAGGAAAATATCTATAGGAAAAAAGAAATCTACAAAAACTGTTTTATATGGCCGAATAATGCATTTCTTTTGATTATTGATATTTCCGGTTTATTCAAGCTACATTTTCATACTATTTTGTTCTTCTCCACACAGATGGTTAAAGAGCAGAAAGGCAGGCTATCAGAGATTTCCAAATCTAAACATGACATAGCTGCAAACTCTAAGGTAAATAAGATGCTGGATGAATTTCATAGTATGTGCCGATAAGTAACATAATTTTGCGATGATGTCAAATCTCAAACGATGAAAGTCCACATTCTAAAAGGATAGCTACATGTTGCAACTGCATCTGCTGTTGTGCTTCAAAATTAAACATTTCACTTGGGAGTTCTTATGTTTCTTTTTGATTTTGGGGCTTTATTGGTCTGTAAGATTAATGACAACTTTGTCCCAGGTTGTATTTTAAAAATCCTAGATGAAATGAATGAAGCATAACATTTTCTTTTATATGGGTTACTGTTGAAGTGTAAATTTTCGCAATTTTGAGCTTCCTTACATTCACCTACATACGCGAAAAATAAATGTAGTGCGAAAATGTCCACTTTTGCAGTGTGTTGTAGTGGAGTATACATCTTTATTTGGTAATAACATCTTTACACTACTCTAGTAACATATGAATATCTCGCACCAATGATACACCCAAGTTTCTAAAGAGAAGTTCACAATTGTGAGTGAAAAATACCCTATGTTCTTGGCTGACATTATTATTGAATGGACATTATAGCTGATATCAAATGTTTTAGGCCAAGCAACAAAAATTATGTGTTTCACGTCCCCACTCGCACCGATTTTTGACGCCGCTCCAATATTTTTGTTATTTGTTATTTTCAAAAAATTCCAGAAAAATTCCAGAAAAACATGGAATAACAATCAAAAAAAATCATACCTGTGTTTGTTGTGTGTGAGTGTGTCCATCATTTTCAACTATATTTCAATGAAAAAGATGCGAGAAACACTCGTTGGCATAGATAGTGATACGAATATCGAAACAATTCTTGCAAAAAGCTTGTAATTTGGATTCTGAAAAATAACAAAAAATCCAATAATAACAAATAGTAAGTGCCGCCCTCACTGATTTTAAAAAAAAGTGCGGATGTGAAACACATTATTTTTGTTACTTGGCCTTTATAGATCCCATTCACCCTTTTTGCAACCTTCTTGTATCCAAGGAACGAATCAATACCCTAGAGACACAACTTGAAGAAGCCAGAAGACGGCTTGTCCAGATGGAAGTGTTGAAACAGGAGAAAACAAGATTAGCATCACAGATTGTAGCTCAGGAATCAGTCATGGAAGGTTTGAAGGCAGAGAGGAAACTCTGGGGACAGGAATTAGCACAACAAGGTAGGAGGATACTTCACCAATCAAGTATTACAATGTATGCAGGCTTGAACTTAAAAAAACAACCAAAAACGCATGCTTTGGAGTCCCTTAGGCAAAAAATAGAAATGTTTGATTGTCCTCGTCCGCCCGACCTTGATAATCATTCCGACCAAAATCTTTTCTTTCTTTTTATAATTTTTTTTTTTTTAATTTTTAAAAAAATAAATTAAAAAAAAAATAAAAAATCATTTTTTTCTTTAAATTTCCTTTTTTTTTTTCAATTTTTTTTTAAGTGTTGACAAAATAAAAATACTCATCAAAATATCAAAGATTTTGTTCCCCGTTTTAGTTACCACAACAAGTACATCTCATTTACTAAATTGGTACCTGAAAAAGGGAAAGTGAGAAAAAACCAACAAAAACCCGACATTTACCCGACCGATCTACCCAACTTTTAAAAGTGATCTATGGACAATCACCCATTTTTTTTTGTGGCCTTATCCTGATTTTCAGTATCAAGAGTTTCTTAAAATTTCAATCGAAATATTTTAAAAGTTATTTTGAACTGAAATATGTTAGGGTAACTTGTCCGCTTATAATGTGTTGAAAAAGAGCTGAATATAGTATTTTTGAATCATCAATTTCTTAAGTGTCAGAGGTTGCGTTACCAAAAATCTGTTCATATGGTTACTTTGAGCTAAACACGTGTTGAGGGATGCTGCCAAAACTCATGTAGATTAAGTAGGGAATGGCTAAAGTATCTCATTTACCCCACTTTTCTGTATTGGAATGATTAATCTCAAGTCGAAGATTTGCGTTGAAAACTCGCTTCAAATAATACATATTGATGATTTCAAACAAATTTGATGTTTTTTTATCATTTTTGTTTCTTTGTTAGCATAAGTTTCAGATATTAGAAACATTAGGTGGGATATTTCAATCATATTTAAAATATTGGAATGTAATACAAAGTCTGTTAGATTTATAGGAAGACACTAGTATATACCTTTTTGGGGACCTTTGCATGATCCTATTACTTGCAATTTGGTGTGATTTTAATTTGGACCCTTGAAATTAATTAACTTAATTCAGGATCATGATTTGTCTGGATTTTTGATATAGTAGGACCCCTTTTATTTATGTTTTTCAATTTAAAAAGGTAGATTTACATTTATTCAGTAGCTAGTTTGGATTTATTTTATTCTTTTATCTTATACTTTGTAGGTGCGTCTTTGGCCCAAGACAGAGGTAGATTAGAGGCTAGGATTGAGGCACTTCATGCTGAGGTGATTTCCTTGAAGAAGCAATCTGAGAGAGAGAATGATGCATTGAAGATCAAAACCAAGGTGGTTGATGATCAGACGGATACCATTAGAAAACTGAAGGAGGTGAGAGACTATAGACAGTGACTTCACTGCATATTCTACTATCGTTTTATCCCTATTAAGCGTCCAGGGCGGTTAGCAAAGTCATTTTGGGTGGGCGCTTATTATGTTACCATTTTTTAACTCATTTATCGTACTAAATAAAATTTGAGGATGCTGACCATTTGAAAAGATGGGCGTTTATAAGGGATTGTGTGTTGGTAGTCATTGAGAAAAACAGGGGTGGGCGCTTATAAGGTCCTGGGCGCTTTATAAGGATAATACGGTATTTGCAGCACATAAACATGCGCGCCTACTTGAGGCTCTGGCGTATACACACAATCGTAGAAAGATGGAAGATACATACATGTGCGTAAATGCTGCGCCTGTAAGGTTACGTCACTGTCCAGAGGAAGACAAATATAGTACAGTTACCACATATCATCTCGAGTTGGGTATAAAGTGCGATGACTACCAGACTATAGTTAAAATATCAGCACTAAATTGGCAAAAATTGTGAGGCTTCAATTTAACTGCTGGCATAAATGAAATATCTACTTGCCCACCGCTCGCTGATACCTGCTTATGACGCATAAACGCACACTTTCATCAGTAAATATGCGCAACAACATGGATTCTTTTTGCACACGGCCAAATTCAGGCCTCACAATTCTCACCAATTTGGAAATGATTAAACTATAGAAGCTATACATGGAAAGGCTGGTGATGTCAGCAAGATGTGTAACTATGCTCTATGTGACCTCAAGTTGAAAGGGTTGGGTGAAAAAAGCAAGATCCATATCACCTAAAGTGGAGAGGGGGGGGGGGGGGTGATGTCAGCAAGATAAGTTGCTAGAATCATGGCATCTCAATTTGGTGATGGGCGAATATCAGCAAAACCTGTTATTAATTATACTCTAAGTAACCTCAGGTATGGGGCGGGGTAACATTAGCTGATGTTTATGTGGCTAATTTATCAACATGAAAATATCAAAAGGTTGATAATTGTGGGTGGGGGGGGGGGGGGGGGGGGGGGGATATGAATGATTCATTTTTAAATGCAATTTTCTTTTCCTGAAATAATTTAATCAAAATCCACATTTGAGTTACAAACCAATGAAATTTGAATTTCAAGTTTTAAAATGATACATAATTTCAAGAAACCAGCCAGCTTTCAAGTTCATTCATGAGACATGATTCAGAAAATCAACTTTATTTGTATTTATATTTCACAAATGTTATTGACATATCTCAAAACTATGTACATCAACATCATGTATCTATAATCACATAATCATATTGGCTCCTTCAATCCCAGGGTCTTCTGGAGAGAGACTCCCAAGTGAAAGGCGCCAGAGAGGAATTGATCCAGGTACAGCGTGATCTAGAGGATCAAGTCGCCACAGAGCAGTCAACCAATCATGATCTCAGTGAACAGGTGGACAGATTAACAGAGCGTAAAGAAGAATTGAAACAACAGATGGCTGACATACAGGCGGAGTGTGAGGACAGTAAGAGGGCTTACAGGTAATTTACAGTAGTGAGTTGCACTCTATAATAACCCTAACCCTACCATATACCACAAAATACCACAACAGAGTTTGTTTGTATCACCTGGTGTGGAAGTTTTTCGCTGAAAAATGGACCCAGCCTATATACTTAGCGCAGTAGCGCCAAGTAGCCTTGACACTCGTGGTGTACTGGAAAATCCAATGCCCCGTGTGCCAGAGGTCCGTGGTTCAAATACCGGGAGGGGTCGCGGTGATATTTTGGGTCACTTTTCGTGTTGCGGCAAAATTGTCTGAAAAAAAGTGGGGTAGAGTTAGGGTTAAAACGGATGAATGTGAGTCGCATATTAATAGAGCATAAAGAAGAACAGAAACAACCGATGGCTGATATACAGGCGGAGTGTGAGGAGAGTAAGAGAGCTTACAGGTAATTGATATTTTGTGAGTGGCAGTTCCCAGGCCAGGAAAAAATGGGGAATCAGGGAATCTCATTCCTGTGAAATTTGGGTATTTGGAGGGAAATTTTGCTTTTCCAAACAAAAAAATATTCGTAAGAATTGAAGAGAAATCTAGCTTTCTTTCTGGAAAATTTTGTTTGCTTCCCGGAAAATAAAACATATTTTCCAGTCCTGAGTGGCACTCCATATTCTGCAAGAAAGTTTTTGCAAAACATCAAAGGGGACAGTGAAGTTTTCAGGTCGCAGCACCACAACTATGGAATAGCTTGCCTGAATAATTATGTTAACCTTTCAAACTCTGTACATATTTTCAAGAAAAACCTGAAGACATGATATTTGTACTCAGAAGCATTTGCTTGATGTGACTCTACTCATCTTTGTATATTTTTATGCACTTTTTAATATATGTCTTTTTATCTTATTTTGGTTGTTATGCAAAGAAGCGTAGCGCCATGAACGGCGATTTATAAATTACCATTATATTCTTATTATTATTAAAACTGATGAATGAGTTAACATTGACAGTTCTGAGTTGCATACAGATTATAAAGAAGAGTTCAAACAACACATTTTTTCAATAGTTATGTACATTGGCCTACTCTTAGGAAAGATAAATAATTGAATCAACTACAAACTATGCTTTTACATCAAACTATTAATTTTAGAAATAGCATTTTAGAGTTTTTCTTTTCAGGATTTTCAAATAAAAAACAAAATGGCATTAAAATGGCTTAACAAACAAAGTGCAGATGGCCTATCGAATTTTATTCTATTGTAATAGATTGATGCTAGACATTCTTGGTCTTCATTGACAGGATTTTCTTAAAATATCACAATTCAAATGCTATACTGTAAAAGTGGAAATGTTCGCGCGTGTAAATCTTCGCGCATTGCACATTTTGAACAATTTTGCTTGTTTTTATTTTCGCGATTTTGAGCTTCCATGCATAGACCTACATACAAAATGAATATATTCGCGCGTTTTAATTTTCGCGCTTGCTGATTTGAGCGCGAAAAGCGCGAAAATAAATGTAGCGCGAACATTTCCACTTTTACAGTATTTGAGTTCAAGTTTACATTTCAATTGAGACAGTTTGACAGTAGGGTGACAAGTCATTTATTTCCCAGTTGACAAGTGATATATTTAACTGCTGGTATTTCTCTGAATCAGGCAGTAGGGAACGTGTCACCAGGAAGGGAGGATTCAGTCATTATCAAAAGATCGACAAGAAATGAAAAATAAAATGGCCAAAAATAGTCACCATCATTACATACACATTAAAAAACGAATCATTAAAAAGACCAATAAATATATTTAAAAAATTATAAAGATAGACACAATGATATACTGCAAAATAAATATGTGATGCGATCTGTGAAAACCCGTCGGATGTCGCAAAATATGAACTAGGGAGTATGGGTAAACAATTTTATTTTTTATTTTTTTTAAATAAAGAAAAACAATCTTCAGCATTTCATACCCTGAGAAACAAGATGACGTTACAATAGCCATCTCCTACCATTATTTAGCGGTTTTAGAGTTACTGTAAAAGTGTAAATCATAATCAATAGCTACAATTGATATGAAAAATAAATTTAAGATCACAACATAATTGTTTTTTTAAAATTTATATACATACTGGCAGTGGCGATTACATCTTCCATTGACACCCAAATTGATATCAGAATGGGTCAAGAAAGATATTTTTATTGTGTGTTATGTTGACCATTTGCTCTCTCTCTCTCAGGGCTCTAGATAATAAATGGAAGGAGAAGGGTCAGTTGATTGACCAGTTAGAGGGTCAGGTCAGACAGGTCAAGAAGACATTTGATGATAAGGAACTGAGCCTCAAGGAGGAGAGGGACAAGGCACTGAAAGCAGAAAAGTAAGTTGATTTGAACAAGAATCAAAATTCATGTACTGTAAAAGTGGAAATGTTCTCGCTGCATTTATTTTCTGCAAGCGCGAAAATAAAAATGTGCGAATATATTGATTTTGTATGTAGGTCTATGTACGAAAGCTCAAAATTGCGAAAATAAAAAGAAGCAAAATGGGCGAAGCGCAAAAATTTGCACACATGAAAATGTACACTTTTACAGTATGGTTCAGTCAGTTCCATTTCGGCGAATCTCCCTACAGCAGCGAATTAAGTTGGGCATGGGCACACGCTCGCGTAGCACAAAATGGTGCAGTGTGAATCATGAGTGGCGCTTGTGTATGCCTAGCTAACTATACACATACACTTGGATTACTTTTGTGTGCGGAGAGAACCCCCCCCCTCCCCCCTGCATATTTCTCGTCAATTTGGAACTGATTTGAACTATAACATTTATACAACATACAAAACCAGTCCCAACTGAAACAGTATAGAGAACCACAATCATGATACCGGAAGGTATACAAAGGGACAAGCACAAATGCAAATACAAATTCAAAGATGAATGTTGTTAGGACATTCACCTGTGGATGTTGTTAGGACATTCATCTGTGGCGTCGCTTGGTATTTGTTTATTTCACTTTTTCAGTTGGGATGAGCTTCTCTATAATTCTGTATTAAAGTATGTTTTTTGTGCATCTAAATGTAGTATTAGTACACTCTGCTAAGGGGTCGTCCATAATTTTCGCCATTTTCAGTTACGTACAAAGCGTACGTAAGAGGGTGGGAGGGGGTCGAAATATACCCCAACCGTACATAACTTTATGGCGATCTTGAGAGGCAGGATTTTTTTTTTAAGTACAAAATAAAATAAAATTTCGCCATTTATTGCGTACGTAACTCGAGGGGGGGAGGGGGTAAAAAGTTACGTACGCTCTGTACGTAAGTGAAAATGGCGATAATTTTGGACGACCCCTAATGCTGTTGCTGTATGAACATTTTTTCATTTGAGATTCATGACAACTTAAAATTCTAAAAGCACCAAGAAGATTTAACTGAAGAATATCTCACTATTCAACATTGTTAAAACTCAGTGGATATGGATATGTTTTTGGTGTATCCAGGGGTATGCGACTCACCTTGCCGATCTGAAGCTACTTTTGTGTAACTTTGGTGATTGTCACATTGTTGTTGGCGCTGTTTGTGATGTCTGCTTTAGGTATAGGCTGAATTGAAGTTTACATGGATTTGTTGGAAACATTTCCCAAATATTGTCCGGTTTTTGAAACTTACGATAAAACGTACGAGCTGGACAGTTTTTACAAGCCTGAAATATATGATACTTCACGTTTCATTATTTATTTTATGTATTCATTCTCCGAGTCTTCTCTCTATTTACACCATACCGTCATTGTTTGTGTCCTACGGACTTGATTCAATTTGATAAATTCCTTTCATTCCGGTGATCATCATAAAGTGGCGCCGTTGCCTTTTTTTAATTTATGCAAACGGAACCTGTTTAGCTATGTACGCTGGTATAGGACTTTCCTATCCCAAAATTAATAAAATACCTGTGGTATCCTTGTTGTAATATATTCATGAGTCAGACTTAAGACTTCATTGTGAAATAAAACAATAAATCCTTAAACCCTTCATTGCACAGAGTTTGACACAAATAATTTTTAAAATATGTTTATTCATTGATTTTTAAGAAAACCAAGCGAAATCACCATATATATCTATATTATAATACGCTACTCTCTGTCTGTTTGTTTGTCGGTCTGTTTGTTTGTCTGTTTGTTTGTCTGTTTGTCTGTGCGCGCTTTTTCGTCGCCTTCCCGGGGTCGGGCGGCGTTCAAACTCTGTGGGTGGGTGCAGCTTGGTCCCTGCAAGAGCAAGTTCGCATTCCCTAGAGCATACGAGGTCAAAGGTCATCTAGGGGTCAACTTTTTGAAGTTGGTCGGATCGTGCTTAAACTCGGTGATCACAATGCTCGCATGAGGCGAGCGTGGCAAAAATAAAACGGGTTACGTTTGTCGGGTCTTCCGGGGTCAAAGGTCGTCTAGGGGTCGAATTTTCAAAGTTTGTCCGATCGGGCTTAAACTCGGTGACGGGAAGCCCGAATACGAGTCAAGCGTGGAAAAAATAAAACGGCTTTGCTTTTCTTGGGTCGTCCGGGGTCAAAGGTCGTCTAAGGGTAGAATTTTCAAAGTTTGTCCGATCGGGCTTTATGCATGCATTCTACAAACCACCAAACCCGAGAACCGACAAACCCCGGGTGACCGCCCGAACCCAAGAACTGACAAACCCGGGTGACCGCCTAGTCCTTCATAATAATCTTTGAGCATGTAGCTAATTTAATCATTCAACATTTCCCCAATAAAAGAATTATCAAATCAAATAAGCGTCTTAACAGAAATGCTTAATTTAAAAAAACACACCATATATTAACAGTACTTTTGAAGGTGAAGCAATTTGCTCCATTATAAGACTACCAAAGAACAACTTTCTTATATAAATTTGTCAATAAACCATTAGAACTCCTCTCAATATACACATGCATAATGACTGGTTAACTTGTACCTTTAGTTATAAAGAAATCCCCAGATTTGGTTGTTATGCAAAGAAGCACAACAAGGACCCCGACTGATGACAGGGCTTTCATCATGGTCACGAAAAAGTTTTTTGATCTCCCCCATTAGCGCAATCAGTTGGATGAACAAATAAAAGTGGTCACTCGCAGAAATAACCGCTGGGTGCATGTAATCATATAAAAACAGTTTTCTCACATCTAGCTAGATAATCTAAATCTGGGGCTTTAATTGACCATTTTGAGATGTAATTCTAGGTATATTTTATGATAGTCTGAGAATAAGGTTAAAAGAGTTAAATAGGTCAGCCAAACTTGGGAACAGTCCCTTTGTGTAAACATACATTCACTATCTTGTTTCCTTGCATTATGATAACGAAAGACAGAAAGAACTAAGACAGGACTTCCTTTGATCAATTTTAATGCAATTCTGGGCAATAGCCAAGAAATAGGATAAAGGTCTACCTCATCTTTGTAATCATACATAAACTGTGTTGTTGTTTTGCCTTTGGACAACTAAAGGTAGATATAAAACCAGTTTTAAATGTAAGTCTGGGATAGTTGTAGATTGTCAGAAACATGGGTTAAAAGGGTAAAGGTTGTCAAACTCGGTCACAACCGTTCATGTAACTATGTAAAAACAGTATTTGTTTTCTTGCATAAGAATTATAATAAATAGTATTTAAGCAAAATGACAGGCAAAATGTCAGATCACATTAAGGAAAATAATATATATAATAATATATAATAACATTTGTGAGCCTTGAAGTGGCTTATTAGAAATGCCCTCGGCGAGCATCAAAGCATCTTCTGGCCCTTTGGAACACCTCACCTTTTGACACACACACACCTGAATGCAATTTCCAGCGGTCATTATGGCAAAAACAATTTTAAAATGCCTGAAATTTAAAGGAAAATAATATAATAATTTGGTTTGAAATGGCTTAAAAACGCTCTCAGAGAGCGTCTAAATTAAAAAAATTGCGGGGCCCGCTTAAGGGCTCCGAGAAAACTCAACGCCGCAATGACACTCCACTCGCTTCACTCTACACTGATCGTAATTTTCCAGCACCCGGGGTTGGCGATCCTGCATCCGCACTTAGCCATAATCACACCTGTACGCTTGGATAACTTTTGCGTGCAGAGGGAAAAAAACTGAACATTTCTCGCCAATTTAGAACAGATTAAACTATAAGGATTAGGTAGAACGAAGACGTGGACTGTCCGAGAAATTGGTTAAACGATTTAAAGTTGATTGTCCCCAGGAATAGCCCGTGCATGTAATCATACAAAAACAACCTTGTTCCCTTACATAAGATCAGTAATTAGATAAGGATGCGGTGCCCTAGATTACCATGCCGTGACAGCTATACAGCTGCGACTGTGTCATGTATGTTGCCTTTTATGATCAATTAGTATGACTTGCATATGTATTGTTATACATCGTGTAGACACAATCACAAAGTTTATTTTGAACATGGTCCTGGAACTTGTATTTCAGGTACAAAAGAAAAAATGTTTCAACAGTACGTACATATGATATTGTTTATACAGTGAAGTGAATATTTATGTGGGCTTAATTTTTTCAAGCTCTGTCAAATTTGATCGGAATCGTTAAATTTGTGTTCTTGTGTAGACAAAAATGTAATATACTGTAAAAGTCAATATTTTGGCGAGAAGATATTTTCAAGAAAATGGTCATAACAGGCATTTCGCGATTTTTTATTTTCGCGATTTTCAACATTTGAAACATATGAACTTTATTTTGAATAATTTTCGCGAGTTTATATTTTCGCGGTTGAGGATTGATTCGCGAAATTCGCGAAAATAAATACCTCGCGAAAATTTCTACTTTATAGTACTTGTTAAAATTTTATATTTGTGTTCTTTTGTAGACAAAATATACTTTTATTTCAGATTAACCATATAATGGCCCCCACTAGATTTCAGAAATGAAAATTAATGCGGTTTCAAAATATTCGCTTAAACAGTTCACATGATTATGGGTGTCTAAATTTCGCAGAATTAAAGAATTTCATTTATTTTACCTCATGTCTGGTTAAAAATAGAACAAATGGAAAATAGGACTAATTCTTAAATACCTCTCTTTTGCATAAAAACGAGAGGTGTGTTATAAAGAATATCTTAGGATTGGTATAAATGGCAATTTATTTCACAAATTGCTCTAGTTTCTATACAAAAATATGTGAAATTGATGAATATTTATCTGTAAAATTCTGGGTATCAAATTGATCCGATCTTTATAAAGCAGGCCTCGAAATAAGGAGGGCCCTCGGGTCAAAAGCCCTAACAAAATAGTGAGGACCCTTGACTCTTCTATCATGGGGGTCCTCAGGACCCACAAAAATAAAATACATACAGAAAATTGTGTGCATTTTTTTAAACAAAAGATGTTGCTGATGACATATCCTATGATGTAGTACTTTAACATTAACAGCAGGGTTTAAAATATGGGGAATCCACATTATGTTATGATATATACATCTTATCCAGACATCTTGAATCCAAAAGTAGCCCCACTCATGTCGAATTTCAAATGTTTTGGACCCTTGAAAATAAGTGAGGACCCTTGAAATTTCAGAGGCAAGGGTCCAGATAAGAGGACCCTTTGATTTTTATTCTTATTTCGAGGCCTGTTATTAAGAGCTGAAAAGGGGAATATGTCCTTATCTTTCTGCATTTGACAAAGATCCTGCTAGGATCAAGAACTCATGCAGGCCCATTTCAATATGATATTAACCTAACAGGCTATTGTTGTGGATAAGCAGTTTCCTAAAGCTTGTTTTTTAAGGTTAGAAGTAGATACTAACATTTTAATAATTGATAACCTGGACAGGTGGATCTGTTACGCTTTTTGAACAGAAAATCAGACTTAGTCTTCTCGTCATATACTGTGCAGAGAGAGGTACAGAAAGATCTATGAACAAGATTAGGACTTTGAACCCTGGTTGACCACAAAGAGGAAACATTAATCAGTGCTGGCTTAACAAACAGAACACCTGGTGTTCTAGTAATATATTACATAGTATTCTGTAGCAGAGTATAACCAAGTTTATAAGTGTTACTGTTATGTTTATTTCAGTTCCAGGTGTGTATTAGGTGGAACTGTTACATGCTTCTGTTACATGTTTCAAACTTATGTATTATCTAGAGTATGGTACAGAAATATCTATGAACAAGATTAGGACTTTGAACCCTGGTTGACCAGGTAGATAGCCACAAAGAGGAAACATTAATCAGTGCTGATTAATAAACAGAACACCTGGTGTTCTAGTAATATATCACATATTATTCTGTAGCAGGTTAAGCTGTTGGATAAATAAGTTTATAAGTGTTGGGTTAATTTCGGTCCCAGGCAAGGTCTTAGGCAGGATTTGAAGATGAAGATGTGTATAAATTCAAAAAACTGGGTGTCTAAATTTAAGGATTTGTGTACAAAGTATAGGCCATGTGGACAAAAACTGGGTGTGTAAAAACTGTGAATTTACAAAAGTGGGTGTGTAAAACACTCCCTACACGACTGGCTGCCTAAGCCCTTGGTCCCAGGTGTGTATTAGTGTGTATCATGTCCAGGGCTAGAACTTCAATTTTTTTCAACCAGCCAGTCATGCAGGTAACTCACACAAATATCTGCCCGACAGAAGTTCCAACAGCCAGTGTTAAACATTTTTACCTGCCAGTCGGTCGGGTACTTTTGCATCTTTAGTTCACCCGCCTGATGCAAAAGTGACCCGCTATGGGCAGGTGGGCGGGTGTTATTTCTAGGCCTGATCATGTCTTTGGAATCAACACACAATCTTCCATTACCATTAGACTTCACTTAACCCTTACACTATTGAGTACAAATTACCACAGCAACGTAATGCTGGTTCGCTGGTGTGTGGCTTACAAGGCTCAATATAACAGTTATTTTACCTGGAGCTACTTTTTTTCCAAAGTAGCGCCCGGATCATGGGATTTATTGAGAACCAGGAGCTACTTTCAGTCTATCGGGAGCTAAATTTTTATTAAATCGTAGTGTCAAATCGAAATTCGATGTTTTGGGCAAGCTTCCCGATCGTCAACGGGCGCTGGTTTGGACAAAATATCAGCGCTCGGTTGTTTAGTTTTTCAGCATTACCGGGTGCTACGACAGGAGGACCGAGGGGTAACAATTTGAAGGAAACATGGAAACTCTAATGCATCGGATTCCAAAGAATACCATTATTTTATGCATGCAATTTCTTTAATCTGACCTTTTTTGTGCCTACCCTCTGTTCCTCTCTTCAGTTATGATGACAGACCAAAGTTGGATTTTCCTCATTTGTATTCTCTTTGGCGTGGAAACTTACTGAAATGTCAGAACATTATCATTCTTCATCCTAAATTGAAGATAAATTCATTAAATAATTGATTAATAAAATAAATGTTCCCGCCCCATGCACAGGTTGATCGCAGAGAAAATGAAATCCATGGATGATGCGTTTTGTCAGCAACTCCAAGCTGCTGAGATAAGTCACAGAGAAACCTTACAGCAGATGACGAGGGAGAGAGAAGAAGCAGTACAGCAGGCTAATCAAAGGGTAGGTGTATAGTTTAATCAGTTCCAAATTGGCGAAAAATATTCGGTTCTTACATCTCCGAGCGCAAAAGTATTCCAGGCGTACGCGCGCAATTATGGCCACACGCACATGGTTTGAGATGTATGCACGCGTCAGGCTTATGATGCACAGAGCGCTGTTGCCCTGCTGTAAGGAGGCTTCGCCAATATGGAACTGATCAAACTATAGGAAATGAAGACCCAACATAGACTGAAATCCTTCCAATCTTCAGCAATTTGACCGATACTGATGTGAAAGATGATATCCCATTTGATATAACATGTAATGTGACATGTTTTTTCTTCAAATCAGGCGAAAAACGGTGTACATGAAATGACTAGAAATAATATCTATTTAAGTAGGAAATATCTGATTTAAAAGAAATAACGCCATAATTTATCAGAGAATTTCATAAACACAATTTTGATTGCTGCCATCAGTTTCCATCCGATTCTATTAAAATCATGTCACATACATGATGCATGGCGTATCATCTTGCACACAACAGCTTATTTCCTCCCTATCAATCTCGATCCCCTCCCAGAGGGTATAGGCCATTAAAATAGATGACAGATGACATAAGGAAACAAGTGAATCACATAAGCTGTTGTCATCAGCTAATTGTTATCCCTATCCCAAGGGGACTGACACACTGAAGCATGGATAATGACGATCTTATCTCCAGAGAGAATCAAGTCATAATTACGCAGCGGTTTGGAGATATATCTTGATTAAATCATGTTTTGAACACTGTTTGGTCAATTGAAAAGGTTCATTCTAGAGTCTCTATCATAGATGTTTGATTTAAGAATTATTTGTATAATTTTATGTGTATGTTATGCCTTACACCAATTAAAATATACTTCATTTTTTTCATAACATAATCTTCTTTTGACTGTATACTGCATGATAACTATAAAACACCAAATTAAGACTCTGTCCATTAATTATGTGCTAAGTGCTAGTAGCACTAACTCAATTTAGAAAACTTGGGGTATAACATATTGTCTTGATCTCAGATTGGAATTGTAATATTAAACTAGTTTCATCTAAATGTTTATCTGCACCTCTACTGAACATTTTATGTTTGTGATAATCTGCTATTAATTAAACCAAAAATACATTAAATTAGGAATAGTAAACGAGACAGAAACACAAATACAAACATTCAATACCATATTGAGCAGCGTCATACCCCATACAACGTGACCAATAAAGTGACAACCGCCATGCCACCATCATATTAGCATCTTGGTAACAGATTATGTCATCGGCAAATCTAAATTTCTTCCGCAAGTTGAGTGATATACCACCACAGTGGCAGGCTTGCAAGCTGGTAATAGTTACCTTTGGGGGGAGATATGTCACTATCAAACTAGTCATGTAGATAGGATGGGGGCATGGATTCAATATAATTTTGTTACATAATAAGCTCATCCGATATGTGTAATACTTGGCCCTCGGCAGATTTTTTTCACTGATTGTGGGGTGTGTGGGGTCTAGGGAAGTGTGACTTTATGCACTGAGAACCCAAATTGTAAGAATTTGGTGGATTAAGTTATTTTTGCATGGAGAAGTTGCTGGAACACATTGGGCCGTATTCTCGTACTAAACACGACTTTAGCTTAAAACCGTGTTTAACTAAACTCGGGTCTAACTTAAACGTGAGTTTATCCTTTAAACGACGTGTTTAACAAAATACGATTTTAAATCTGCAAATCTCGTTCCCAGAGTGGGCCTGCGTTGATTGTATAAAGGCATTTAATTCATTGTGGCCCATAATGGGTTACAATAGATATCGACCGAATGCCTTAAATACACGGTACTTTTAAAGACTACATGATCTGTGCGTCAGCTTGCACCGGGCACGGTTGAGTGATCATTCAAGGCATACAGTTGGTGCGCGAGTTTAGTTAAACACGCACTAAACTACCCCGTACCCATGTTTAAATTAAGACACATTTCGGCGAGTTAGACGCGTATTTAAGTAAAATAAATGTACGAGAATTGCGTTTAGTTAAACACTGTGTCTAAAGTCAAAGTTAGATGCTTGTTTAGCTTAAAACTGTGTTTAACTACTTACGAGAATACGGCCCATTGAGTTATGCTCTCAGCAGACTTTTTAAAGTTTGGGGGTTTGGTATTTTAATGGCAATTTTATGACTGGGACCTTAAAATGTTGAAATAAGGAGGATTGTTAGGCTGCTTTTGGGCTCAGGGAACGGGTAAGCTTTAGAATACCCTATCATTTGTATTCCTCACTGTGTAAGTGTATGGGTCGTTCTTTAAAAGTCCCCATTGAAGACATGCAGTGGTAGGGTATACTAAAGGAACTCCCAGGGAAATTGCTGGATAACATTTTGAATTCCACAGATACAATTTCAACATTCTTGATGCAGATTTTATTATGTTTTCCCACTGAGAATCCTAACCCTCAATTGCATGATTTCTTTTTGCCTATGAGTGATACTGTATACAATATGTTACCATAATTGGAAAAACAGTCCTGACACACCCTTAAAGTGCTTATTGCTCACCCCATCGCGGTAACTGTTACAAAATATATATTAAAACATAGGGCTTTGTCAGAAATCCTAGTGTCCTTATCAGCTCATAAAAGCGTCATTTTACCAAAATAACTTCCTTTTATAGTTGATTGTTGTTTACACTTGTACTGTATACTGATTGATTAAGTCACTTTCTGGAAGTCATCAATATCACTTGATATGTCAGATCAACACGAATACCAGAAATGATTGGACATTCAATCACACACTGAGTCATCCGCAATTGCTACTGATGATAACGGAAATCTCAAAGTTTGATATAAATCCAACGACTCTATTGAAGTTTTATTAAAACACTTCTGGAATGAAAGATGTAATCCTATTCTCTATTAACTTTCCTGTGTGCTAGTATGTCAAAGGGTATATATACAGGGTGAGTCAAAATTTTCATTTTTTAAACCAGTTAATATGCAAAAAATTTAATTCATTCAAATTGGTTATTCCAAATGGGAGATATGCACATTTTTCCAAATTCTGTGAAATTCAATCTGTTCCAACTTGCAAGGTACCTCTATGAATGCAAATGTTTAATGCACACATTTTGAATGTGTCAAATCAATGGCGTGTTGGTATTCACAATGCTGATGCCTACAATGGAAAATGTGGGTATATTTGGAACACTTTGGATTTCGCGATTTAGATTCGTGCAAATTTGTATGCAAGAATCTATGGATTTTCCTCCATTCAAATAGTGTGTTAGACTGATTATCTACGAGAATCAACTTGGATTCTCCCAACTTTTCCGACAGGAATCTTTGCGAGAATGGATTCTCGGCTTCTCGAAATTCTGACCCTGTGTCACTGTCCGGAGAAAGGCAATGTATTACAATCAGGAACTTTAAGTTTTTAAGAAGAAAAAATGCCTCCGACCAACAGACCCTACCTGGGAGGTCCATTTACCCGTAGAACAGGTGTTTCTCCCCCCTCCCCCCGTCCCCTACGACATGTGGCTTTTTATTGGGGGTAGAACATTTACTGGTTCATTTGTACCCCAACTATCTATAATTACAGTAGACTTCCTTCCTTTTCTGTCCTCCATAATACACAGGTTTTACAGGTTGAAGAAGAGATGCGACAGCTATTAGCAGAGTCAGCCAATCAGAAGAAGCAACTGGAAGCAAAGTTGCGGCGATTGACGCAAGCGTTTGGTGACTTACAGCAAGACTTCACGTGACAGGTGCTTTAAAAAAATATAGTGACAATGTGATATTATGGTTACAGTGCATTCTTAAAACCTCCACCTCCCATCAACTATGTGATCCAACATGAGTAGGTGAGGCACAATGCGGCAGTAGCTAATTTGATTTATAAGCAAAAATGTGGGACAAGGTCAAAATAAGTCAAATTCATAAAGAAATCTGATTTATGATCTTTGATACATCCTGTATCCAACAAGTTTCAAATTCATGAAAAAAAGAGAGTTATAAACTACATTTTGAGATTTCATTTACTCAATTGATTTGTTAACAAAACCAAAACTTTAATTGTCCATAAGGCCATTTGTATTTGACATTTTAGCTAAAGTGATTTTCAATAATCTCAAAGTTTGGTTAGGAATGTGATATAACATTGACTTTGGATTGGTACCAAAATATGCCGTAACTTATACATATATGTTTCTTCTCAGTCCAGTTGCATTGCTATCTGTGGAAAATGTGGCTATAAGTCAGAGTTAAGAAACTGGCTGTGTTTCAAAACCTTTTCAGTTGATCTTACCTTACTGTATTGCTCAGGAGCATCTGATGAATCTGAGTATGCAATCTGTCCTCAGTGGTAGCAATAATATTGTGTATGCATTACTACTTCACTATGTCCTCATTTGAAATGTACCTTCCAGATGGATTCCACGGAACAATATGATTTGATCAGTTCATAGCACATGGAGCGTGAGATTTCATTGTCATTCCGATTACATGACTAGCCTATACGTCCATGATGGCTGCTCAGTGCCCAAATCCATTTTGTTATACCGTTCGGGTTAGTTTATATTGCATACACTCCGTCTTGAAATCATCAGCAACTCCTCTCCCAACATCTACCATGTTTCCTAAAATTGGTTATCACAGTCCGACTGATGTTGCACTAACTGAATCAGTTGGCGTAGCTAGGTTTTTCATATTTGAGGGGCGAGAAATTAAAGTGGACCAACAAAACTTTACAGACTAAACAAATGCGAGCATAGCGCGTGAAAATTGGCGCTTTTACGCTTATTTTGCCAAGATCAAGGTACATTTTGGCTTTAAGTTTAAACAAGTTCTTTAAAAAATATATTTTTTGGGAACATGCGCACGTACAAAAATTGCTACCTTTGTACTAATTTGACCGTCATAATTCCCCTTGTAAAATGAACCTCCAGTGACAACTGACAGACTACAAACATTGGTGGGGCGATCGCCCCCCTCTTGGCTACGCCACTGAACTAAATAGAGCATATTTTATAACAAGAAATTCTTATTTCAGGTTTATCAATTGATGTTAGGAGTTGCCTACATTATTTTAAGTGAAGAATGTTACCTTGGTGTCAAGGATGAATGGATTTTATGCAAATAGACATCTCAAAGGTTGAAAATAGATTTGGAAAAATGTCACATGTTAAGAAAAAAACAGCGTTTTAATCAAATGCTTCAATATAAAGGGTTCTTTACTACTTTTCGAACTTTTTTTGAAATTAATAACCTCTCTTGATTTTAATTTTACACCCATTGAGGTACACACAATAAATGTAATCCAGCAACTGTTGAAAACACTGCTTCAGCACCAGAAGCTGAATTGTACCAATATGTCAGTGAATGGAAAGAATGAGAAAGCATGTACAGAAAATCAGTTACTAAACAAATGAGTCTTGAGATTATGCTTAGGTTATGATACTGTTGCTGAATCTTAGCACTTTCCACGCGGCAGGGGTCTGCAGACGACATTCCTAAATTTAACGAAATGTTTCTAAAAGTCAAGATTATTGAATTACTTTACCATATTTGGGATCACCATAAGAAATGCATTAAAATAAGTACACATGCCTAGTATCGTTTCAGTAATCCTTGCGATAAACTTTGAAATTTAGAAAAAGGTGTCTGAAAAACCTGTTTTTTATTTGGTAAAACTAATAGTCACGTGGAAAGTGTTACCAAAGTGTTGGGCCAGCCACAGCAAATGAGCTACAATCATAGAAAAAAGGTGTTCGAACACTGACCCTAATTGCCATGCTTATTGGACCATAACAGGCACGCTATTTGAGTCACGTGAAAATCAAAACTTGTTTCTGGTAGCCTGAAGTATCCCCTTACTCATATCCCTCCCCCTTCCCCATCGATCAATGTTGCGAGGCCCTGTGCTGATGGTGGGCAAATTGTGGGATTCAACATTGATCAGGGGGGAATGGGGAATACTTTACATTACACCTACAAAGTGTTTGAACACTTTTTTCTAACATTGTAGCTCCAATGCGTTTATAGCTAGCTAGCACAACAAGTTTTGTCTGGCAGTTTGTAGAGATCAGTTTGTATTACAATGGTTACAGGTCAAAGGTTAATTAACCAGCTTTGCGATAACTCGCTCTGTGCATTGTGGGCCTGACATTTCGGTACATCTCGACTTCTGGTGCTGAAAACCCTAAACCGCATATTGCACCACAAAGGAATGGTAAACAGTCCTCAAAAATCAAACTTTTATTATATGATCGTAACTCCAAAACTATAGATCCAACGTAAGAATATGAAATTATCAAACAGTAAAGAAATGTCTTTCCTTTAATTTGAGATATTACACATGAAGATTGACTGAATAATTAATAGAGCTATGTGTCCAAAACTAAAACAAAGTGCAATTTTAATTTTTGCAGACTTTGTTTTTTCAACACCCGGGATAGAGTCACAGAATGTTGTATAAGCTTTTTTACAATATCCATTTTGAACTCTGATATTTATGGCTCAAGCCCTCAGTTGGGGAAAACAGTCCACTCAGGAAGATTAGTTTGCATAACTTTGTGTGAAAAATTAAAACAATTACCATTAAACAAGTAATATGTGTATTTGGGATGTCTGTTACACCGTAAGTTTCAGTCTCTGGATGTCGCACTTTCAGTTGGTTGCCGCACTTTCAGTAGGGTGCATAAAACACTAATTGCAGCAGGATACTGACAAATTGGATCAATGTTCACTCATGAGTGGATTAAAGCAGGGACAATCGAATGGAGGGACAAGAAACTATTGTACTATTATATAAGTATGCGTGTTGCGGGGGTACAAATTTCATCAGTTGAACAAGCATACACCATACATTCATGAATGGGCACTGGTACAAATCTCAGCAATCATACTGCACGACTCGTTGTGTGTCTTGCTCGATACGGAGGGACCCTTAGTCGGGTGAAAGCTCGACATAACCGTGAAGTAGGGTACAAATGTGATTTTATTGCTGAAAATCATGGATGAGTAAGTCTAGATTCACAAAATGGCACTCTTTTTATTGACGTCTTAAGCCACACACCTTTATCGATTATGTTATAATAATGACAAATATATTTGCAACACAAACATATCGTGTTGGTATGAAATTAAAGCACGGCCTATAGATTCAATCAGGCTAATGACGCAATCGTTTTTATCTGAGCATTAGTGTCTTAGCTGTTCTCAATGTTGTTAGTTTCAAATTATAAGTCTTTGCTTCTATTTCCAGCTTATTTTAAATCGCATTACCCGCAATGTTATGCTATTTCACAGTGTTTCCAAATTAATGGAGGCCTAATGTTGATTTACATGCCTGTACGCAACTATTCAAATGTCCTGAAGAAAATCAGTGGAGAAGTAATATAATGAGAATACTGGTAACTGCAGTATAGGGGTTTCTGGGGGTGGAATTGTGAAGTATTATATACTGTAGCCCTTCAACAAGGCACGGTTTTAATTAATCAAAATAACCACAAATAATGAAGACCATAGTCTCAATCTACTTGTATTAAATATTTGAACGTTTTCAAAACAAATTTTTATCAGTATGCTGATGTGCCTCTAACTCCAAATATATTACTAACAAACAACTGATGTGTATGGAGACAGGCATTGATGAATTTGACAGTTTTATTTGTACCATGGATGAAGTATCACATCTTCAAATTGACAGGCAGGATATAGCGTTTTATGTATATACGTGACATGAAATTACAGGTGACATGAAATTACAGGTGACATGAAATTACAGGTTACATGAAATTACAGGTGACATGAAATTACAGGTGACATGAAATAACAGGTGACATGAAATTACAGGTGACATGAAATTACAGGTGACATGAAATTACAAGTGACATGAAATCACAGGTGACATGAAATTACAGGTGACATGACCTGTATGAATACATTTTAATCACGTTTGACCTCTTTTGACTTTTATGTATTTATTGTATCATTTTATATGTATTCCAGGAGTCAACAGCTGTAATTTGATACCAAACATGATATTTTGTTTATAAGACAAACTATATTTGTCATAATTATAACATTATCGAAAAGGGCGTGGCTTGACGTCAATAAAAAAATATTCAGAATCTAGACATCCTCCCTCATGTATCATTTTCAGCAATAAAATTGCATTTGTACCCTCCTTCACGGTCATGTCATAATTGTGAAGATATCCACTTGACTACATAACTGTGCAATTCCTGCTGAACTACTATACTCTAGAAATGCAAATATATATCATCAAAGAACATCATTTTCCGATTAATTTGGATATTGGAATCAAGAGGAACAAAATGTCTATAGTTTATACTTCCCAGGAAAAATATTAATTACTTTGTTCTAGCATGTTTTCACATTATTTATAAATCTAAAATTATCACATTTTTCTCAGATATACCGATTATTATTAACATTAGAACGTTATTTTTAAAACAAATCAAGTATAAATTGTATTCAGTTTGACCTAGGCCCAAGTTTTTTGGAAAATTATATTTTGATCATTTTTTCGACAGATTATAGGGCAACCGTTGAGTTCCTTGAATAAAAACACACTCAACTACTAGAGCTAACCCGCAACACGCATGTTTTTTTTGTAATTGAATACGATGATTTAACGATACAATAGGCCGTTTCTAGTCCCTCCATTCGATTGTCCCCGATTAAAGGTAACTGCTGCAATGTAAGGTAGTCAACATGTAGCAACTGATACCATGTTTCAGCAAATCACTGATTGTGAATTAAGATATCGAACTACACAAATGGCTTAGCTATTCAAGTATGTCATTCCCTTAACACTTTCCATGCGGCTATTGGTTTTTCCATATACAAAAAAGATTTTTCAGAAACCTGATTACTGAACCAATATTAGGCATGTTTGTACTTATTTTAATGCATTTCTCATGGTGATTCCAAATATAGTAATGATATTCAATAATGTTGACATTTTTGGAACATTTTTGTGACATTTTGGAATGTCGTCTGCAGACGCCTGCTGCGTGGAAAGTGTTAAGTTAAGAATTTAGAATTATTATGAATGTGAAACATTGAAAAATAAGTTTTTGTATTGCATAACAAAGAATTCCTGAATGAATTGTAGTTTGATTCCCAGGCGAAATCGTTTTCCCATATTTGTCTCTTTTCTATCTACAACGGCGAACCTGTTTAAAAATATTTATAATTTGTTTAATACTGGTCGTGAATGCCTATCTATGTATTTTCCCTCTACAGGGAGGACGGCGTTATTACGCTTGTAAAGGCCCTAGCTACTATGGGTAATACTTGTGGCAGGAGACTGGGATACATGACTGCTTGTATTGAATTTCAGATGCTTTACCATGCGAGGTCTGGGGCCCAATGGATAAGGCACTTGCCCTGTAACCAAGAGGTCCTGGGTTCGATTCCTGGGCAAGATCTTTTCCCCATATTTGTCCCTTTTCTATCTGCGATGGCGAACTTATTTAAAAATATGTATACAGTCCTCAAAATAAGTAACTGACCAGGTTATAAATATGCTCTAAAATCCAACACTATAGCTCCTACGTAAATATATTAAATGATAAAGTTGTAAGGAAATTTCTTTCCTTTAATTTGAGATATCACACATGAAGATTGAATGAATATTAACTCAGTTATGTACCTAAAACCAAAACAAAGTCCGTTTTTCATTTTAACATTTTGTTCGCCTACACGCAGCCTCGGACTAGCAACAGGCGGATTATTGATTAACTGGTAGCGACAACTCACAGGTCGACAGTAAGATGAGGATTGGGGATGCAGCCCATGCACATGATACCTGTCAGTCTGTCACACTGTCCTGCGTGTTCAAAACCCAAGTGTGAAAATGTAAACTGCACTTTGTTCAATCCTTTTCAATGTAGCCTTCTTAAGTATTAACCGATCTTCGTGAACAATATCTCAAATTAAAGAGAAGTAATTTTTGTACAACTTCATAATTTAATATTTATACGCAGGAGCTATAGTGTTGGAGTTAAGAGTATATTCATTACCTGGTCAGTTACTTATTTTGAGGACTGTACTTTGAAATGTAGTGCCTCTTAATGTGAATTATATGAAAACCAAATAAATACAGATATATTTATTACTACAAAACATGTGCTCTTGAATGATTAATTTTTGTGTATGTTACTGTTATCAAAGCAATATTATGAAAACTCGTTCATATTTTTACACTTATTTTTCTCTCTTTTATAATGAAGTGTGTACTTGTCGGGAAAGACTTTCATGGGTTCATAAATCAATCTTGACCGTATCTTCTGTAAAAACCATTAAAGAACTTAGACTATAGGCCGTGCATGTTTTATTCCTTCAGAAAACAAATCTAGCACTCTCCATGTAGGGCACAGATGAAATGTGGCTTAAAATGAAGCTAATATATGCCTGATCAATATTTTACCTTATCCCACGTTCGTAGGTTGCACGTTATGACCCTAGACCTCGATTTAGGGTCAAAGGTCACATGTGTTTCAATGGGAAGTCAAAAACTAAATTTAACATGGTAAAAAAACTAAAAAATGAGCTATTGACTATAAAAAGTATGTTATATAGTTGGGATAAGTGTTTTAAACAAAAAAGTCAATCACAACTTCGATTGTAGATCAATGGTTTTTGAACTGTGACCTTTTGAAAATTACAAGTTGGCCAAAATAGACAATTTTTGTCATATTTTCGCAAAATTGGCACAAAAATGACATGTTATCATCATTAAAAAAATATTTTGACTCATTATGAATTGATAAACCATGTTATAATGTTGGTTTATAGATGAACTTTACATTACAACCCATTTCAAAAGTCAATGGTGTCCGCATGCCATGGCAAACAGCTTTAATATCCTTCAAATTCATTGAAAATGGGTAAAATCTGAGTCAAATTTAAAGGATTTGAAGGGTATTAAAGCTGGTTGCCATGGCATCAGCATACCATTGACTTTTGAAATGTGTTGTAATGTAAGGTACATCTATATACCAACATTATAACATGGTTTATCAATTCATAATGAGTCAAAATATTTTTTTAATGATGATAACATGTCATTTTTGTGCCAATTTTGCGAAAATATGACAAAAATTGTCTATTTTGGCCAACTTGTAATTTTCAAAAGGTCACAGTTCAAAAACCATTGATCTACGATCGAAGTTGTGATTGACTTTTTTTGTTTAAAACACTTATACCAACAATATAACATACTTTTTTATAGTCAATAACTCATTTTTTAGTTTTTTTACCATGTTAAATTTAGTTTTTGACTTCCCATTGAAACACATGTGACCTTTGACCCTAAATCGAGGTCTAGGGTCATAACGTGCAACCTACGAACGTGGGATAAGGTAAAATATTGATCAGGCATATATTAGCTTCATTTTAAGCCACATTTCATCTGTGCCCTAGAGGTGGACTACAAGAGTGAAAGATACAGAGCAACGTCCCAGTGTCTAACTTTACTTAGGGAGTGTTCATAAATACTTTGGTGGGGGGGGGGGGGGTTGGAAAATATGAGGGGGGGGGGCCAACCAAAAAAAAGGTTCTTAAAAGGGGGGGTCAGGGAAAAAAGTGCTTGTATGGGGGGGGGGGGGGGGTCCAAAAAAAAGGTTGGTATTGTTTACAGCCAAAATGTATCTCAATCGTGACAAAAATAGGTGTAAAGTCAAAAAATTTCGTGCGCTACGCGCGCGTATCTTGACTCATAACAATCTTGTTGGTTCATTTTATTTCCCACCCCCCCCCCCAATATCAATAACCTATATAGCTACGCCACTGGAGCCTAAAACATTTGAAGATGAAGAGGATGCAGATAAAGAAGAAGAGGAGGACATACATGTACCACAGCGATCACGAGTGTCGGGCAGGATTATAAAGAAGAAGACCTACACTGATTTTGTTTGACTTTTCAATTGTGTTATATTATATATCTTTAATAAATAGTTTGATATAACCCACCTACCATAATAAAAGTGATTGTGACTATGTCTATAGGTTTATATAGAATGTTGTTATTGTTTCTGTTATATAACATGAACAGACGGGGGGGGGGGGGGTCAACACAAAAAATATTTTCGCAAAATTGGCACAAAAATGACATGTTAGGCCAAACAAAAATAAAAGTTTGTCTCAAAGCTTGCGAAGGCTTCAAAATTGGGCGACGCGCGCTGTTTTTTGTCTTCCATTTTTTTTTTTTTTTACATTTTTTTATTTGTGTGGCAATTTTTACTCTTACTATTTGCAACCGTTGACACTTTCTGATATTTGTTTTTTCTATTTGAAATGAATATTGTGATGTAGTTGTGTATAAGAACAATTGAGCAGCGTTTTTTGAAGACCTGAGTCATGTAAAAGTTTGAGAAAAGGAAAATCTGCCGATATTTTTAATAAAAACTCGAAATAAAAATTTGTAGGGAAAAAAAAAATTGATTTGACAATTTTCTGCATTTCAGACGCGGTATTTTGGCATTTCAAAACCAATGCGCGCGCAAGCTTTGAGACGAACCATTTATTTTGTTTGGCCTTATCATCATTAAAAAAATATTTTGACTCATTATGAATTGATAAACCATGTTATAATGTTGGTTTATAGATGAACTTTACATTACAACCCATTTCAAAAGTCAATGGTGTCCGCATGCCATGGCAAACAGCTTTAATATCCTTCAAATTCATTGAAAATGGGTAAAATCTGAGTCAAATTTAAAGGATTTGAAGGGTATTAAAGCTGGTTGCCATGGCATCAGCATACCATTGACTTTTGAAATGTGTTGTAATGTAAGGTACATCTATATACCAACATTATAACATGGTTTATCAATTCATAATGAGTCAAAATATTTTTTTAATGATGATAACATGTCATTTTTGTGCCAATTTTGCGAAAATATGACAAAAATTGTCTATTTTGGCCAACTTGTAATTTTCAAAAGGTCACAGTTCAAAAACCATTGATCTACGATCGAAGTTGTGATTGACTTTTTTTGTTTAAAACACTTATACCAACAATATAACATACTTTTTTATAGTCAATAACTCATTTTTTAGTTTTTTTACCATGTTAAATTTAGTTTTTGACTTCCCATTGAAACACATGTGACCTTTGACCCTAAATCGAGGTCTAGGGTCATAACGTGCAACCTACGAACGTGGGATAAGGTAAAATATTGATCAGGCATATATTAGCTTCATTTTAAGCCACATTTCATCTGTGCCCTAGAGGTGGACTACAAGAGTGAAAGATACAGAGCAACGTCCCAGTGTCTAACTTTACTTAGGGAGTGTTCATAAATACTTTGGTGGGGGGGGGGGGGGGGGGGTTGGAAAATATGAGGGGGGGGGGCCAACCAAAAAAAAGGTTCTTAAAAGGGGGGGTCAGGGAAAAAAGTGCTTGTATGGGGGGGGGGGGGGGGTCCAAAAAAAAGGTTGGTATTGTTTACAGCCAAAATGTATCTCAATCGTGACAAAAATAGGTGTAAAGTCAAAAAATTTCGTGCGCTACGCGCGCGTATCTTGACTCATAACAATCTTGTTGGTTCATTTTATTTCCCACCCCCCCCCCAATATCAATAACCTATATAGCTACGCCACTGGAGCCTAAAACATTTGAAGATGAAGAGGATGCAGATAAAGAAGAAGAGGAGGACATACATGTACCACAGCGATCACGAGTGTCGGGCAGGATTATAAAGAAGAAGACCTACACTGATTTTGTTTGACTTTTCAATTGTGTTATATTATATATCTTTAATAAATAGTTTGATATAACCCACCTACCATAATAAAAGTGATTGTGACTATGTCTATAGGTTTATATAGAATGTTGTTATTGTTTCTGTTATATAACATGAACAGACGGGGGGGGGGGTCAACACAAAAAAAGGTTCTTGAAAGGGGGGGTCAAGAAAAAAACCCACCCTATTTGGGGGGGGGGGGGGGGGTCCAAAAAAAAAAGATGTCCATGGCTCAATTGTTTCCAACCCCCCTCCCCCCACCAAAGTATTTATGAACACTCCCTTACCATGAAGGAAATCTGGTTCCAGTTTTGGAAATATGTCACTATATTTGTATTGGATTTTCATTATGAAGCTTTCCTGACTATATGTGTGGTGGCATGGGAAAGCCCTTCACATGGTCATTTTCTAGCAACTTGGTTTTTTTTGTATGGCGGAGAGCTTCATAATCTACTGAGTATTGGACTGTTTAAATTTTTCAGAAATTCCATCTAGAACTACAGTAATAGTATTTTAAAGTTGGCAAGTTTAAACGCAACACTAAAATTTGAAACTGACAATTCAAAGGTGTACACAAAATCTTTTAAATGCTCTAATAATAATAAAACTACATTGTTATGTCACACAGAATAGCTTGTCATATGAAAAGGACTTTTGATATGAACCTAGTTGTTTGCGATATTATTAACAATTGTAAGTTCTTCACTTTCAAAATTTAAAGATGCTTTGTCGGAATTCACAAGTGGTTACCATGGTAACAATGTCATTTTACGTAGCATTTTACACATAGCATTTTACACATAAAATTTGATAAACAAGGTTCAGAAAAGTACTAAAATAAACTTAACATCTGGAATTTTGCATAAAAAACTCCTGGAGACTAAAGTTCAAGGTATAATCTCTATCTTGGGACCAAAGTTGGAAAATTGACCTGGAACTCATTTGTTAGGAATATTTTGGTATGACCCAGATATCTCAATATTAAAACTAGCGACTTAGACTGGTTTTCCCATAACACCACACATATTGTAAATCACCCGTGTCCAGTTGTGATAGGAACCTGTAACAGTGGTAAATTCTATTTACGAATGACATAACTCGGAAATAAAATGAAGGGTTAGGCGGCAAAAAACTAAACTGTGTTGTTCGGGCCTGACAGACTCAATGTTGTCAAAACAAATTTCACATGCAAATGAATCCCGACCTAAAGTTGTTGCTTGGCTTGTCAAACAATGGCGAGATTTAAACTAAAATGTACAGATATTTTTGGTTTTTACTGTCGTTTTCAAGGGAAAATAAGAAAAAAGCCAGACTGACAGACCCGACCTCCATTTGCCCATACAACAGGGTTTCATTTTTTAGTCGCCTTATCCAGCAATTTATTTGATTCATTAAATTTGATTTTAGAGGACAAAATCAAATATAGAGGGCGTTCCATGAAAAATATAATACGCCTTTAATAGGATTATTTGATTATCCTGAGTTAATTATTACATGTATCATGCATGACTACTACTAGATTAAAAGCTCCAATAAGAAAACAAATATAGTAACATTATCAATTTATTATCTTCATCAAGTCAACATTTTACATGATTGTTATTATGTCAAGTTTGACATAATAATGAAGTTATGGATAAAATAACACAACATATGAATTTAACTATTGTACTTAACACAGTGGGCATCACTAACTTAGTGAAGGATTTGACAGAGCTGGCAACACTCCTTGATCCTGCCTGCAGGGAACCTCCCTGAAAATAAGCTGATCCGGGCACACACATTTGTCAAATTCCCTGATTTGGGAAACATTTTATCTATTATATTTGCAATTTTTAAAATATCCCAGATTGCTTATATGAGAATCCCTGATTGCAGGATGGATGCGAATATTGGCAGCTCTGGTTTTGAATACCTCCACTTTGATATAAGAATGCTCATATTTTAATGGCATGTTTTCCTTTAAAGGTCAACTAAAATGGTGGTTAAATTCATGTAGTTTATGTTTTTCATTCACAGCACAGCAAAAAATACAAAAAGGAATTATCCTTTAATATTGCCCAAGAAACAAAATAAAGAGTTTCTAAGCTTGTATAATTTGATGCTTTAATTAAAGAATCATGGCCAATTTAATCTGTGGCATTAAAAAGACCATTTGGAAAAAGTGTACTTTACTGTAGGTAGTAATATTTTCCCATGATGCATTGCAACATTTATAAAGAAAAACATCAGATTTTTCAAATAACGTTCGGAACTGTCTATTTGAATAGATGGAAGTTCAATTTTTTAGACAATGAAGCTGAAGCGAATAATTCTTTTACAATAAGAAACAAATTTAATGTATAAAATATTAAAATCTTTCCTCAAAGATGAAATATTAATTGATTTAACAAATAGGTGTAACGTTATCATTATAATCGTTTCATTATTATCAATCGGACGCATGATATTACAATTCTGACACATACAACAATATGTTCCTTTAGTACTTAACCCTTTGAACACTGGCGGCCAGTATAAAGGCTAATATGAGTATCGCATATACACTGGCGGCCAGTATACCGGCCGCTAACGTGTGCGCCGTTGTTTACAAACTTTGGGGGAATCCCCATCGCCCTTTGACCCAGGAGAGTAGTCTATGGGCTACGGACTGCACATAGCATTGTATTGACATCGTTACATTGCGTTGAATACGATCTGTGCTGATAACTTTCGAGTTATTTCATCAATTTTGGTCAGATTTTCGGATTTTCGGATGTTTTAGCATGGGTCATTGACTCTGATACAGAGTATATATATTATTCTGACTATAGTAATTAGGATGAACAAGACACGGTAAGCATGAATAGTGCAACTAAAAAGTGCTAGTATATGTTATGGCAACGAAACAGACATGACATTATGCCCCATTGAGGGGTATTTCGGCAGGGGTGTCAGGGTGGGGCTACTGTTTACTCAGGGGTGTCAGTGTTCAAAGGGTTAAGCTTCATTGTCTAGAAAAATTGAAAATCCATCTTTCAAAAGAAACATTCCCAATTATTCTCTGTCAAATGTTGGCCTATCTTTATAAATATTGCAACAAACCATTGGCAAACACGATATAAATATGTACTATAGTTTATTTGTCCATCCATCATAAGACATTGATGTAACTACACAGGCGCAACATGTAAGTGCACATACAGTTCTTCTGCCTTCTTACGCGTGAGTGTATACGCCAGCGCTTCGAGAAGGTGCGCACGTTTATGTACTGCAATTAGTGAATGATGCAGTTACGTCACTGTATCGTGATGGACAAATAGACTATAGTACTTACTAATATATTTGCTATATATCTGCATAGGAAGGTCCTTAATCACCATTTGTCAATTTGTTAATCTTTTTGTTTTGTAATGAAAACAAAAATACTTCCATGTGTGAGAATACAAATAGCTGAAATAAGCCTAATAGGGCAACATTTTTTTCCAAATTCTCTAATAAAAAAGAGTGGTTATTAAAACAGAATGGTAGATGAAATAAGCTGTAGCTTGCACTGTGGACCCGGTGGGGGGGGGGGGGGGGGGGGGGAAGTCAGGTATAATGTTGTAATCATCCGCGTGAACGAAAACGCGAATTAAGGGTGGTTTTTTTATGCCACAATTACTTCGTACGTTCATTTCAGTCTCAACTCTGTCTTGACGACCTATATCAGGACCTATATCCTTGGCTATACGAGTATGATTTTTTCGAGCTATACTTCTTTAAGGATCTCTTTATCCTTCTTTTAGAATCTGTGTTAAGGGTTGTTTTTTAGAGTGGATTCACACGGATGATTACAACTTATATATACAAGAGTGCCCCCACCCACACCACCGGACAACTGACTATCACAGTTTATTCACAGCCCTTACTTGAATCACATGAATAGCAACTCCACACATCTAATTATACTAGTATATCCTCCTTAATTGGCTACCACTATTCTTCGCCATTTTTTGTGAAAGTTTACACGATCCTTCATGACATTCAAAGACAAAGTCAATTAGATATACATGTACATGAAAACATTGTATTGGACACCCCCGCTTGGTCATCAATTGGACACCCCCGCTTGGCCATCAATTCTCTTTTATGTCTCTATGTTGTCAGTATGTCATTCTGGTGTTGTTATCAAATGTAGGTCTTTTCTTTGATTATAAGCAGGCCATTAGTTCTGATGCTTCATCCATATTGGGTGCCTCTTTCTTTGTGGTTGGCTTTGCAGGCATCTGAAAAATACAAAATAATTATTACGTTACATGATTATTTCACTCACACATTTAACTAGGAAAACAACTTTCCGGTTTAGCCTTAAGGGGGGACTCAAGGAAGTTTTTGATTTGATTTTTTGAATTTTGTGAGTGCTGTAATTATTGAACTATTAACCCTAACCTCCTAAGTCACATTTTGAAGATTTTTTTTGTCAACGACAAAAACGCGGACAAAAAGAGTGGCGCCGCCACTGGGGCTCGAACCCACAACCTCTCGGTTGCCAGACGAACGCTCTACCAGTGCACCACGGGGGCCAACCATACTCGGGCCAGTGTATTGGCCCGACTATGTAGCCTGGGGCCATTATTTCATCGAAAAAGTGCCACGTCAGCTGGCACAGACAGACTTTACCGTGCACATTTGCGGCATTGAGGATGGTTAGGGTTAATCAAATGCATATATAAGTATATATTTTTGGAAAGGAAATGGATCAGAGAATCTAAATTTGGCATCAATTTTGACCAAAAATGTTGATTTTTTGAGAAAATCACAAAATTCACTTTTTTGACCCAAATATTTTTGAAAAAAGCTAAAAGAAATAATTATGAGTAAAATAAGCCCAAATCGCTTAATGATGATGTAAAAACATTAATGAAGGGATTTGTTTTTTTGACACTTTTGACACTTATGATTTTCTCAAAAAATTAACATTTTTGGTCAAAATTGATGCCAAATTTGGATTCTCTGATCCATCTTTCATACTGTAGGCAAGTGTTTTCATTTCAATACAACATAATGTTACGAACAGAAAAGTCATCTAGTTAGTTCTTGATAGTGTTAATTGAAATTGACCTGTAATAATGTGCATGCATTCAAATGAATCAACAACTTTGAAATAAAATAATGTTTTCATAAGCGTACAGGAAGTATGTATCAGTTTTTTGATTTCTGCAATACAATAATTATGCCACATGCAACTGCAATCCCTCCGTGCCTGCTTGCAGTTAAGGGTACTGTCAACCCTTTTTTATGAAATTTATCAAGCACTGTAACTTTTAAACTAGTAATAATGTAATGTACATAAAAGTATACAATTTTTTTAATCAAATGAGTCGGAGAATCCATTTTTGGTATTAAATTACACAAAAAAATTGTGATTTTTACATTTTTGTCCAAAAATCACTATTTTGGCACCAAAAGTGTAAAAATCGCTAATTTTAGTGACATTTTATACCAAATATGAAATCTCTGACTCATTTCATTAATTAAATAGTTTATAGTTTATAGTTTAAAAGTTAGTGCTTGATAAATTTGGTGCCAAACAGGGTTGACACCTCCCTTAATTTTAGGATGAGTTTGAGTTTAAGAAAAAAAATCTTTTTGATGATTCAAGGAGTTATTAGGGATTTCCTGACATTTTGTTTGATGACCTTGAAGAACTTCTGATAAATGGATAAATCTAATAAGCATACATTTCATCAAATCTTTAGTCATTAAAGCCAAGAAAAAAAGATTTGTCTCACATACCAGCGCGCATGTGAAGTCACTTTTACCGCATAACCCTACACGATGAGCCCATTTTTTTTTAGTTGTCCAAAAAACAATTGGCTCCATAAGGGGGGGGGGGGGGGGGGGGGGGGGGGAAACACACAATAAAACAAGAACTTCTGCATTTAGTACAGCTTTTTTTTTCTAAAACAACAAAAACAAAACTCATAAAGGGGTCAAAAAAAGTAAGCCCCCCCCCCCCTTCCTAAAATGTGATCACGTTTGTTTGCATTACTCTACATATAATTAGACGTTTTGAGAGATTGAAACACTTAGGAAACTGAAAAAACACTTGGCTACCCATAGATGTTTCTCCAGTTTCTCCATTTCAATATAATTATTACTTTTCCCAAAATAGTCACATTTCACAAAATGATGTTTTCAAAAAAAGTGGTACTTTTTAAGATTCTATACGAGTTTGTGTGCATAAATCCACACACAAGTAAGCGTTTTGACAGATTAAATCATTTATTAAACGGGAAAACCCTTGGCTACCCACACAACGTTTCCGCTTTTCAATACCATGTTTACTTTTCCCAAATCAGTCACATTTCCCCAAAGTGATGTTTTCTGAAAAGTGGCACTTTTCAACGATACAGGGAAGTTATAATTATTGATGTGAATTGGCTAGTCATGAATGAAATAAAATCATTTTATTTTTAATTTCAAATAAGGACCAGCTTAAGAAAGAAAAGAATTTCTTTTAATTGAAAATAAAGACAATTAAAAATTAATTTTAAACAGCTCTGGAGACATTTTTGTAACTTTCTTGCATAAGATTCTGAAAACATAATTTTGGAGCAATGTGAATGTTTTGGAAGAAGTGAACATGCTATTGAAAAAGAAAAGAAAAACTTGCAATGGGTAGCCAAGCGTTTTTTCTTTTGATAAACGTTTCAATTTTTCAAAAGGTACATAAACGCGATCAAATTTTAGGGTGGGGGAGGACTTACTTTTCTTTCTTTTTTTGACCACATTCATATTATTGACCCCTATAGCATAGCTATTTTCCCTAAAGTATGTGAGACAGTCCTTTTCTCCCTTATATAATTTGTTATAAAGGGCAGCCATGAACAACCATGCACAAAACTAGGTCACAATGTAATCTCTTTATAGGTCTTATGTTGTTTTAGTGAACTATTTTGGAAAGACTTGTCACTTAGGAGCCATTTACTACTTAACGTTTCCTCTGCAATTAAATAACAACACCCCATGAATATGATGAACTCTACTCACGTTTTTTTATTTAATCTTAAATTTTTCTTAACAAGGACTTTAAGTGATGTTGAAAGAACTATTATTTGTTGTCACAATTCTTTTTTAGCATTTGCTTCATAACTTTACCAAGAAATAAAAAATATCCTTGCAATCTGCTAAATGCCACCCGGAATGTCTTGAAAGGTGGAAACCAAGGCTCAAGATAACAGGTTTTTTTACCGGGAGCTACTTTTTTCAAAAGTAGCGCCCGGATCATGGGATTTATTGAGAACCGGGAGCTACTTTTAGTCTACCGGGAGCTAACTTGTTATTAAATCCAGCGTGGCAGCATTGTAAACTCAAAATTTGATGTCTTGGGCAAGCTTCCCGATAGTCAACGGGCACTTTGGACAAAATATCAGCGCTCGGTTATTTGTTCTTCAGCATCACCGGGCGCTATGGCAGAAGGACCGAGGGGTAAAAATCGCCCAGCACCCGCTTATCTTGAGCCTTGGGGGAAACACCTTGTTTTTAACAAGACTCCACAAAATGTTTTAAAATATTCAAAGAGTTGGAACAGTTAGATTAGATATGAAGTGATCTATCAGCCGGCAAGGTCTAGAAAGAATTTGCGAAACGACTCAGCTTTCGGTTGTGGGTAAACAATTTAGAAAAGCATTGCAAAAAGCACAAAACCCCAGTTTCAAAAGAACAATGAAGGTGCTTCTATATACCAAATGATATGCCATTTACTGTCCTACTGTTTAATTGCACTTTAACAACCCCAGTAGTGCTTCCACTGACCCAGTAAATTTATAACATCAAAGACGTGACCACAATGGAGAGGGTGGATGACCCCAGCAATTTTTTTCCATCCTTGATGTCCATTCAAAAGAGTTACCAATGCACTTTGGTTTATTTTATTTTATCTTTTTTTTGGGGGGGGGGGGGGTTACTCAGATATATTTTTCGTAGGGATGTGCCGCCAGCAAAATGAAAATTGACCCAAACATTTACCAATTTTGGGGGGAAATGGACCCATATGTTTACCGGAGACCCATAATTTTCCTATATTCGACAGATTTTGCTAAAATTTCTGTGAAAAACAGCAACATTTAGGATTTTAGACCTATACCAAAATTGGCTTTGAAAAGGGGTCATTCATTAACCAGAGAGTAAAAAATGTGACGCTATTTGGCGGCACATCCCCCTAAGGCCAAATCTTTGTTGTTGTTATATTGGCGTAACCCGCCCGACCCTAAAAATACGCCCGACCCTACACTTTTCTTTTTTTTTTCAGTGAAAAAAAAAAAAAAAAACCAACCGACCGACCGACCCTAAAAAATAAAAAAATGAAAAAAATAAATGTTTTTTCTCGAACGAAGTACGACGGTGCTCCTCGAATAAACGGAAATTCCTTCCGAAAATATGGTTTATTGTGTTTTATTTGTATATAGACTTGTACTGAGGGGTACTTCTAACAAACAATAGGGAATGTTTAAACTCGGTTAACATTGTTCAAAAACAGCTGCTAAAAAAAAAGAAAAAAAAATCCCTACCTACCTACCCTATTTTTGTTCAGCCCGTTACGCCAATATAACAATTTTTTTTTTTGCCTAAGTAACCTCATATCCACTAAGTATACCCCTCCCCCAGGGTTCTTATGGCTTTGTCACATCCCTGATTTTAAAAGGCCAGCCATAGATAAAGAGTGCAGACATCAAATTCACATTGACTATAAATACCATGTCTATGTCAGTGAGAGTTATATCTTACAATTATTCCAATAGGGCATGGAAATAATTACATACAGTATTAGGCAGCAGCTAGAATAGAAGTGTGAAGGATATGGGAGAGATATTTTGAAATAGATAAGTGGTTACACATGAAATTGGGTCACAAGTTACACATTGAACAGTTGAAGATAGACATACACAAGATAGACAAGATGGTATGCATTTATTTCTAACAATTATGTTGTTATCATCTCATGTCAAATAATATTGATTTGAATCCATCACAACTGTACACAATTCAATGGACCTTCAGATCTGATATGCACCCTTTTGTTTTTGTATTTTGTAGGCCTGGAATAAATGTTTATTTCCCCGGAAATATCAAAAGAAATTCCCACCAAATATGTAGGATTTCCCACCATTTCTTATATATTTCTTTATCCAGAAAAGTTAAATTCCAAATTTTTTCAGGTCTGGTATTTTGTTCTTCATATAACCATTTAAAAAAACCAACAAAAAATCTAACAAACACACACAAAATGTATACTATGAGCATTTTTTCTTCTTTTAATGGTCACGTTTTGGAAAATAGGACAAAATAATGAACTCTGGAAGATAAATATATTCTACTCAAATTTGTATACCAAGGATGAGTTTAAAATAAAATTCCAACATTTTGAGCTTATTTCCAACTGGGACAAGAAGTACTCAATCAGTTTCCATTACCTAATTAAATTGGCCTCTATTCTTGCAAAAAGCAAGCCTAGATGTTACAAAGAAAGTCAATATAAATCAACATCTTTAAATCCCAATGGGCAAAATCAACAATCTATCTCATAGCAAGTTTATCGGAGTAAATGACGGAGTTTTGAAATGAAAACGGAATAATGCATCAGCATTATGTAAACCCCAGTGGGCAAAATCAACACACTTTATTATACAGGGTGTATCAAAAAGATTAGGTCTCTGTTTCATGATGGTGTAATTCTTATTATAATCATTGGACCATGACCAATTTAGTCTCAATGTAAAGCCAATTAATTATTACGATATCCTGAAAATATGAGATCAATCCGATGAAAAATAAGAAAACTAGCGTACTTAGTGTAAACCATGTCATTTACTGGTTTGTGCAATAGGAATTTACACAGAAACAGTCGAGTAACATGAAAGTGCTCGATTTGTAACTCAATGAACCATCCACAGTGGGTTCGAGAATTGTTAACAACACTTTTTTAATTTGCACAGAATATGCATGCATCTGTTTTGCGGATTTTTTTAGCCAGTATTGATTTGTGCCAGAATTAAATGGCATTACCACACTAAACTTTGCTCTTGACTGATAGATTATTTACTATGTTGACAATTATTATAACGTATTGAAACGTCAACCATGTTATTTACTGGTATACCATTGTACAAACCAGTAAATGACATGGTTTACATAAAGTATGCTAGTTTTCTTATTTTGCATCGGATTGATCTTATATTTACAGGATATAATAATAATTAATTGGGCTTTACATTAAGACTAAATTGGTCATGGTCCAATGATTATAATCACACTGTCATGAAAGAGTCCTAATTTTGTTGATACACCCTGTATGTGTTATAATGGCACTTGAAGTTGATCAGAGTAAATGGCAGTAATGGGAAATAAATATGACAACAAAGTAACAAAAAGTCAACACAAATCAGCTTCTTAAAAACCCATTGGGCAAAATCAACATCATTACTACAAAAGCCCTTCAATTTGATCAGAGTGTTAGGATAGGACAGCTAAATGTAACAAAAAGTCAATACAAATCACCGTCATTAAAAACCCAATGGGCAAAATCAACGACTTTACCAAAAATAGGGCTTCAAGTTATTGACAGTATCGGAAAATAAATAAGACAACAAAACAATAGTGGTGCCAAATAAATTCTAGTAATACAAATCACCGTCATTACAAACCCAATGGGCAATATCAACGACTTTACCAAAATAGCGCTTCAAGTTATTGACAGTATCAGAAAATAAATAAGACAATAAAATAATAGTGGTGCCAAATCAATTCTATAGTCAACACCCATTAGTCCTGATCCTTTATTTTTCCAAGCCCAAGTATAAAACCCTGAGCTTACAATAGATGCTACCTATCCATGAAACTGCTATCCATAACAAAACCCAGTAGGCAAAATCAACACCTTTGAGCAAATTCAAATCAGGTGAATTACATGGGATTGAGTGATAAGTCTTGTGTTTACAGCACATTGCCTCCAGGTTCAAAGAAGATTTTAAAGTCTTCCCACAATGCATTGCGTGAACGCCAACCAACTAAAGTTTTTCCACACGATGCATTTGTCAAGCTCTTATTAGTTTTATAAATAAGAAAAAGGAACACTGATAACTAATTTATTCATTGATGAAAACTAGAACCTATTAAGAGCTCCATCGATGAAAACATGATTGTGTGCATATGTCTATGGGAATTGAGAGAAATTGGTGAACAGAATTAGGTCATTTTGCAAAAACGCAATGCATTGTGGTGGTGTCTTTAAAATCTTTTTTGGCCTCCAGGTTTGTCCCTGCTTTTTAGTCTAGGATATTTTGGGCACAGGCTATTATAGGTTTGCTTCCTGTCTATGACCTGATATGAACTTTCCTTTTATATGGCACACACTCTTCTATACCTTTTGGTGTAATTGCACTTAAGTTGCATAGAAAACAAAAGGGACTTTTGAGAGAGTTTAGGGTCCTTTTGGGATTGGGTAATATGTGTGAGATAGTTTAGGGTCCTTATGGGATTGGGTAAACTGTGTTATAATTTAAGGTAATTAAATAAAAGGTTTTGTTGCTGGTATTTTGCTGGTAGATTTATTTTAAAATATAGAATTTTCGATTCAGTATAGAAACAGTATAAAATAGGACGTGTATGAAAACCTCATTGGAAGTTACTGTAAAAGGGGTAATGTTCGCACTGTTAAATGTTCACGCTTTGCCTACTTTCAGCCATTTTGCTTGATTTTAAATTTGTGATTTGAAAGTTCAATACAAAGATTTATACACAAAATAAATAAGTTCGTGTGTTTTTATTTTCACAGTAGCTGCTTGGACTTGGAGTGCGAAAATTAATGAAGCATGAAAATGTCCACATTTACAGTACTGTAAAAGTCAATATTTTCGCGATAAGATATTTTCACAAAAATGGTCATAACAGGCATTTCACGATTTTTTATTTCGCAATCTTCAACATTTGTGAACAAAAGTCAATGGAAGTCAATAATTTTCGCGAAGTTTATATTTTCACGGATGAGGATTGATTCGCGAAATTTGCGAAAATAAAAACCCAGCGAAAATTTCTACTTTTACAGTATTAGAAAGCAGAAATTGAGGAGATGAAAAAAGCCATGACACTAGGCCTTAATAATCAGAATCAGAAGGGGGATTGCATGACATTGAAATTGTAAACACTTTCATGATGAGCAACCAAAATACATCATATGACTTTTTGGTTTTAAATTACAGCAAATTTTGCCTGCTGGGTAAGATTAACTATGATGAAAAATGCAACATTCGGAATGAGAAAAAAAATGAAAAAAAATTGCTGTGTAACTCCAGATCACCACACGGCAACAGATTTCTTTTCCGACACCCAAAATTCACCAGAAAGGTCACCCGACCCCCCCCCTGGATTTGAACCACGGACCTCCAGCACCCCAACCCAGATCCTAGCCACAACACCACCGCTGCCAGTCGACACTCGGCGAGTATATTTGCCTCGTTATATAGCCTGGGTCCGTTTTGTACCCCAAAAACCTGCACGCCTGGTTATAAAAACATTTTTTCCGCACAGTTGCCGTGTGGTGTAGTAGAGTTAGGGTTATGACATGTTCCTTTTCGACTTACTTCAGTTCCTATGACTCCCATATTCATAGATTGAGGCTTTAAACCATGTCCCTATTTCACCAGAATTAATAATTGTATTACAAATCTGTGTACTAAGGCAAGAGATCAAGAACAAATTGTACAATTTCCACTTAATTTGTGAAATAATGACTCAAATATGAACCCTAATTTCCCGCTAAATAGTCATATTTTGGCACTTTGCTAAGCCTGGCCATTTAGCTGAAGAAGTACATCCGATGTCTAATGCACTTCTCGTGTTAAGCCTAGTACTAGTAGTGATCATGATGATATCATAAGATAGTCCTGTATTGTTTATATCATAGGCAGGAAATATACCATATCTGTTATGTATTGATGGAGAACTTGTCAAAAAGTATCTACATAGATTCTCAATATACTTTTTGTGTGTTAATAATATTAATAATGTGGCCTTTTCACTCATATCAAGATCAGTGATCACACCAACTTTTCACATAATTTTCTGTATGATTAGTTTGTTTTGTATGCGCTCTTGAAATGAAACCACTTTATTGCAAAATAATTTAGGCCTATTATTTCCAACATTTCTGATGAGGGTTTGGAGAGCTTTTATTGCAAGTGGAAGATAATAAAATAAAATTGAGGAAAAGACTAAGAAGGGGTTGGACATATTCAACCAAATCTACTACTAAAAAATCATGAATAAAGGGCGCTTCCTGGAAAAGATTACATAATATGCCTTTAAGAACTAGCAAAAGATGATAAAAACATGCTTAAGGCCACCTTGTACCCATAATATGAGTCCAATTTAAAGTAAGAGCTGTTCTAATATTAATATTTAATATGAATGTCTCCTTTTTACCGGTGTCCAAAGTGCACCCATTTAACAGGATCAATCTTCATGGAAAGCTAGTTGCTAGTTGATCTCTCCCTGGCCTCCTTAGGGACGCACCATTTGATTTTGAGGGGGGGGGGCATGGAAGTTGGGGTCGGGCAGATTTTTTTTTTTCGCCACCAAAGGCGGCAAGTTTGTTCTTTTTTGGCAAAGGGGCAAAGTGGTTTTTTTTTAGGTTTTAGGTTTTAATGTTTTTCTTTACATTGAGTTGGGTGAGTGAGTCAGATTATTTTATTTTTTACTCAGCAGTGGGTCAACTTCTTTTTTTTTACCTGGTTGGTGGGCAAATTTTTTCTTCGTTCTTCCTGGATAGTGGGCAAAGTTTTTTCTTCTTCAGGAAACTTCCATGCCCCCCCCCCCCCGAGTATCTAATGGTGTGTCCCATAACCCTAACCCCACTGAATCTCACTAAATCTCACTGCCAGAAACTATCTCCAGGCACGTGCTGCTGCATTGCCGCGATGACGTCACCTACCGCAGGCATATGTGGCCACGGAGTTTGTGGCCGCATAGCCGCTAGGGAGTTAGCTCAGTTGGTAGAGGGACAGACTTGGGTGCGGATGGTCCCGCGATCGAATCCCGGGGGTGCTGGGTGATTTTTCGGGTCAAAAAAATAGCACTTTTTCCCCCTCCCCCCGATATGCACAAACAACTAGCTTTACTGGTTAGGGTTAAGGGTATCACTTACCACTCCTATTTCTAAATGTCAATGCCCTCATAAGTCACATTATTTCATATACAACATACTATTCCTGTACTTTTGACTTAAATATCACCCCTTGCTCTACCCCATAACAGGTGTTCCAACATTACTCCCTAATCCAATTCAAATTGGAGATAATGTCACAAATCATTGCCCATGGATTTTACATCAAGAGAACTCAGCATGCCTGTAGCATTTTCTGTCTTCAAAAGATACAATTTCATCAGCCCTTAAATGGGTTAATTTGTGCCTTGTCAACTTGTATTACCTGAATTTTAGTGAGGAAATTGCTTGGTTATGCATATAATATACTATATACTAAAGTTATATTTTTATGTCACCGTAAAGACCCATATCTTTCACCTGTTTTCAGTTCCTGTGATCGGTATTCTTCGGTTTTCTGTTCAACAATCATCTCAAGAAAATCAAGAAAAATTGCACTCTTAAAAGACCCTGCTTTAAAAACTGATGCCCTAAATCGGGGGGAGGGGGGGTTGGTCAGCTTTGGTTGTAACCTTTTTACTTGTGACAACTTCACTTGCACTATTATGGACATGGTCAAATTGAATAATGCATTGACTTGACAATGACATGCCTTGACTTGATATGATTTTTCAGGCAAATTATTTGATTTACATGAACTTCAAAGACTTAGTCAGTAGACAACGTCCGACATAACATGTATCGCATCGCAAAATGCGACACAAAACAGCATTTTTGCGACACAACTTTAAAGTGGCGTCGCATATTTTGCGATGCAGTATTTTGACTGAGAAGTACGAAAAACGTCCAAGTTCTCACTTGAATTGAGAAATACCTTCAGGTCAAATGCGTATAATGTTCTGGTCAGGGATTTCAATTATTATAACTATAAACTATTATGAGTCTATAAATCAAGGAGTTGTTAATAATAACTCCTTGCTATAATTTAGTAAAAATAAAATGTGCGCTATTTTATTGCCTATAAAAACTGCGACACACAACTTAGGAATTGCGATACAAATCAAAAAGTGTGTAGCAGTTTTTGCTACTCAAAGATAAAGCCGTACATCTGACGTTGTCAGTAGACCCAACATTGTTGTTGGGACCCTTAATTAGTTTTCACCACAAATCCGGTCCCAGTCCACCTTTTGAGAACCTAAAAGCCTTCCTACTTATACGTTTGTCATTTGCTGTCCCCGCTCCCGGGGAACCTGGCCTTGCGGGGACTTAGTGGGGGAAATTACTTTGCCGAAAGTGTATATCCCCTGCTATCTCCAGGTACTGTCCCAGGGGTACGGGGCACTAAATATCAGAACATCCCTGGTACAACCCCGGGTACAGTCCCGGCCCCTGACAGCCGGGCAAAATGTCTCAGCCCTGGCTCATACAACATGGGTAACAGTCCCGGGTACATCTCGGTACGACAGCCCGGGGGCCGGGCTGCCTAATTGTACATCCCCGCTAAAACCCTGGCTATTGTCCCTGGTACCGGGGCATCCATTTTGAGTATTCCCCCGCTAAACTCCTGGCTATTTGTTAGGCAAGGCCAGGGTCCCCAGGAGCGGTGACAGCAAATGACAAGCGCATTACAGGGCTGTCATTTCATATCTCAATCTAGGGAAACACTATGACTGAATAGCTGGTGATGTTATTGTATGTAATCATGATGTAATGAACATCAACAAAGATACAGTTTCATCTTGCTATAATGCACTTATCAATTGCAGTCCCGGCCCCGGGGGACCCGGGGCATGGCGGGGACTATGCGGGGACCGTACGCCAACGTACAAAAAACATGGCCCGGCTATGCGGGGGCGTGTACCCGGGGCGTACAAAACGTGCCCCCGCTAGCCGGGGCGTGTAGCCGGGGCATAGCGGGGACGTACATTACTGACAAAATAGGCCGGGCATTGTAGCGGGGGCGTACGCTAGGGTACACATATGTACACCCCGGGGCATAGCCGGGGCGTACACATACAGTTAAGCCCACAATTATTCATACCCCTTGAAAAATATCAGTTTTTTGTGTTTTTCTCATATCTATGCCAGCTGGAGTGGTGGAACTTTCGCTTTACACTAAAGACAATTAGTTTGCAAGTACAAATCAATATATTTGGGCTCAACATGTTTTGCATAACAATAGAATTGAACAAGAATTGTGTTTTTATGCCTGTCCAAAATTATTCATACCCCATACCAAGTCTCAGGATTGAGATCACTTTTTGTGATAATACACATGTTTTTGACATTCCAAACATTCTTTATATTGTGTGATAGGCTTTTATATTGTTATGCAATTATTCCATGATGTGTGCATACAATGTGGATGGATTACAAATGTGTCCTATTGAATGTACATAGAGGGATATTAAAGGACAACACTCTGGCTCTTTGATAGCATAGCGAAGGAGATCAAATAACTCAGCGGGGACCTTTTTTGTGCATTGTGAATGCTCACAAAGAGGGGAAAGGCTACAAAGCTATTTCGATGCAATTTTAAGTGCCGAATTCCACCATATAAAGCATAATTAGGAAGAACAAGACATATAAAATCAGTTAAAATCAGTTAAAAACCCTGAAGAACACGGTCGGAAGCCAACAGTGTCCCCTTGTTTGACAAGAAAAGTATGGTGAAAGGCCAACAACAATCCACATATCACCGTCAATGCTCTCCTGAACAACCTTGGTGAGTCTTGGACCAAAATATTAAGGCAGACACTCCAGCAGACATAGTACACAGGATTTCTCCATGGACTCCGACCAAGAAAGACTCTACTCCTGAAAGGAGACAATGAGAAACTCATCTAGCATTTGCAAGAGCACTTCTGGACAAAGATCCAAGTTTTTGGTCTTCAGTGTTGGGGTTGTTTAAGATGCAAGACAAGTTTCTCTGTGTCTCTTTTAAGGAGTAGAGTCTTTCTTGGTCGGCCTCCATGGAGACCTCTCATGTGCCATATATGCTGGAGTGTCTGCCATAATATCTTGGTCCAATAATTGCCAAAGTTGTTCAGGAGAGCATTGATGGTGATCTGTGGATTGTTGTTGGCCTTTCGCAATACTTTTCTTGCCAAACAAGGGGACACCGCTGGCTTCCGACTGCATCCTTCAATGTTTTTAGTGAGTTGAACGTCTTGTTCTTCCTAATTATGCTTTGTATGGTGGATTCTTGCACTTGGAATTGTTTCGAAATAGCTCTGTAGCCTTTCCCCTCGTTGTGAGAATTCACAATATGCACAAAAAAGTTATTTGATCTTCTTCGCAATGCTGTCAAAGAGCTAGAGTGTTGTTCTATAATATCCCTCACTGTACATTCAATAGGACACATTTGTAATGCATCCACATTGTATGCACACATCATGGAATAATTACATAACAATATAAAAGCCTATCACACAATATAAAGAATGTTTGGAATGTCAAAAACATGTGTAATATCACAAAAAATGGCCTCAATCCTGAGACTTGGTATGGGGTATGAATAATTTTGGACAGGCATAAAAACACAATTCTTGTTCAATTCTATTGTTATGCAAAAAATGTTGAGCTCAAATATATTGATTTATACTTGCAAACTAATTGTCTTTAGTGTAAAGCGAAAGTTCCACCACTCCAGCTGGTATAGATATGAGAAAAACGCAAAAAACTCATATTTTCCAAAGGGTATGAATAATTGTGGGCTTAACTGTACATAGCGGGGACGTACGCTAAGGTACAAAAAATGTACACCCCGGGGTGTAGCCGGGGTGTAAACATACATAGCGGGGACGTACGTAAAAGGTACAAAAAATGTACACCGGGGTGTAGCCGGGGTGTAACGCACACATAGCGGGGATGTACGCTAAGGTACATACCATCCACACCGGGGCATAGAGATATAAAATACAAAAATGCACTATATTAAACTTTAAAATTAGTCACCTCGATTGATCAATGCCTGGATTTTCACTACCATGACTACGGTAAACTTAGTACAATTTGACCATATAGTGCTTTTGCCTGGACTAATGTACACGATAGGGCCCGGACAGATAGACAACACCTCCCTACTTGCAGGCCCGTAAGTCAGGGAGGGGGAGCCCCCCTCAATTCCCCCTCCCAAGTCCCCAAGAAGGTCCAAAATCCCCTCCCAAGTCAATTAGATCAATCATCATGTTGTCGGTCCATTTTTAAAACTTAAATAGGCCTACTGTTTGTTCATAATAAATAAATTGGATCAAAATTTTCCAATGTAGCCGTTGGGTACGCATGATCTATCAAAAATAAAGCTACACAATATGATATCCATCAAGTGATTTTTTGACTCGATTCATTTCTGGGTGACAACAGACTGAGATAGATCATGCCAACATTATAGCATTTTTAGTTTTAGGCCTATGGTAAGTTTTGTTCTGGAACACTGTATAAACTATTATTATTATTATTATTATAAACTATTCACAAACCCATGTAGTCAACGGTAAATCATGAAAATGCTCGCAGTGAACCGTGTAACATGATAACGATTCGCTAATATTGGCCCGGCTGTCTGAGGCCGGGCGTACACTATGCCCCGGCTATGGGGGCCGGGACCGTACGCCGTCGTACACTTTGTCCCGGCTATGGGGGGCCGGGACCGTACGCCGGCGTACACTTTGTCCCGGCCATGGGGGGCCGGGACTGTAGCGGGGGCGTACAAAAAGTGGTGCCCCGCACTGCGGGGACCGTACACGACTGTAGCCGGGACGTCACATCGGCAATTTGTACGTCCCGGCCCTAATCCCCGCTATCCCCGGGTCCCCCGGGGCCGGGGCTGCAATTGATAAGTGCATAATAGATTGACCAATCTTCACCGTGTCAAATTGAGTTAACCCTGCACTGAGAGAATGGGCTGCATCATGGGCTGTAATATTAGCTTCCTGTGCTATCCCTGGGGGGGGGGGGGGGCACACTGACATTTGAAAATGGTATAGGTATGTGTCGCGCTGAAGACCCCCTTATTCACCCTCTGCTGCTAGCTCTTATGACCCCCCTTTTGAGCTTGCATCAGTTCCTAAGACCCTATTTTTCGTCATAAAATCCACTCAGTTCAGTTCTGTAGTCCCCCTTTTTGAGACCCTGGGCGGCACACCCCTACCCCCAAAAAAGTTGAGTGCCCCCCCCCCCCCCCCCCCCCCGTGGGTGCTATCTACCATGTCCATCCAATTTATATATTAAATGGATAGTGTACCACTTCATCAAGGAAATCCACTTAATTTTTTACCCCAGCTTGAAGAATTTTCTATTTAACCCCCATGCTTTTCAAAATTAACCCCAGAAGATGAACCGGCTCTTCAAAGAGTGCAAGACAGTAGTGCCGACTTCTCTTGTCTGTTGCTATATAAAATATGCATGATTGGTGCAAAAGTGAAACACATATTTTGGTTAATTACTACATGTAGCAAAATATTGTTGTGTTTATGTTTAACTGCAGGTGTTAATTCGTCAATTACTTATTTGTTAAAAAACATTAAAAATTACAGTTTCAGAAAAGATGATAAATGCATGTTCAGCTTTCTTTTAAAATCTGTGTTCTTGTGTAGTATCTGTTTGTTTCCCTTAACACTTTCCATGCGGCAGGCGTCGGCAGACGACATTCCAAAATGTCACAAAATGTTTCAAAAATGTGAACATTATTGAAATTCATTACCATATTTGGAATCACTGTGAGAAATGCATTGGAATAAGTATAAACATGCATAGTATTGATTCAATAATTCTTGAGATAGACTTTGAAAGTTGGGAAAGGTTTCTGACAAAATCTGTTTGGTATTATCAGTCAGCTGTAGAACGGGGCCCCGTTTCAATTGAGGGCGCTCTAAAACGACAGGTGTACATAACCAAGGTAACGCACACCCGTCAATTTGCGCAATTATTGAATTTTCGCCTTTTACCCCCAATTATCTGCATAAAATGTTACTATCTATTGAGTTGAGGGCAGCATAAGGTACCAAAACTCCTTGCGACATCCAGTTCGATGATTTAGTTCAACCTTTGACCCCAACATCACACGACACAAGCTAAAATTATGTCTTTTTTGACCGCTTTACCACCATTTTCTAGACGAGATTACACCATTTTATAGAATTTTTAGGGTAAGTGTGATAATTTTTACATTAAATATAGGCCCTATAGAAGAGATGCCTTATCTCTGTGACAAGAGAGTTATTTCGTTGTTTAAAATTGACAAAATTGGCTTTTTAAGAATTTTGGAAAGTACTGTGACGCAGTCCCGTTCCCAAGCCCGCCCTCTATTGAAAAGTAGTTTTTGTTCGTATTCCAGCGGGCAACAGACTTTCGTCACTTGATGAACCGCCGTATAAAAATGACGGCAGTGAGTCACTAAATAGAGCGCCCTCAATTGAAACGGAGCCCTGTGCTACAGCTGACTGATTATATGGTAAAACTAATATAATAGCCGCGTGGAAAGTGTTAAACATTAAAAAAGAAAATTGACTGACCGACCCAAATGTTGGCACTTTAAGACAAAGTCCAAAGAAATTTAATACTTTGTCTCAGCGGCCCGCGCGCATTGCTTTTAAAATGGGATTTTACGTACGCGTGGCAGCTATTTTTTTCATTTTTTTTCTTCTTCTTTTCAATTAAAAACAAAAACAAATACAAGTCAGTTTCGGTGATACTCCGCAACCTTGTGACTGAGAACACACACATTCAACTAACTAGTGAAGTTAAGATATAAAGAAAAACAAACGCATACAATGTGCATTGAATCTATCTGATTACTTTTATTAAAAAGAAAAAGCACAACTATTGACTATATTATTATTTTTATAAAAAAAGAAAAAGAAAAATAGAGTGCAATAGACCATAGCTTATTGTGGTACAAAAAAATAAAATCGCATAGCACATAGCTTTTTAGCCAAAAGGCGCTGAGACTTAATTTCTGGCCCTTTGAGAAAAAACAGAGATAAATACTGATCTTGTGCCCACCCAGTCTGAAAATAATTGTAATTTGTCCCTAAATATATTGTATTACATTCCCCAAACTTGCCCCAAACTTAAATGAGTAATTACTACATTACACAATTAGGAGGTATAAATTCTGACCTTTGAGTGACTACTCACTTACAATGTCAAATGAATTAGGTTGTTTTTAGGTAACACGTTCCATTCGCAGGTAACTGTTGCATTGCTAAGGAAAAAAAAAAGAAGTTGTTTGCTTGTCCTCGTCCGACCGACCGTGTGAGGCAGTCCTGACTGGTCAGAATTTTTTTTTTGTTGTTGAATTTTTGTAAAAAATAAATAAAAAAAGGATTTTTTTTGTTGAATTTTTTAAAACATTCATTTGAATGACCTATATCGAACCCTACGTTACTCCTCATGTGAGCCAATACCTTTTTCATGTCACCTCCATGTTAAGGACCAAATAATTCAGAAATGGTAGGCCTACATGATAAAAGTTATACTTTTGAACAGAATAAAACTTAATACCGTAGTAATTAGGATCTAAAGATTAAGGTTTCTAACACTATGCTGTGGGTCATGGGGTATAAATATGTTGGTTATTTCGATTCAAATGTGAGCAAAACCATGCTAAAATTAACCATTGCCATTAGCCTGCCATTGATTACGGCTCAAAATGGTGCATGCTAGTTTTGTGTTTGTAGGATAGGGCCAGAACAACCAATGTTTAAAAAAGAAAAAGAAAAAGAAAATCCGACCGACCGACCCAACTATTTTTGACCCATCTATATGGACAAGCAAACAATTTTTTTTTTGCCTAATGGACAACGCCTGGAATTCTCTGACAGTTCAAATTGGTGCCATACGGAGACCCCTGTTATTGTCCAATTTGTGGGTTTCCCTACGCTTTCCTGTTAACACATAAGCCACTGGATAAGGAAGCCGAAAATGAATTACAACAGCTTTATGCAATGTGCGCTGTGTATGAAAATAGCGCGCACTAGGGGTGTAACGCACACATGTGGAGATATGGGTAGAAACACATTTTTTGCACGCTGACAGAACACAGTAGTCATCAATGCTCTAAGATTATGATGTATTTAGCTGCTACAGGAACTCTTAGTAGTTCAGCTTTGTCTTAACTTCTCAGTTGAACATTTTAAAATCTCATCTTAAAAGATGAGATTTTAAAATGTTCAACTGAGAAGTTAAGACACCCATTTTCAGAGCTATTTACTATCATGCCCTTGGATGTAGCGATTTAGCATTTTAATGACTTGCACTGGAGTCATTTTTCTACTCACTTTATATTTACTTTTCTAAAGTCTTAACATGAGTCACTTATCCAAAGACTTGACATGATTTGAGTGTGACGCTAAACTGAATAAGTTGGGCAAGTTGAAGTTAAACAAAATTTGAAAGCCAGAATGAAAATTGTGCGTATACTTTTACAAGAAATGACCTAAGCATGACTTGATAGACCATATCAATACATGAATAATAATTGTATTAATAATTTTTGGATTTTATATAGCACATTTCCACATTAGTTTGTAGTTGTTTAGCCAATACGCTGTATACACCGTATCATATCTGGAGTTGTGTATGGTCGCTGCATTTAGTTTATTGGTCATTTTTACCTTTTAAAGATAACCCTTTTTTAGATTTATTTTAATCAAACAAATTTCCCCCTTCATCAGGGAATCCAGCGAGTTATTTCCAACTTCCTGCTTCGAATTGTCTTTTAGCACACGCACGCATGGCAACGCTTAGCCTTGATCAGGCTTTCTAAAATTTGTATCGGGTTGTAGTAGTCCGGGCTAGTATTATATACCAAACTCATTGTGCATACTGATATTAATAAATAATAACAAGTCCTACAAGCTTATTTATTTAGTGCGATAAACTAGCATCCAAACTGCCGCCTCCTTCACTGGCCCACCAATTACTCACTGAACACGCCGGGCGAAGCCCGGTGTTAAAACTGGGGAGTGATCGCCATTGAGTACCATCGCGGGAGAACGAAGTTCGACTGAGGCCGCTTGCGGTAAATCCTATGTCACTTGTCTTAGCACGCTGTGTTCAGCTTAATAGAGAAGGGGGGATTTTTGGGTGGGATTTCCGTGTTACAGTGTCAGCGCCAGATGGTTACGGACTGCGTCATTTTAAATAATTTTAGAAGCCTGGTCAAGGCTAGGCAACGCTGTGTTATACGCACACCGCATACGCCAGCAACTTTGTGTAGGGCAAGCTTGAACATCTTAACAGGATGACCATACGGAATGAAAGTATTATTCAAATGAATTAAGCCCGCCCCAAACTATATATTATTGTCTCATAATATAATACAGTGCATATCGGCTGTAAATCAGCCAAAATAACATGTGCCTGTTGACATCCAAAACCACACCCACTATATAAGAATTGATCATAATTCCAATTTAGTGTGACTTACATAATAATGCACTTATCAATTGCATCCCCGGCTTGGACCGTATGTAATCGTACAAAAAACGTTGCCCAGCTATGCGGGGGCGTGTACCGGGGACGTACAAAACGTGCCCCGCATAAGCCGGGGAGTGGCCGGGCAGTGTAGCGGGGGCGTGCGCTAGGGTACACATGCACACCCTGGGCCATAGCGGGGTCGTACACATACATAGCGTGGCCGTACGCTTTGGTACACAAAATGTATACACCGGAATTGTAGCAGGGGTGTATACACTTTGTCCCGGCTATGGGGGCCGGGACCGTACGCCGCCATACACTTTGTCCCGGCCACGGGGGGCCGGGACTGTAGCGGGGACATACACAAAATGGTGCCCCGCCCTGCGGGGACCGTACACGACTGTACCCGGGACGTCATATCGGCAATTTGTACGTCCCGGGACTGCAATTGATAAGTGCATAAATGACGATAAGCCAATATATGCCTTGATTTGACTGTCTTCCTGTCTGATGGACTTCAAATTTTTCCTCAGCAGACAATTTATTTCTCAATAAAATTATTCTAAGGGATGGTCATGAATTAGAATTAATACCCCTGGGAGCTACTGCTACGCTTCCTATGATATTAACACGCTAACTAATAAGTTGGTCTGTAGTCAGAAGCAAGAGGGAAATTAAGGATATTACCAATTTTGAACATTTCTGTCTTGTCAATTACAGGAAAGTATAAAACACCATGTATCAGATTTTTAATTGCAGGGAAAAAACATATCAAACTAGCCATTTTCAAATTAATTTGCCAAGTTTCTTGCCACATCCATCCATTTTATATTTTAAACCAAACCAAAATAAAACATATAAAAAACAATAATAGGCTATATCAAAACAAATGATTTGTCTCAGAGCTCCCGCGCGCGTTAGTTAATTGGTGCCATTAGAAGAAGATTTTTTAATTTTTTTTCCAAAAAAAAAAAAAAAAATCCCAAAGTTTCACAGATTTTTCAGATTTTCATTGATCACATCATTTTAAATACAAAAGGTAACTTTTACAAGGATTTCAATATTTTATATTTATAAAAACACACCAAAAACTGAAAGCTTTGAGACAAAAGATTTTTTTAATATAGCCTTATCAGGCTGATATAAAAACCTCGGTCTCAAATGATTGTATTCCACCAAAAGCTTGTCCGACAGCCAACCCATTAAACTCTTTACCTACAGTGTATCACAAATTATACATAACCCTAACCCTGCTAAATCCAACAGAAGCACCACAACGGTGGACCCCTATTCCCCAGTCCATCTCATTGCGCAATCACGCAACATAGGCTCCGAAAAGGGTTTTTTAATAATAATAATAATAATGCATTTATAATGCGCCATCTATCTAGACAACCTATTCCGAGGCGCAAACATTAAAACATATAAAAACAAACAGTTAAAATATAAAAACAATTACATCAGTCAATCAGTCAAATCATAAGCAATCTTAAACAGATGAGTTTTTAAAGTCTTTTTGAAACCATCAAGTGAATCACAGAATCGAAGATCTGAAGGAAGTGAGTTCCACAGTTTAGGTGCACAAGCATAGAAAGCCCGGTCGCCATATGAAGAATGTGTCCGAGGAACAGAGAGAAACTGTTTATCTGACGATCTGAGGCGACGTGATGGAATATGTGGATTGAGAAGATCGCTGATATAAGAAGGTGCCATATCATGTAGGGCTTTCCAGGTTAGGAGAAGAAGTTTGAAATGGATGCGATACCGAATAGGTAACCAATGGAGACGCTCTAAAACAGGTGAAATGTGATCAAATTTTCTAGTCCTTGTGAGCATTCGTGCAGCAGCATTCTGAGCTCGTTGAAGTTTATTGAGATTTCGTTCAGTGATCCCATATAATAAAGCATTGCCATTGTCAAGACGTGATGTGACTAAGGCGTGAACAAGTGTAGCAGCAGTATCATCATCAAGCACTTGGCGAATTTCATTTATGTTCCTTATTTGGAAATATGTTGATTTGCACACATTTTTGATGTGGTTGTCCATTGACAGCGTGTTATCAAATATAATTCCTAGATTTCGAGCACTAGTAGAAGCCTTAATGTTGGAGGAAGTGATTTGAAGAAAATCAGTGCTAGGTTTTGATTGATGGTATTTTGAAGTAATAATGAGAAGCTCAGTTTTGTCATCATTCAATTTCAACTTATTTGCAGTCATCCAAGATTTTATGTCCTTGATACAAGATTCAATTAGAGAACGAGAGGCAATTTCATCGCAAGCACTATCCAAGTCAAAAGATAAATATAGCTGTGTATCATCGGCATACATATGCACTTCTAAACCATGTTTGCGTGCAATGTTCGCTATTGGAGATGAATAAATTGTGAAGAATTGCGGGCCAAGTACAGAACCTTGGGGGACACCGAAGAGGAGCGGAATGAATGATGACAAACAACCATTAATGTTTACAGCCTGCATTCGATCAGTCAAAAAAGAGCGGATCCATTCAAGTGCACTATCTCTGACACCAAACGATGAGAGACGCGACAGAAGGATGCTGTGGTCTATGGTATCAAAGGCAGCAGATAGATCAAGTAGGACCAAAAACGTACCACGTTTTTTTTCCATATTACATAAAATGTCATTCTGAACACGTAGTAATGCAGTTTCAGTTCCATGGTGTTTCCTATAAGCAGATTGAAGACATTCATATAGGTTGTTAGAAGCGAGGTGATGAGCTATCCGAGATGATACAACTTTCTCAATTATTTTTGAGATGAAAGCCAAGTTTGAGACAGGGCGGTAGTTTTTTAAGATCTCAGAGTCAAGCGATGGCTTCTTAAGAAGAGGTGTGACAAGTGCAGTCTTGAAACAAGATGGGAAAACAGCAGATTCCAATGAAAGATTAACAATCCGTGTAATAAGTGGAGCAAGCTGGTGAAGATGTTTCTTTAAAAGCCAAGTAGGAATAGGGTCAGAATCACATGATTTTGATGGTGAAGCTCTGATGATTTTACAAACCTCTTCTTCAGATGCAGGAGAAAAACCATTTAAATGTGTAGTTAAATCATGTACATTGTCCAAAATAGTAGAGGAGTTCAGGTTATCAGTAGCAGTAGATTCAGAGTCCAAGTCATTGCGTATCTTAGCAATTTTTGAAACAAAGAAATTGTTAAATTTGTGCGCCAATTGTTCCTTAGAATTGTGAGAAGGAAGTTTTGGTTTTCCCTTTTGAAATAAAAGACTCTCAACAATCTTAAAAAGCTCTTTCTGATCAGCACAATTTGAAATCTTGCCTCTATAATATGTTGCCTTGGCATCATAAATCATGTTATAAACATGTTGCCGCTGAGTTATAAAAATCTCACGATCCACTTCCAACTTTGATTTCCTCCATTTGCGTTCAAGTCTTTTCCTTAGTTTCTTTGCTACATCAATCTCTGGGGAATACCAGGGATTGGATGGTCGAATTGTAATTGTGCGAGACTTTTTGGGAGCGCGACCACCGTATCGTGATGCATGATCACCTGGACTCCGGCCGCGGTGGCCCGGGTTTGATTCCGGGGGCGGCACACACCATTTGGTCTGTCCTTATTTGTCCTGTGTTTCCCCCTGTTCGCTTTATTGCTACCCCCCCCCCCCCCCCCCCCCCCCCATGAGGGGTTAGGATTATCGAGCCATATTTTTCATGCTTCTATAATTGCACATTTGTGATTTTAAAAAGTGTGGCTTTTGTTTTGAAATTTGAGCATATTATCAAAGTGAGATATATAATCTGAATATACAATTCAAGGTATTTTAACTGTTCTCTTATTCTTAAAAAAATATTTTGTTTGTTCTCAAATAGGAAAATCATGTGGGTGGATGTTATTGAACATTGGGTAGTATGGCGACCACTATTATACCATGATATCCTGGCTAACCTTTCCATGACTACTATCTGACATCCCACATCATACTAATTACACATAACTTTCATACAATTGTGTTTACTATGTTTGCAGTGTTGCTATTTTGTTACAAAAAGGTCAGGCAATTAGTATGACTTATAGCACGAGGCAGCTATAAGGAATTAATAGCACTCATCGACAGTGACCATTTTAGTGATGATTTATATGGCAGAGCTCTACCCTACACACCAGATAAACACCACTTTCACAGTAGGACACCTCTCACTCACCCAGACTTAGACAATCATCTACTATTAAACACACACACACCAAGTTGGGTAATAATTACAGTGCTGTAATTAATCAGGTTATTTACGATGTCAAATTTACAGCATTCTGAAGCTGTACAATAAGTGACATTTGTGGAATTCTGGATTGGCTGTGTATGTGCTATTAAACTGTTTATAGTAGGTTATTGCTATTGTTTATATACAGGGTGAGTCAAAAAAAAGTTTACCCTAATTGAAAAAATCTAAAAAAATATTTCTGACCACAAAATCAAGGCAAACAAAACTTTAAATCAAGCATGTGCAACCTTTTCTACCACGCGGGCCTCATTGTGATTTTGAGATCCATTCACGGGCCGCAGTGATTGTCAAACATTCCAAAACACACCCGGATACCCGCTTCTCTTCGCAATTTTAACCAGGGATTTTAACACGCAATCACAAGTTTGTTCCAATGAAAGGAATGCACGCATTTATTTTTGCTATGATTGTGGTACATTTCTGCTTTAAACAAGTTTCTACCAACAACAAAAAACACACGCGCGCGAAAACAATTAGGTCTGTGCACTTTTGACCATCATAATTCCATGATTCCTCTTGTCAAATGAACCGACAGTGCCAATCTCAACCGACGCGACAGTCAACATTGGGGGCCCCTCTGGTTACGCCACTGCGTCGCCCTACTAATTATAAGGGAGGACACCACTAAATCAATTCGCCATTAGTGTAACCTCGGGAGTTCCGCGGTTAAAATGGGCCGCATCAATCGGAATTTTGGGATTGCTTCGCGGACCGCAGATTAGAAGCCGACGGGCCGCATGTGGCCCGCGGGCCGCTGGTTGCACACGCTTGCTTTAAATCATTGCGCCATTTCTTTGCTACCATCTGGAAAAAAATCACGCTATTTGATGATACCGTTAAGTAAATATGACTATTTCTGTACAGGAGCTGTGTTTTCACCAAAAACACGGTTTTTAATTTCAAGCTTAACGAGCTTAATAATGTTTACTAGGATTATGATGTAAAGCATTACACATCTTGTTTATTAAAAGAATTAAGTAGACAATAGACTTGTTCAAAATGGTCTCCTAATAGATTAAAACAATAGACAGCTTTAAGGCTTATTTATGACACAATTACCACACTTTCATCATTTCATAACAAAGGAATTGATCCTTTCGCTGTCGGTATTTTAATTTTTTATTGGTCGTATCTTATGAAATATAATGGTCAAGATCTGGAAGCGTGTTCGGACGTTAAATTGGTCACTTTTATTCAAAACAGCGTAAAATAAGTTTCCCTCAACCAATCTAAACCAGATAAAATTCATATTAAAGCTAATTGATTTGTCTTTATACCGTAGTAAATTGTTTTGAAAATAAACGAAAAAAAATTTCTAAAAAAAATCGCTGAAGTTGAGTAAACTTTTTTTTGACTCACCCTGTATAGGATAGGCCTACATACCACAATTGCAACAAGCATCTGGAGAAAGGGAGATAACTTTGATATTTAATGATATTGATGTGCTGCAATTGAAGCGAAAATTGACCCCTAAATCTACCATTTAAAAAATAAACCCATGTTTATGAGAGACTGGTAATGTTTCCTCATTTAAGGCAATTTTCTGGAAGTAAGACTCATTGTTTTCGAATGCTGCCAATATTTTTTTTGGAAATGACACATTTCTAGAATTTAAACCCATTGAATCACCAAATAAATATATACGAAAATTTAGTTATTTGTTTAGGCCCCTTGCAGCCAAATGTGAGTTTACTGTTGCGTTTTTGAAAAGCAGGATGAGGTGACTATTTAATATTAATATTGTAATATTTTGGGGTAAAGTCACCTGATTTAATATTGTCGGCGTTGTTAACTATTATCCAAGGTACGAATACAATTCAAATGCTGTTTATTAAAGGGACATTAAGTGGTGTTGAAAATTTTAAATGTTTAAAATTCACTTCAGAATTCAAGATGAACATTAAAAATTGCCATTATTATTATTTCTACTAACAAAAAACACAGCAAAACTTGATTAAAACAATATCATCGATATTTATTGAAAACGCCCTCTATGCAAATATGGTTCGCGTTATGTATCACACGTACTGCAGGGGGATACTGTCGGACGTAAAATGCTGGTTGTGGCTCTACCAGCATTTTTGAATCAACGTTTTGGTGTACAAATAGGGCTGATTTTTCTTAATCCTTATAGGTGTAAGTTCATACATGTAATACAATGGTAAAAATATACAAATCCCAGTTTTTATCATATATTTTTGTAATTGAGGGCGCTGCCTCCACCACATCTCTTAATGCCCCTTTAATTATGTCCTACCACCACCTACTGCCTTGGCTTTGCATTATGTTTCTTTTATAAAGGAATCTACTCATATTTGCATCCCTATTTTGAATATTAATGAGCTATTCGATGTTTGTAAAAAAAAATCGTTACGCTAGCTCAAAGAATTTTAAAGATGGCGATCGTAAACAAACCTGATATATTACCCAGAATGCACTAGGAAACTCCAAAGAAGTTCGGCGGTTCGGCTGATCACGGACGCAGAAGCGATTGCGCAGTAATTAATTGCTGTGCCTACGAATATGCTCCAAATGCACACATTTCAATACAAAGCGCCAGTTGCAAGTTTCGTGCAGAGTTTTTTACTTCCTAGAAATGTTTTCCCAACCCGGAAGTATTGAAATGCGGCTCATCGGCTAATTTTATTGCCAGAAAAGTGTTAAAAAGCTTATGAAAAAGCTTTAAACAATGAAATAATTAAATATTTTAAAAATATTACTTATATCACGCGGGTGACTTTTGGACGCGCGCGGGCAACAGTAAACTCACATTTGACTGCAAGGGGCCTTGCCTAATACCAGGCTGATGAAATCAGGACCTTATTTTGGCAGCACATCTCTACAACCCAGTAGCGTAGCCAGGGTCACTTGTCAGGGGGGGGGGGCAATGGGTATTTTTTCCCGGTGAACACCAGTTTGACCCGGTGGCGTAGTCAGGTTTTTCACGATTTGCCGTCGAGTAAGAAAACCCACCACCTCAAACTTGTTAAGCAACGGACATAACCTAATCATGCGGGGAGGGGGGGGGTCCCCCTAAAAAATTACAGGTGACATCTCTTTAACGTCCTACTGGATTATTTATGTGTAATAATTGCCAATATATGTGCTTTCATGTGAATTAGCTTCAATATTTCATAATCTAAGCTTTTCAACAATTAAAAATATTTAAAAATATCAAGCTCAATTGGCTACAAACGATGGATTCATAATGTTTTTTGGACCATTTTAGTTTAAAAAACTGGAAATGTTTGTGAGCTTATCGCGGATTTTTCTATGTTTAAACAGTTATAAAACAAAATTTGGGCTTGTCCCCCTAAATCTTTTTGCTCTTGCCACCATGTGATCCATTTGTTCCTCAACCCTTCCCGATTTGTTTTTTATAAAATTGTGAACTTGTGTATTAAATTATAGGCTGGAACTTAGCAACATACTTCTATTAACCCTAACCTGCCTGAACCTTACAAAACATGACAGTGCTACAATCTTGTACCGCGCTGCGGCCCCATCAATCTCGTGCCACGCTCAGCGCGTGGTTCAACTTGTTAAACAGTTTTTAAACCTCCCCTGTGCGTCTCAGTCGGTAGAGCATCAGACTTCTCACGCGTCCTGGGTTCTATCCGCGGAACGCGCGGAGACTGATTTTCCCCTCATATTTGACCCGTTTTTCTCCCCCTGATAGTTTAATTCACAAAAGCACACCCGGGGAGTTAAGGTTAATGTTATGTGTGAAACTATGTATTTCTTTTATTGCACTGTAAGGAATAATTTAAGTAGTTTTCCTGTCATTATTTTGACTTTGATAAATTTATGACACCATTGTTATGAACCTTCTCCTGAACTAGACTGACATGGATTAGAGCAACCCCCACCAAGGTGACAACAAATCACATTGGTCTGTACATTGTAACATGACTTGGATAATTATGATATGTACAGTCCTCAAAATAAGTAACTGACCAGGTAATAAATAATATACTCTCAACTCCAACACTATAGCGCCAACGTAAAAATATTAGATTATGAAGTTGTATAAAGAAAATACTTTCCTTTAATTTGAGATATTGTTCAAGAAGATTGGTTGATAATTAAGAATGCAACATTGAAAACGATTGAACAAAGTGCAGTTTACCGGGTGTCCCTAAAAAAAGGGTGCACATGTTTACCCAACTTGTTGACCATGAAGTTCTAACATTTGGTGTAAAATGTTTACATATATTGAAAGACCAATCACCTGGCTTTCAGATGCTGCTTCTTTCATCTGATTCGGATTTGTCAATCCTGAGATATGGACAATTAACTAGAGCTACCCAGAATCGATGTTGTGCCACTTTACAGTTTCAAAGGGTTACTCCTAAGATACAACTTCTACTTGTACGATTGCCCTTCACCAGTGTTAACATTTTTGTATTGAGATTAAAAAGGTTTAAATGATAGAATGAGTGCCTGTGTTCCAAGCAGAACTGAATAATAAAGATGTTTGTTACATGATTCGAACCAGTCCTTATGACGAGTTTCACAAAAAAATTATTGGGCCTACATTTTCAAAACAAGACAAGACGTCTATATGGCTGGGTGCTGCCTCAATTCATTAGAAGAGGGTGTTCATGGTCTTAAAATATCACTGAAACGAGAAGTCCATCAGAATTTCCCAGAGAGTTTGCCATTCATTTCCCAAACACTCACGTACCATCTAGGAATACACCTATACAAAGGAGTATTGGAAATACTTGGTAGATGGTACAAGCACCCATATGAATAAAGACCATTCTGGAAGACTAAGATATGAAAAGTGGCAGGACACAGTAACACATTGAAAATGTATGGCGTGCACTTCAGAGGGATCCCAGAATATCTGCTCGTAGAAATCCCGTACCACGTGCCAAGGACATCATTTTTGTTCCTCAGCCTCTTTCAAACAATTCTGGTCAAATGCACACCCCAATGTTTTAAGACGATTGATGCCCATGGATAGACCAATGTTAGTATCGTTTTGACGCTCATAATCATTCTTTCTGTAAAAGTGGCACAACGTCGATTTTGGGTAGCTTTGATAAACTGGGTATATCTCAGGATTGACAAATCCAAATCAGATCAAATAAACGGCATCTGAAAGCTGAGTGTTTTCCCTTTCCGTATGTATTACCATATTACATCAAACTTTAGAACTTCATGGTCAACAAGTTGCGCAAACATGTGCACCCTTTTTTTAGGGACACCCTGTACATTTTCACACTTTGGTTTTTAACACGCAGGACTGTGTGACAGGTATGTGTATGGGCTGCATCGATCAATTGAAGCATCCCCAATCCTCATCTTACTATCTACCCGTGAGTTGTCGCTACCAACCAGTTAATCAATAATCTGCCTGTTGCTAGTCCGAGGCTGCGTGTAGGCGTACAAAATGTTTAAATGAAAAACAGACTTTGTTTTGGTTTAGGCAAATAACTGAGTTAATATTCATTTAATCTTCATGTGTAATATCTCAATTTAAAGGAAAGAAATTTCCTTACAACTTTATAATTTAATAATTTTACGTAGGAGCTATATTGTTGGAGTTGAGCATAATTATTACCTGATCAGTTACTTATTTTG
>CM069444.1:56749203-56819082 GCA_035610835.1 Ophiura sarsii
AGAAATTTAAAAGTGGTACTGTGGTACCTTTTACTGGCTCCCTGCAATTGAAATTATGCAAATATTTGCAACTAAACAATTTTCTTCCTCTCACCAAGCTCACTTGATCATCATGATTTTTATAGGCCCATTTTTATTCCATCTCAATTGTAAGAGGATGACAATTTTCTGGGTCACTTGATCATAATGCATTAAATAAAAAGCTTTCACAGTTTGTATTGGTTTTGAGATCCCTCCGTATTAATGGTCGTTATTACTTTAATCTACCTAATAAAAATTGATTGTGTTGGTTGACAATCTTTCTGTACCACCCAGTTGGTGTGTGAATTTTAGGATGGATATTTGGGATTAGGGGGTTTATCATAGCGAGTGTGGCACCTTGATAATGGGTATTAGGGAATCGAATAAGGGATTTTCATATTAGCAGTCATTGATACTCGTGAGTGGCATTTTGGCAATAATATGAAGGTCTTGTTGACTGAATACCCATTATGTCTTTGTCAGAGGTGTCTGCATTCAATACATTCAATGAACTGCATCAAAGATTATGACCTAATGGAACCTGGTTGGCCAAGTGTTTGGAGTTTGCCGATTTTCCAATGCTTGAATAGGGTTATGATTTGCGCGATTTTAGGTGACGAAATGCGCGGTTCGATTTAAGGTCAGATTTAGGGTTAAACAAAGTATGCCATTAATGTTCTGCTTTAAATCCATTTTGGACTTGATTTAGGCCAAATAATCCTCTTTAACACATCTTTACAAAGATTCAAGAGATTCCAGAAATGTGAAGTTTTTTTCTTCCACAGTCTTGTGATATATAGGTTGAATTCAAGTGCAATCAGATTTTAGATTTAGCATGTATACATTCAATTTGGCCTAATTAAGGTATGTGAAAGCCCGGGGGGGGGGGGGGGGCACTAACATTGGAAAAGGGTATAGGTATGTACCACGCTGAAGACCCCCTTTTCACCCTCTGCTGCTAGCTCTTATGACCCCCTTTTGAGCCTGCATCAGTTCTTAAGATCCCTAATTTTATTGAAAATTCAAAAAATCGCGAAATTTTGCGTTCCAAAGCCCTAATTCTTTTGAAAATTTTTGCGTTCTAAAACCAAATGAAATCGAAAGTGTGCGTTCTTGCTATCAAAATTGAACTATAGGCCAGTTCTCAAAACCTACTTTTTTGAAAAAAAATCAGTTCCTGACACCCTATTTTTCATCATAAAAGTCCACTCAGTTCAGTTCTGTAGCCCCCCTTTTTGAAACCCTGTGCGGCACACCCCTACCCCAAAAAAGTTGAGTGCCTCCCCCCCGGGTGAAAGCCCAGCACAAAACGTAGCCCAATTCTCGCTGAGCCCATTTAAAATACATTGCTAGCCCATGCTGTGGCGCAGGGGTAAAACATATCCCAATTCCAGGGCTGTCAACTCTCCCTCATTAGACAATCGTTCTCCCGCACTCCCGGCTAGCATATAAAATCTCCCGCCTCAAAAATGTATCAATTCTAATGTTTATTAACACGTTGATTTCTTGCGAGATGCTTTATATCAGTGCTTTACACTTTCCGATCACCAACGTACTACTACGGAATGACACGGAATTGACTATTTATAGCCCGTCGCCTACGTTCATTTGCTATACCTTTGGACTGTGCTATATTTGGACTGTGTGATTTTTTTTTTTACCTTGCAATTTTTGTTGACCTCAACCGCCCCCCCCCACCCCCACACTTTACTGTAAATATTCAAGAGGTGACTGCAAACAAAATTGGGGCTACTTTTACTATTTTGTTATTGGTACACTTTGGCCATCATATTTGTAATATTGTATCTCTCCCTCCAGCAAATCCCAAAAGTTAACAGCCCTGGCAATTCTGTGTTTCAATTCTGTTTCTGGACCGGCTTGCACACATCTCCACAGTCATCCCTCTATTCAGAGCATTTTGACAGGAGGAGACACCACCATTGATTGAATATTCAAATACATTGATTTTATACAAAAATAGTGCCAATTGATCAAAAGTTTAGACCCCCCAATCCAATAGGTTCCAGTGCACTGCCTAGATCTAATCTGGTAATATTGTATAGGATCAGTGGGATGAATATGGGATCAATAGGTTTCAATGGGAGTCTAGGATCAACAATTTAACATCATTGTAATGTGTTGTCTCAAGAGACAACTTAGAGATAACATATTTACGTAGAAGTCCTACTATTTTAGGAATTAGCTGTTAGAAGTCTAGACAAAGTAGATTTCATATTAAATACCTGTCTACAGTTGTGCCTAATTGTAGGTCAATTTGATAGCCAATTGGGCCAATTTGACATTATGAAAACTTGGAATTTCAACTTGAAAATGTGAAGAACTGGATTAATTTTAGGTTGTATTAATCTCCAATATTTTATTCAATGGACTTAAAACCCTTCATATTATAAAGAGTACCTCTGTATCTGCACTCTGCAGAATTTCAAAGATTGGCCAATGAATATTTCTAACTATAAGTAGGCAGATGATTTAAAGTCACTCATGCTTGATGCTTTGAATCAGTATTATAGATCAGTGTATTACGTACATACACTTATGCTGTTCTACAAGAGTTTGCTATTTTTCATTTCACTGAATCAACCCTATACTTCCAACCTTCATTCTAACCCTTATCCTATAGTAGATTCATAAACTCTGGCGTATAGGTTTTGATTTTGGACCTCGTCCATTGGGCGTTAGAGGAACCCATTTTGACCAATAATGAAACAGCAGTACTTTTATAGATGTTATTATTTGCGCTCCATAATCAAATGCTATTCATGATAGTGTGGCTTTATTAATAGGGCTGATCATGTAGCTTTACAAATACGACAACCAAATACTTAATCCAACAGCTTGAAATGTGTTATCCCTTTGGAAGCGGTCACCACAATAAAAACAAATCAACCATTATCGACTGTATACAGATTTCGAAAGAAAAATATTAAGTATGTCATTTTACCTATTCATAATTTAGTGAATACTTTTTTACTATTTTCCATTTTTATTATGCACGTAGAATAAAGGAAACATTAAAATTAAAATAACAGCTCTACGTATTTATTTGCGAGAAAAACGAAATAATTCAATTATCATTTTTGTATAAACCTGGTACAAAACCATTTGTCCTAATGAAATGGAAAAACAATTATATCAACCAAGATATGGATTATAAACGTTACTTTAAGTATTTTTGACTATGAGACCACCTGAATACCTTCATCAATTTATCTGAATAACAATACATTTCTTTATCGAAAATACGCGGGCAATTGACAACAACTGTTTGTAGGCAAAGTTATGCAGATAATCCAGCCGCAAGTTCCCTGTCGTTATGTACATAGTGGTGACTGCATCACAGTAGTACATGCACATGATGACACAGTATTAACCTTGCATATTACGATTAAATTTGAGTGCCTCCCCCTCTATTGCTTCTGTATACCTCTGACTGAAATAGTAAATCGGCCAATGTCTGCGAATCGAGTATAGACCCTAACCCTAATTCTTAATCGGTTGTACCCCTATGTAAGCACTGTAAGATCGGCGAACTCTATACAATTGGCTATACTTGAAATAACCTGAGCGTGTCTTCACTGCAAATACCACAATTTATAACTTTATACAGTTTTGGTGATTAGACCCGGAATGACAACTCAAAATTGTAATACTAATATACACACGATACAAAATAGCATATCTGACCCTTTTGTGACAATCTGAATAAATTGTCTCATAGCTTTAAACTGAGCTCTACTTGTAGATCCAGATTAACCTATTATCACCACAATAATTACAGTGTTAGGCTAAGTAACCAGTAGCGTAGCCAGTCACTTGTCAGGGGGGGCAAAGAGTATTTTTCCCGGTGAACACCAGTCGACCCGGTGGCGTAGCAGCGTTGTGTCCCCATACCGGTGTGAAAAACTGCAATTTCCAACTAATTTCCCTGTCTCCCTTTCTGTCCGTTTCCTTTCCCTTTCCTTCCCCTTTTGTCTCCTCTTCTCCCTTTCTTTCCCTTCCTTTGCCTTCCCGATTTTCCGCTGCCTTCCCGATTTCCCGGTCAATTTGTTTTCAGGGGGGCACTTAGCCCCCCCCCCCCCCCTTGCCCCCGTCTGGCTACGCTACTGTAAGTAACTCAATCTTAATAAGGTGCACTAGTATGTAAAAATACCGAAATAGTTTTAACATCATTGGTTGAGATTGGTACTGTCAATTCATTTGACACAGCTCAATAGTGTGTAAATATAAATAAAGGCTTCAACATTAGCCCTCTTGATTTGCCCATTACGATACAATAATAACCACAAAGCTTCCGGGGGTCAGCCCCTGGACCCAACAGGTTTTTGCCGCTGCACCCTTACCAGGGCGTAAGGCGGGCCGTGGACACCACCCTTTAGTCACGCCACTCTTTAAAGTCTTGTTGGTTCACTTTTATTTTTGCCCCCCCCCCTCCATATGAAAATCTTAGCTATGTCATATAATCATTACAGCAAGATGTTAGCATTGATCATATGCCCAATGAAGCAATCATGCAATAAATCTCAATAAGCTTCCTGTAAGAGGTCTAATATCCACTAATAAAGTAATATTAACAAACAAAGGGGCGCTGTATATACATCTAAATCCCCATTTTCACTTCCGACCATGCTCTACAAATCTATATTCCTTTGTGGAATCAGTTAATTCCACTCTTTTGATTTTCATTAACCATAACATGTACATTGATTTCCAATTTGTCATTGGCGAGGATCGGAAAGAAGAATTTAGTCCAACCATCCCTTCTTGACGAGAGGTGTAATAACACGAGTCAAACCATCACATTGGTAAAAATCCTGTTTTAGAGTTAGTGGTTACTGTAATGCATTTATCAATTGCAACCCAGGCCATGGGGAACCCAGGACATGGCGGGGACTGTACGCGGATGTACAAAAAACCCGTTGCCCAGCTATGCGGGAACAAAGTGTGCCACCGCTAACCGGGGGTGTAGCCGGGATGTAGCGAGGACGTACATCCCTGAAAAATGAGCCGGGTCAAAAATAATCATACATTTTTGTTCTTGATAATCAAAATTTAACTATAAGCCAGTTCTCAAGACCTACTTTTTTTTTTAAATCCGTTCCTAAGACCCTATTTTTCGTCATAAAATCCACTCAGTTCAGTTCTGTAGGCCCTTACACAAGTTGGTGCTGTACATGACTGTACCAGGGATGTCACATTGGTAATGTGTATGTGTCCCGGCCCTAATCCCAGCTAGTCCCGGGTCCCCTGGGGCCAGGGTTGCAATTGATAAGTGCATAATGTCAGCTCAAGTTGGAAGGTGATGTTAGCGTATAATCTAGTGATGGGCGCAGCTCTCTCTCTCTCCCCCTGCACAACAGCTGACTTCCTTCTTTCATTGGTGGATTCAAACACTTTGCCTCAGGGGCGTAACAGAGGTTGGTTGTCAGGGGGGCACAGCCAAAAAACAAAAAAAATCCTGGTTAGAATAATTCCGTCCCGGAATTTTTCGTAAAAGGTTGCCCCAAATTTTTTCCCAGTCAGTCACCTCGTAACTGTTGTGCTTTTTGTACTTGTAAGTAAAACTAGAGTTCTTTCAACTTCAATTTTCAACGAAGATAGGACAAAGATAGATATTGCTCCAATTATCTGGGTAGTATGCACTGCAAAGAATATCTATAGGTATGTGTGTGAATTTATACAGTCATAAGGCGCCAATGAACAAAGACCAAAGTATTATTTATACTATTATGATATGCCATAACTATAAACAAATAGTGTGTAGACTATCTAGTATTGACTTCTACCACTTCGTTGTTTGTACAATAGATCATTTGGGTCAGCTTCCAGAAATCTTTGATCACTTTTATCATTGGTTATCTGTTTCTTATCCTGATGGATGTTGTTAATGCCGAAGTGGGTGTTATAACAATTGTTTTATAATCACTTTATGAACACAGTGCAACCAAAGCAAGATATATAAAGTACAATTATCACAAGTACCAAGAACAGCATTAAAACCCTAACCAGTAAAGCTATGTTTTTCGTGCGTATCGGGGGGGGGGGGGGAGGGGAATAGTGCTATCTTTTTGACCCGAAAAATCACCCAGCACGCCCCCCTCGAGATTCGATCGCGGGACCATCCGCACCCCAGTCTATCCCTCTACCAACTGAGCTAAACTCCCAGCGCATATGCCGGCTAAGAATTCTCGCCGACATATGCCTGGGGTAGGTGACGTCATCGAGGCAATGCCAGCACCACGTGCATGGAGATAGTTTCTGGCAGTGAGATTTAGTGAGATTCAGTGCGGTTAGGGTTATTGAACACGAAAAATTGACATTCAATAAATCCCTAACCAGTAAAGCTATGTTTTTCGTGCGTATCAGGGAGCGGGGGGAAAAGTGCTCTCTTTTTGACCCGAAAAATCACCCAGCACCCCCGAGATTCGATCGCGGGACCATCCGCACCACAGTCTGTCCCTTCTACCAACTGAGCTAAACAACCAGCGCATATGCCGGCTAAGAATTCCTGCCGCTGGGGTAGGTGACGTCATCGAGGCAATGCCAGCACCACATGTGCGGAGATAGTTTCTGGCGGTGAGATTTAGTGAGATTCAGTGCGGTTAGGGTTATTTATCCTCATCCTTACCCCTCCCCCCCCCCCCCCTCACCCTCTATTGCACATGTTGACAGGGATGTGTATAGGTTTTGAAATCTTTTTCATAAGATAAGATAGACTATATGTTATGTTACACTCATTTATTGAGTGATGCTGTGATACTTGATATCTCACTGTTCATATCAAAAGAAATTCATCAAACATTATTTGGATACTCACTGAAATCCACCACAGAAAAATTAAAGACCTTGCTTGCAATATATTTATATCAAAATCTCAGGTTCCATCAATTCTTTATCATCAGAATGGAAAAACAATTGTATGAATTGTGTAATGACAGTGTTTGAATTTGTGCTGTACCAATTAATAAGGTTATCAATTAATCTTGAATGTCAATTTCATTGTTTGTTTCTAACACCTCGTCACCTCATATAATTTGTCCAACTGCTTGTTTAATGTCAATCAGTTTCCATCCTCCATCCCTTTTAAACTCAAGTTGTGAATAGTTTTCGGTTCAGGATCTTTTCTTGCAAATTCAAATGTTTGGAAAGGCCAAATAATAAAATTTAAAATGTGAAGCGTCGTCCCCACCCGCTTCTTTTTATGGGCCGCCTCCTTTTTTTCTTCTTTTTTTCTTTTTGAAAAAAAAAGGAAAAATAAAGATTTTTTTAAAACATTTTTATTTGCCCCGTGAACTAAACTGGTCCTCTACATCTCAGAACTCTGGACAAGACATCATTTTGGTCTCATTTTCTGTTTCATCTTGCCCATAAGAAGCCAATATGTAATTTCTTGAGTCCAAGTGGCGGTCATTTTGAAAAAAGCAGGCAACCAGCTTGAAAAATCGTTTTGTAGTGACCAACCCCTCAGAACCATGAAATAAAACAGATTAAAAAGGGCCTCCTCCTTTTTCATGTTCGATAATGTTATTGCTAGCCAGGGCGATTTTGTACTCAAATTGGGGGGAAATCAGCAAAAACTACATGTACGACGCCGGGCGACACCAACAAACTCTGTTGTGGTATATTGTGGTAGAGTTAGGGTTAATGAAATGCATAATTTGACATAGGTGAAGTGAGATACAAGTTAATTGCAAGACAAGCACTAAGTGTATGTCCGAATAAATTAATAAATAAATAAAGACTGAACAGAATACTTTTTGATGGGTATCTTTACCCTCACTCCTTATGCGAGCATGGGTTTATTTTAAAGCCCACATTGCATTCACTCTTATTGTGTATAAATGTTTGAGAAATTTAAGTCCATCATACATATCTGCCCAATTTGAATTTGTTCATAACAGCCATTCACATCTGACAAGAAATCACACCAGTAATACATTGGCTGTGCCAAAATTTAAATCCAATTCAGGCTTGCGCACATTTCGTGTTAGGGCAGCATATGCCTGGAATAGCCTACCAGCAGCAGTCAGAATTGAACTGGAGAACATGACCGTGCACCAATTTAAGTCTAAGATTAACGGGCTCTAACTGTGTGCAAAGTACTTCTTAATTATATTATTTTGCTATTTCTGTTTGATTCATGTATTATGTGTAAATAGTTGAATTTTTGTGTGTAAATACTGTATTATTTTCTGTATGATGAGGGCCTGCTTGGAAAGCAGTGCTTGACACTGAAGCTGTTTACCCTCAATAAAGAAAGATTAAACATTACAGGAAATGAAATTGAAATTGATCTATTAACCTCTAATAGGAAGTAGCCCAATCCTATTGTAGTTAAAATTGACTGTTTGTTAACTTAAAGAAAATGTATTGATTCCTATTGAGAGGATACAATTACAAATAGTAGGAACATAATTTTAATAGGATTAAACCATCCAACCATTGACATAGACTTGTAGGTTAAATGAGATTGATTGATTGAAATTGATACTTATTGAAGTTTTAGGGGCACCAAATACCTGATGAGTTCATTTTAAATTGTATGGCAGTACTTTTTAAAAGGCACTTTTTTTCTGCAAGTGAGAAGTACACAGATGTGCACCCAAAATGGCAACCAGGGCTTTTTTTTTTTTAAATTTCCTTACGAAACAATTTTTAGGCCTACATATTTTGATGTACATAATATCTTAAGAAGATGATGATGATATGCAATATGCATGTTGTGCTATTTTACTTGGAGAGATGATGACATTGAAGTTTGTCGGGTATAACTTAATGGGGATTTAGTGGCGTAGATAGGTTTTTCATTTTGGGAGGGGTGGGGGTGGGGGGCAAGAAATAAAAGTGAACCAACAAGACTTAACCGACAACTATTTGACTGTCATATTCCATGATTCCTCTTGTCAAATGAACCAACAGAACCAATCTCAACGGACAGACTCAAATATTATGGGGGGGGGGGTGGGGGGCTTCCCCCGGCTCCCATCTAGCTACGCCACTGTGGGGATTCCTCACTCCTCTTTTCCTCATTTTCCAATATGGTATTGGCGCACAGTGCCATGCCATAATCACAATTGAGTGGATATTTCACGCATTCAGCACTTCATATAAATGCTATAATTTATTTATTTATTTCATGTGGATGTGGATTTCTGTAGAGGGTTAATCAAATTTCAACAATATGGGATGTATGGATGGCTTAACTAGAATACTTTCTAATCACCCATATTTAGAAGAAAATTAAACCTAAAATGCTATAGAGACAAGATGGACTTAAACCACGTCATAAGTGTACCTAATCAATAAATTTGAAGCTGGCAACCAAAGTGACCAGTTATAATTCTTTCTTGCTAGAAATGGGGTGCATCCAAATCAATGTAGGATGAATCTTGAATAATCCATATTAAACCAAGGAGTTATCATAGTTAATATAATAACTCCTTGATTAAACATTAAATTGATAAAATATAGATTCATGTCATGATTGATTGATCTATACTTTATTTGTGGTCATTTTTAGAAACATCCAACGTAGGGTGAATAATCTATTAATTCTGAATATTGATCAAATATCAATTTCTGTCAATTTTCTGGCTCCACATTTACATTAGGCAACATTCAAATGTCTTACTAACCTAGAAGGGGGGGGGGGGGGGACGTACTCGCCTAATACGGTATACGGGGATAAGCCGCTTTAATGGGTAGCTTTTTTGCAAAAAAAAAACTAAACATGGGGTATGATTTTGTGGTGGAAAATCCCTAATAAATAGGGTCACTTTTTCCAAATGGGTTTAATTTCGCGAAAATTTGCCAAAATTAGGTCTATTTTCCCATCATTTGCAAACATTGGGTCTATAATGATGCAAAACCTTTAGAAATGGAAGTGTGACAATTCCAGTCCATGTCATGCATGTTGACCCATATCATTCTGACACATAACTTATTAATTAGCAAGTCTGACTTTACCATCTTTAATTTGGTCTGACCATTAGTCCACATTTAGAAACACATGTGTGTGATTGGTCTGACTAATCACAGATGGTGGACTAATAACCCATTTTGAAGTGGTCAAATAAGGACACAGCTGAGACTTGGTAAGCCCTCTGGGTGCCCTATTATCTGTGTCCTAATCTTGGGTCATCCCCATGTGTCTTGTGAAACTATTTGATTCCAAATCTACCCATTAATGTTATACCATGTGTTGACCAACATAATCATTCTCACCTGGACTCAATTAATTAGCAGGTCTGAGTCAATTATTGCCCCATTCTTTATATGTAGTGGTCAGTTAAGGACACCGGTGAGGCCTGGGATGACCTTAAGATGACCTCAGGATGTCCTGAGGTTTTGTCAATTTCATAACAGCATCCTGAAGATATAATTATGACTTATTAATTAGTGCACTGTTAGGACATTTAACCCCCTGAGAACTTCCGGCCGATTGGTTAAAAAAGATGGATACATCATTTATTGAACCAATGAGAGACATTGTTAGAATAATTGTATCCCTGATAAAGATGGGAGTGAATCATTTTACAAGCTGCATTTGAATTGGCTATTCATATGAGTACATCTTGTAATAAACCAATCAGAACCACTGTAAGATAGACAGAGCCATTATACAATGTCATGAATATGCTGCATCTTTATAAACTCACAATATCATGATTCATATATTTAGACCTGTTAATCATGAGAGTGCTCCTCAGTGGGTATTCAAATATCAACAAGACTTTTACTGTTGACAATACAAAGAGTAAATGTGTTAGGATATGTTTATAAAATATCCTTGAAATAACTTCAGTAGGCTTTTAAAGCCTACTTAAGTTATTTTAAGGCTATTTTACTTTAAAACAGCTTTCTATGTACAAATATTGTAATCTGGTTTTGAAGACCCAAACTAGTAAAACTGTATGTTCATCCTCCAAATATTATGTCCATCTTCTACTGTCAATGTCAATCAAAACCATTTGGTCCTAAAGTTTACATAGGTAAACAATAGAACTATTACGGTAATACTAAAAGGCCTAAGTAATTGGTTCGTGATTCATACTTATGCAATCACTATTCACATCCAGTCCTTGGTAACTGATATGTGCATGAGGAATTTAGCTTCTGTCAATTTTATAAACATTGATCTTTTGTTAGACAAGTTCTGTATGTTTCCCCAACAAATTTACCAATTGTCAATAAGGAGTTCGAAAGAATTTTGGCCACCACAGAACTCTGAGACCCATTTTTGATAAAATATTTTACATCAGTCTCAATCTCTATGGCCCAGTTCAAACCTATATGAACTACTGTATTGAGACATTGGTTCCTGGGTGTTAGCATGGGTACCCACACCCAGAGTTCTAAGTTCATGTACATGTGTAGGCCAATGTGATGCATTCTAAACATGAGAAAGTAGCAGATGGACGTGCACTATGTTTGCCTCAAATAAAGTCAAGTACTTTCCACTCCAGTGTAAAATGTGTACACCTGGGTTGGTAACAATAGTTCAATGTTTTGCTTGTGGTATTTTCCCTTTTGTTGAGAAAATTAAGAGGACTGAAGCAATGTATACCAAACTCCTTAATGGAGCACTATCCCAATTGACTTCTAAAGAAAGATGTATTTGACTTCACTTAAGAAAATGTAGACTGATGTAAAGTAATGTAAATTGTTGGTAGCCTGCAAAATGGTACATGATTGCATTGCATTAATCAAATGCAAAACGCTGACTGCTGGCGCGGCATGAGACATTTTGACAAATAAACAAATTGATTTTTTCCCCCCCATGTGGTAAACAAATGAACCCTTTTCATACTTCTTTCATGTAAATTAATGGGTCTTATTTCTTGAGCTTTACCTTTTTGGCAAAATTTGAAAATCAATGGATCTTATTTCCTAAACAATTGCCTTTTATTGATCATTTTGGCAAAGTGCTCGGTGGCGAGTGAAAATTACGGATCTCGCGTAAACATGGGTCAATTTTTCGGCACACTTCTACCAAAACGTTTCTGAGTGATATACCCCTCTCCCGTGAAAATGGATATGATCATACTAACCAGAAAATTACTAAATGAATCATACCACAGCATGCCTAGTAGTAGTACTCAGGGGCAGAATGGGACCTGAAAGCGGCCGTGGCAAAATTATAATTATTAAGCGGCCCTTTTTGACCATGTCAGCCTAGGGGGGGGGGGGGGGGGGGGGGGGGGGGCAAGCAGAACCAAGCGGCCCATGTGGCGATAGCCACAGTGGCCAGTCCGCCCCTGGTAGTTCTATTAGTAATAAACTATAAAGGCAAACATTTTCTGATTATGGGGCTCAAATTTGCACTTCCATTTCAGTGTCGGCCTGTGAATTAGAACTAGATTAAACAAATGTTGTCACGTTATCTGTCATTGTCTACTTGCTAAGTCTAATTTTTACTGCCTTTGTGGGGATCCAAGGACTATAAATCACTTACAATGTAGGCCTACTGGATATGAAGATAAATATTGATAGTTTAACAATGTAACAAATAAATTGATGAGGATTTTCATGATTGTACAGCTACTCCAACAATGTTCAATATGAGTTTAATTATTATTTTTGTAATGATGAAATATTGTGTAAGAATTGTACACAGTTGTCCCTCTCTGTGGCAAACATTTCAATTTGTCTTTAAAAAAAGACAGACTGTGTTCACATGTTTCATTCTACTGCTATCTTACCCTGACATTGGAAAAGGGTATAGGTATGTGCCGCGCTAAAGACCCCCTTTTCACCCTCTGCTGCTAGCTCTTATGACCCCTTTTGAGCCTGTATCAGTTCTTAAGACCCCAATTTTATTGAAAATTCAAAAATCACGAAATTTTGCGTTCCAAAGCCCCAATTCTTCAAAAAAATTGCATTCTAAAACCAAAAGAAATTGAAAATTTGCGTTCTTGCTAATCAAAATTGAACTATAGGCCAGTTCTCCAGACCCACTTTTTTGAAAAAATCAGTTCCTAAGACCCTATTTTTCGTCATAAAATCCACTCAGTTCAGTTCTGTAGCCCCCCTTTTTGAGACCCTGTGCGGCACACCCCTACCCCAAAAAAAGTTGAGTCCCCCCCCCCCCCCCCCCCCGGGGCTATCTTACCATGCAGATATCAAACTTCTGTCGTTGATCAATATTCAATACCATTCTACTCATGTTCTACATCAGCATTTGGTTCCTGCTGTGAGTTTGTATTGCGGTGAAGTGCACATCAAAAGATGGTAACCGCTTATAATTGTTATCAATGGGCATTATCCAATAAAAGTTATAAGGCTTAAAGTGTCCCCACACCTCCACACAAAGAAGAGTCAAACTGCATCAAATATTCATTAGAAATTAATGGGCCAATATTGGGCATGGTGTAGGTCCTACGTGACATGTCAATGTATGTGTTAGATGGAAGAAATGTTTTTAGAGAAATTAATGCATGTTATATTGATATTTCACTGTTGTGTGTATAAAGTGTATCTATTATTGCTATTGTCAAAATATGTCACATGGTCAAAAAGTTAAAAGTCAATATAAATATGTTACACATAGGTACAGTACAGGTATACCATGGATGTTTTTAGCATATAATTCTGATAACTATTTGAGAATATTCAAAGCTCTCACTCGACATCATAACAATTTTTACAAATTCTGTAGGCCTGTCTCTATTCCATGACCGTGTGCTCCCCTCTGGACTTAGAGACATGAATTTGAAAGAAACAGATTTGTGCACTTATATGCATTTGCACTCCAAATTTAAGCATGGTAAGTGATCATTGCACGCAACACATAAGAAATATTGTATCACGTTTTTTGCAGTAATTAATCACACCTTCAACACTGTCTACACACCTTGCCCTAGGACACTGCATAAATAGCATAGGACAAAATAGTGCTATCAGATAATGAACTTGGTTGTAACAAAAGAGTCTAATCCCAGGTCCGTTATGGCATCTATTCTGAACCATTGAATGACTTGTATTTGTATCTATATGAATCATTGATGTTTGAATTTTACCGCTGCTCTGAATTTTCAAAATTGGAATATGAGAATGGGTGCAACTTTTGAATTCTATTTACAATGCAAAACATGTACAGGTAGATACAAATCTTGGTAACCCCCTGAGAACTACCGGCCGATTGGTCAGAAAGATAGATACGTCATTTATCGTGCCAATCAGAGGCAGTGTTAGAATAATTGTATCCCTGATTAAGATTGGAGTGAAATATTTTACAAGCTGCATTTTAATTGGCTATCCAAATGAGTATATCTTGCAATACACCAATCAGAACCACTGTAAGATAGGCCGGTAGTGCCCAGGGGCAGGGGGATGTTATGTTAACACTTTCCACACGGCTATTAGTTTTACCATACAAAACAGATTTGTCAGAAATCTTTCCCTACTTTCCAAGTCTATCTCAAGGATTACTGGACCAATACTTGGTATGTAACATATTTTTGTACCTATTTCAATGCGTTTCTCAAGGTGATTCCAAATATCTGAATATGGTGATGAAATTAAATAATGTTGACATTTTTTTTTTAATTGAAATTTTGGAGACAACAGCCGCATGGAAAATGTTTTAAAATGCTTAAAAGCTTTTATTGCATGGTCTACTTTTACATTTTAAGTAATCAGTATGTTGCATTTGGCAGTCTCCCTGAATTTTGACATTCTAAATTGTAAAAGAGTTTTGAACATTTTTGAGAAAAAGTAGTGAAGCGCAGTCACCCTGAACATTCTAAATTGTAGAGGTTTCTTCACTTAAACTTTTTTTTAAATGCGAAACATTTGAGAAAAAAGTAGTGATATGCTTTGCATGCTCGGATCTTTACCAAGCATTTGAGTTCTGGCAATGGACAAAAACAGAAAATGCCCTTTTTGTGACCTCCCCTTCCTCTTGAAAGAGGCACAGGGACCAACAACATTTTCCGGTGCAAAGTGGAATTTATAGGTTAATACTAATAGCAATAGATAGACTTGGTGTCGTCTTCTGGTATCTAGAGCGAATTGTAGACATTTTTTGTGAAATTCCAATTTGTCAAAGTCTAGTTCAGCCGGTGTTTTTTTGGTGTCAGTTTAATAAAAGGGGTTAATTCCCTGTGGTCGTTTAGTTGGGACATCTTCCTTTGTACTATCTAGATATGAAGAAGTCATAACCCCAAACGTGATAATACATATCTATGGAATGCTTTTGATATTGTGACTCTAAAATAGTAGCAGTAAGAATGAATGGTTTACTTGTTCTTTCATTATAGCTTGCACTGTTATGCCCAGCATTCACGTATAGGGAAAACGTTATTTTAAATAATTTTGATGAAATGCATACCTGGGCTGTCCTGTCGTTTACTTCATAGATAGTATTACGTAGTATTAGCAGCAGGATACTCTATCCACGCAGTAGTCAAGTTTGACAATGCAATGGTTGTATATTATATGAATCATTGCACAGTTGACATATTTAAATTCAGTTGTTTGTATACATATTGTTTACCTCAAAAAGCACTTTTCCCAAAATCAGGCAGCATTTTTAGTGCTTTTGAAGATAAGTTGAACACTCAGGTAGGGTCGATCAGAATTCTTACATCCATAACATTTTGAAACCATTTACCATTACAATCGCACATTTACTCGTTTTCAGTATCTTAGAAATAGAGAAACGGTCATGACCTACTTGACCTTATAACCCTACGTAAACAAATATTAAGATTTGTTACAGTTAGTTCTGATACAGGATTCATTTCACAATTTACATTACTTGGCATTCCAATTGTGTTTAAACATGTTGAAATGTTAGTAAATAAATGCATATAATATACAGTACCGGGTGGTTCAAAAAAAAGTTGACCCAAGTTCAAAGTAATTTTTCAACCACATTTAAAGTTTCAGATAATTTCTGTTTACTTAGTCTTGATCAGCAGTAAGTTTTGAAATTATCCTGATAAAATGGTACATTTATCTTGGTTGGTTCTTCAGATATGGTTCATTACAAAAAGCATGCACAAAACTGCCTTGGCCACGGGAGCGTCCTTTAGTAGAGATGGAATGCACGATTGGTCACAATTGTAAAAATAGGAGAAAAAGAAAAAAGGAGACATCTGAAACATCTGTCTGGTGCTTGACATTACCTATACCTATACGTATCTACGTTTCTTTGTTGAATGTGAATGGCACATAAGCATAGAGATTGGGATACTTTGTCAGGGCGGGCTTTTCAATTCTGAGACTAGAGCATGCTGTTTTGTTTAAGACAAAAACTAAATGACGCTCCCGTGGACAAGTCAGTTTTGTACATGTTTTTGTAATGAACCATATCTAAAGAACCAAACAAGCTAAACGTGCCATCTTTTCAGGATAATTTCAAAACTTACTGCTGATTAAGATAAAGTAAACACAAATTCTCTGAAACTTTAAATGTGGTTGAAAAATTACTTTGAACTTGGGTCAACTTTTTTTTGAACCACCCGGTACAGTACAAGCCATTTCAGCTCAATATTTTTGCCTTTGGGATATTGCAGCCCAACTGTCATGACTGTAGATAGTTTGTTTAACTGTTGTTTGCTTATTGTTCAGTCAAGTAAAGAAAAGAAAAACAAGACAATTATTATGATACTGTTCCAATGATCACAACATCGAGATACTATTTGTTTTGTTTTGACTGTCCAGGGTCAAAGTTGTAATTGGACTGGGAACCTGAGAAGATTGACAGTGCTGTAAATAAAGATCCTGGAGGACGGAGACCAGCATGAAAGCCAACATGGCCAGGACAACACTTCAACAAAAGTATCAAAATATGTTAAAAGCAGAAAACAATGCTTGATGACCATAGGACAGGAAAACAATGGATAATAGACTGTAGAATACAAATAACGCCAATATGACTCTAACGGCTGGGTCAGAACTGGGGTGTGTAACAACGGTCAATTGTCAAAGGGGCAGATCCATATTTTTGGAAGATTTGACTGGTCAGACTCCTGGGTCAGCTTTGAATTTGATCACAATAGTGCTCTTTACAGGATAATACATCCCTTCTACTGTTTTACTCAAATAACCCTTACAAAACTAGACTTGCATTGTTTTCTAATTTATACTTCCAGACCGAGCCAAAACTGAAAAGACAAGTTATCACTGTAGGTCATTCAATGTCAAACTTGCAGTGATAAACCACATCACAGACTGTAATTGGGTAATGCTTCAATAAACTAATTGTGTTGTACATTTGAATTCATACATGAGAGAACAGTACCGGTTTTATGCCTAATTAAAGAACATTGTAGTACTAAAGTATCAGTGTATGGATTGTGGTTTAACAAGGGTGTTCACATGTATGATACTACTGCATGATATTGTTATATGCCTCTTGATGCATTTAATACTATTGCAAAATCACCTCTTGTATTTCTCTAAGATGCCCAATAGCCAATTACAAGAAGGGCCAAGGGCAAGATCTGCTCGGTCAAATTGGTCAAATCTTACTATGGATCTTACATTGTTCATGAACTGATTGTTTCTTTTTATAACCTGTCATCTGTAAAATTGTATTAAAGGGACATTAAGTGGTGTTGAAAAGTTTAAATGTTTAAAAATTTACTTCAGAATTCAAGATGAACATTAAAAATCGCCATTATTGTTGTTTCTACTAACAAAAAACACAGCAAAACTAGATTAAAACAATATCATCACTATTTATTGAAAACGCCCTCTATGCAAATATGGTTCGCGTTATGTATCACGCGTACTGCACGGGGATACTGTCGGACGTAAAATGCTGGTCCCGAGGGACCAGCATTTTTTGAATCGACGTTTTATTGTACAAAGAGAGCTGATTTGTCTTAATCCTTATAGGTGTAAGTTCATACATGTAATACAATTATAAAAATAAACTAATCTCAGTTTTTATCATAATTGAGGGCGCTGCCTCCAACACATCTCTTAGTGTCCCTTTAATTGTTATACAAACTGATTGGCCATTTTCAAGAATCGAAGAAATAAGATTGTAAGAGCTGATTTTATATATAACGATGCAATAAAAGCATTTATATGTATTTGGGGTGGGGAAGGTAGGGTGTCAAATGCCCCCCCCCCCCCCCCCCCCCCCATCCCCTGGTTACGCCCCTGCCAATGAGAAGATTGGATATAGTTGAAGAGGAATCTATTTTCATTGATTTGGGAAGATGCCTTGGGAAGATTAACGTGTCTATAGAAAGTTATTGAAGGTCTGGAATAGAAGCTGCACCTTTCGATTCAGCATGTTTCTCTTCAACCTCAGCTATATAATGCCATATCTATACATGTATTAGGCTATGTGAAAATGAACTGTTTAATAACGAACTAACAATTCAGTTCAGTTCAGTTTATTCCCTACAAATGAGATACATAGGCCTACAATGAAAAAACAATTAATATACTATGGTGGGTTGACCAAATAACTTCTCATAGGGAAACATGGGAAAAGGGGACATTTATATAGTGAAATTGAAACATGATCGGATCAAACCCCCCCCCCCCCCCCCCGAATTTGGTTTGGTCGGGGGTGTGCCGCTGGAGATTCAAAACCCATACCCATTTCTAAGGGTGATTTTCAAAACCCATACCCATTTCTAAGGGTGATTTTTCGCGAAAATAGACCTAATTTTGGCAAATTTTCGCGAAAATCGCGAAAACAGGACCCATCTCTAAGGATTTTTTGGCAAATTTCAATGGCTCAACCCATATTTTATAAATATTCAAGCTGTATTTTACGTTGGAAACCACGTTTGCAATTTATTTATTTCCAAACGAAGAATTTCGAAAGGGATTACTTCGACAATAATTTTGAAACATAAAAGAGATGATGAATTGAATTTGTGCAACATAAAACACAAACGGCAACATGAAAGGGTTACGCTGAAATGCTACTGAAATATAGGTCTACTAATACAAACATTAAATTGAGTTCAGCTTCCACAAAATCCATATATATTTAACGAAACATTTATGGCATTAATCTTTTAGAATGGGTCTCATAAAAACTTTCAATCTGAGTGCATATTAATATAGGCACTATGCGAAGTAGTGTAATAAGCCTATTATTTTCGATGCCGTACCGCGGCACGGGTGTGGTCGTAAGGTGTGGGCAGATTAGTTAACATTTATAGTCTACGACTCTACATCAATAGAATTACCCATCGGTATGAACAGAGATCAATGGACGTATCGACTTATCACACCATAAAAAATCCATAAAATTCACGTATTCTTTATCACTTTTATCATTAATTTGAAGACTCGGTATCAATCTAAAGTAAAATCATAGATTAAATCCAATGAAGTATGTGTAAGCACGAAATATAATATAAAACATGATAAAGGTCCATATAGGTATTAATTTCGATCCCAAGTAATGCTAATTTATTATCTCACGCCTGTAGCCACACTATATAGCCTAGGCCTAAATCAATTACAATTATCGGTGCTCACGATTATATCTCGTAGCACGATCCGGCATTTGTCCGGCGAGTTGTTAAATGGTCTCGAAAAACTGAAAAAGTAAACCTTTTAGAGCTTTGTTAGCTCAATCAGTAGGCCCTATAAGCGTCCGCCGGCGGCCCGGGTTCGATCCTCGGCGCGGGCGACAGTGATATTCCCCCCCCCCCCCCCAATTAGACCCGTTTCTCCCCTGATTGTGTAATTGTCAAAACCTCGATAGGGAGGGGTCAACATGAATAGAGGGTAGCGGATTTATGTATGTCCCAGTCCCATCAAGCGACGTACAGAAAAGCAATAACCCTTAACATGCTCAATATAAAATAGTTACACATCCTGTTCCTGCTGAACAATATTGGACCATTTTCCTGTTTTCTTTTCTGTTATCCGCGAGTCTATACTGCTTTGTAAAAATGTGAAGTCCAAGTTATAGCCAAGTTAACCAAAGCTGTATTATAGTTGCACCCCGTACACACTACCAAAAATCCCTTCATTGGATGAATGAAGCGATTGGTTTCCAAAAGGTGTATATTATTGATTAAATACATTCATACCATTTAAGCATAGGAGTTATAATATTAATAGTGCTCCCTTTGCTTATTTAAGTTTAACCATCATCCCATTTTAAGATATCAAATCGCGCAATCACGATGAAAAGCTCCATCCAATAATCAGATAATACGCGCGAAACAACTTTCAAAAGGTATAGAGACTAGAGAGCGCTGATTCTCGGGACTTCTACATTCAGACATGGGAAATTATTGTATCTGAGTGTTCACGTATTTTCAATACAACATGTCCAAAGGCATGAAAGGGTATCATTTCTTTATTTGCTATTGTAACAGTTTATAACCACGATAAAGGAGCAAGCAAATGAAGGAGGACCTACCTCTACCAAGACTATGTATACGGACTATGAGTATGATGATCAGATTTGAAAGGGGAGCACTTTCCAATTTTTGCAATCACTGTTTTTCAAATTTAACGCCATCATTTCATACATATTGGTGAGGGACCTTCTTTGATCACTAAGAGAATTATATTTCCAATAGTGGCAGTTGTGGGATCAGATAGATAGAGAAGGCTTACTTAGTACGTTCGCATTTGTTGGTATACAATTGGAGCAGCAATATTATTTGAATCAGCCTCTCTGCACCTGCAGGGCTCTGGAAACCCGGAGTTTACTATAACTTGGGCATAAAAACAGTACCAAACTCTCTCAATCTCATCGATCATTTGCGAACGTTTATGATGATCTGTGTGCTGAGAAACACAAACCCCATTTATTAAATCATGTTAATAATAATATTGTAATAAAATCCCAAATTGTTTGAATCCGTTTGTTATGTTCTTTTTCATACGTTTTAGTATATTATCTACATGTACAAATGCCGAAAAGAAGTCGTTTGATATTATCAGTGTGAGTCTGCAATGCATCCCATGACTGCATGGTTTTCGAGGAGATTGAAGAATAGACTTACTATTGTTGTATAAAATAATGTGAAATTCCACAAAAGTAATAATCATGTTAAGAAAGTACACGGCCCGAAAATCATGTATAGGTCTCTATTTAAAAAGATACGAATTGGTGCACCTCAATAGAATAGAATCATTGGAATTTACGACTGCTCTATATCAATGGGTTATATGATTATGCATTCAAAATAGCCTGCTAAAGACTATCAAAACAGATCGGAGAGCTGGCTGGATTTAAAGGATTTTGTCTTTTGCTCGTGTTGATTCATCAGGAGGCATCTGCCGCCCCGACTTGCAAAATAAATATGTGCAGATATTGGATATGGTAGGAGGAATCAATTCTATAGCATTTTATACATTATCACAATTATGACAGATCGTCGTATCAAATCAGAAAAGAGGTCTGGCTTTTGCAAAACGTTCATGAACCGCTCTCTGACGTGATATGAAATGAGTAAGAGAAAATAACACCGTATACGGCATAGCCTTTTTATTACAAACTGAAGTTTCGCTCCTATAAATGGAAGATTCGTCAGACTGGAACTGGTATCCGGGGATGGGACCTTTTCAACTGTTCATCGATATTAACCATGACTGTAGGAACAAAGTTTGCTAGTTTGATTTGATTGGTTAAATGTACTTGACGAATGCTGGTGAGGAGTATCATAATATGGATTTGTGAAGAAACATTCTTTAATATCTTTATAATCCATTGGTAGGTGGGTGTGTGTGTGTGGGGTGTGTGTGGGGTGTGGGGGGGGGGGGGGGGGGGTTCTTGAGCACGAGCAGCTCACGCATGATCCAGATTTGAAAACCAGCCACTATTTTTATAGTTATGACAACTGGTGACCTTAATATTACTCATTCTTTGGCTAACAACTGTATTATTAACACAAACGTTTGAGCTTCTTCCGACAATAGTGTAACATGTATCCCTAACAGTCATAGGCTAGCCTTAGCTATATTAGAATTATTACTAATCATAATTATATACACTCTAACTGTCCCTGGTAAAGGCCTAAGATCACCTTCTTTAATGAAGAAACAGTATGAATTAATTAAATTCATAATTTTATTAGCAAAGCGTGATATGTCGTCATCGATTATGATATCGCGATTTTAGGGTTAAATAAAAAGACAATTTGTTTGTCCATTCAGATGAAGATTATCAGTTTAGAGTCAACTTCAAAGTGACAATTCCATACCGAAATGTATTTATTGATTAGGCTATCAGTCGCGTATGTCTAATTAGGGCTAATTAGCGATAACGGGTCAGGTACGTGCACGAAATATTCAAATATAAGTACTATTAATAATTATTTATTTGTTTGAACAATTAAAAACGTTATCATATCCGTGCCTCTACTCCAGAACTATGATCGAAGGTATACAGCTACTTTTGAAAGTTAAGTTGGGTATCGTTAATATCGGGAACGAATCAAAGCTTTGTTGGTGCTCTTTGGAAACCGTTGCAGACGCAGTTCTAAGCGAATTTCCTTAGGTAAACCTGATACTAATAATATACCTATTAGTCTCAGGTATATAACATGACATGAGTTTATTATTTTGATGTCAAAATAATGTTTTATATCTAATACTATTTTAGTATTCATTTTACGCACCTTGCGATTTGTCACGGTCCGGTGGAAGTATAGCGCTGTTTGGTCGGACATCCAAGGGGCTGAGACGCCGGTAGTCACCAATAGTAATTCCTGGTGCGGATAAAACCATCACGGCCAGGGTCGTCAGCATGAGAAATAATTGATGTTCGTACATGATTTCTTGTTAAATCCGGGAAGAACAAAATAAATATTCCTATATTTTGTGATAATATATCCGAGATCTACAATAGTATAAATCCTATCTCAGTTTGTATCGGAGAGTCCTTTTCCCATTAGCCGCCGTTTGACAAAAAAATCGCTCGTGTCAAAATGAATAATGTAATGAATTGCTTGTACATCTCGCACAAGCAAATTCTATCGTCAAGTGAGGGCAGTATAACAGTTAGTCACGCTCAGTTCGTGTCAATCAATTTTCAGACGCGTTGTGATTGGTCGGGAGTTACGATCAACGGGTTTGGACCGTCCCATCGAAACTTTTTGGTGTTCGTCGTTTGCATTCGGAAAGACGAAGTAGTGAACGAATTAGTCGTATATCGGTTTGTGCTGAAAATGTAGAAGAAGTTCATAGCGATAGAATTTACATGGGAAATGAGTACAAGGTGTACCCAGACATGCTTTCGAGTTTCGATCGATCTATTATATTTTAAGCTATGCATAAAGCAGTATTATATTATATTAATATTTAGAAAACTGAATAATGACCATCTGAAATCCTCAGTTGGTATAGCTATGTATGACCTGAGACGAATAGGTATGACATTATCGTAATATAAATGCATATTTTCTGCACTGTTCGTGTTGTAAGTATTTGTGTGTGTGTGTTCCAATTTAGGGCCTACACTTTATTTATGTAGTTGTTGTGAGTTGGACGGGGAGTGTTTGGGATGGGCGTTTATACAATACAACCAATAAAGGCCTTGATACAACCAGGAAAGGCTTCTCACCTCTCCTTATACAACGTAGTCTTGCGGATCTGTTTGGCAACTCATTCAATGCATAGATCAGGGCCGTCAGCAACTTTTGCCCAAGGGGGTGCGTTTTCACGATTTTTTACCGGAAAGGGGGGTGCGTTTTCACGATTTTTTACCGGAAAGGGGGGTGCGTTTTCACGATTCTTTACCGGAAGTAGTAGTATGACGTCAGAGTGTTAGTGCTGCAGCACGCTGACGATGCGAGTGCCTCTGGTGCGAAGCCAATAACAGATGGGGTCCAGGGGCCGCCTTAGGGCCCCTGGTGGGGGTCCAGGGGGCGAAGCCCCCGGAAGCTCTGAGCATTACAGCGAATTTAGGACACAATTTTCATGTATCTTGCCATCGTTGACCCCATTTTCTATTCATAAAACAACATGTTACCTAAAAAAAATAAAAATAAAAATAAAGGGGGGTGCGTCCGCACCCAACGCACCCCCCCCCCTTCTGACGGCCCTGTAGATATAAGATTTTTAATACCTGGGTATTTGTCTGTTCGCGGGTCTGTTCGTTCACATGCTCGGTTTGTCTGAAGGCAGAATGTATTCACTTGATGTTAAAATGTTTTTATTTTGCTATAAGTACAAACATGGACTTATAGTCTGATAAGTCCATGGTACAAAGATGAGTTTTCGTGGGCCTACCTCAAGGCAAAGTTCATTTGTCACAAGCATGATATGCTCCAGGGGTATAACAAATTAAGTGCCCAGGAGCATACAATGTAAATGCCCAAGCAGCGTCAGTCCAGGAGTATGACACAGCAGTGCTGCAGATCCAGGATTATAACACTTCAGTGCTCCAGGAGTATAAAATGTAAGGGCTCCAGGAGTATAAAACGCAAGTGATCCAGGAGCACAAAACATTGCTCCAAGAGCATAACACTTGGGGCTTGTGACTCATGAGTATAAAACGTTAAGTACTCCAGTAGCATAAGACAAGTGATCAAGGAGCATAAACTAAAATACCCCAGGACTATTATTAGACTTAAGTGCTCCAGAAGCATACAACTTAAGTGCTCCAGGAATATAAAATGTAAGTGCCCCAGGAGTATAACACATAAGTGCTTCGAGAATCAAATAAAGTGCTCCAGGAGCATAGCTCCAGGAGCATACTAATAAAGAGCTCCAAGAACATAGGGCTCTTGGAGCATAACACTGAAGTGCTCCAGGAGCTTATAACTGTATTGCTCCAGGAGCATATAACTGTATTGCTCCAGGAGTGTAGTGCTGCAGGAGCATATCTATAATACTTCAGGAGCACAAAAATATTATTGCTCCAGGAGCAAAAAAATATAATTGCTCCAAGAGCATATGTAAGTACTCAGTAGCATAAAAGAAGTGCACAAGGAGCATAAACTAAAAGGCTCCAGGAAAATACGACTTCAGTGCTACAGGAGCATAAAACATGGCACCAGGAACTCCAAGCATCAGACTTAAATGCTCCAGTAGCATACAACTTAAGTGCTCCAGGAGTATAAAATGATAGTGCTCCTGGAGCATAAACAAATGCCCAGAGAATCAAATTAAGTGCTCCAGGAGCATAAAAATTAATTGCTCCAGAGCATAAGAATAAAGTGCTCCAGGAGCAGTGCTTCAAGAGCATATATATAATGCTTCAGGAGCACAACATTGTTATTGCTCCAGGAGCAAAAATATGTAAGTGCTCCAGGAGCATAACACATTGCTCCAAGAGCATATAACGTAAGTACTCCAGTAGCATAAAAGAAGTGCTCAAGGAGCATACACTAAAATGCTCCAAGACAATACAACTTCAGTGCTACAGGAGCATAAAACATGGCACCAGAAACTCCAAGCATCAGACTTTAATGCTCCAGTAGCGTACAACTTAAGTGCTCCAGGAATATAAAATGAAAGTGCTCCTGGAGTATAAAACAAATGCTTGAATAATCAATTTAAGTGCTCGAGGAGCATAACAATTAAGTGCTCCAGGAGCATAATAATTAAGTGCTCCAGGAGCATAATAATAAAGTGCTCCAGGAGCATATAACAAATGCCCAGAGGATCAAATTAAGTGCTCCAGGAGCATAATAATTAATTGCTCCAGAGCATAGAATAAAGTGCTCCAGGAGCAGTGCTTCAAGAGCATATATCTATTGCTTCAGGAGCACAACAATGTTATTGCTCCAGGAGCAAAAATATGTAAGTGCTTCAGGAGCATAACACATTGCTCCAAGAGTATATAACGTAAGTACTCCAGTAGCATAAAAGAAGAACTAAAGGTGCTCCAGGAGTTTAAAATGAAAGTGCTCCTGGAGTATAAAACAAATGCTCGAATAATCAATTTAAGTGCTCCAGGAGCATAACAATTTAGTGCTCCAGGAGCATAATAATTAAGTGCTCCAAGAGCATAATAATAAAGTGCTCCAGGAGCATATAACTGTAGTGCTCCAAGAGTATATATATAATGCTTCAGAAGCAATAAATATTATTGCTTCAGGAGCAAACATATGTAAATGCTCCAGGAGCGTAACAGATTATTGCTCCAAGAGAATATAACGTATGTACTCCAGTAGCATAACAAATGCTCAAGGAGCATAAACTAAAACGTTCCAGGACAATACGACTTCAGTGCTACAGGAGCATAACACATGGCACTGGGAACTCCAAGCATCAGATGCATAGTGCTCCAGGAGTATAAAATGAGTATAAAACAAATGCTAGGAGAATCAAATTAAATGCTCCAGGAGCATAAGAATAAAGTGCTCCAAGAGCATAAGAATAAAGTGCTCCAAGAGCATAAGAATAAAGTGCTCCAAGAGCATATTGCTCCAGGAGCATATGACTGTAGTGCATATATCTGCCTCAGGAGCACAAAAACATTGCTACAGAAGCGAAACATTGAGTGCTCCAGGAGCATCAAATAAAGTGCTCTAGAAGCATCAAATACTCCAGGAGCATAATAGGAGTACTGAAGTGCTCATGGAGCATATGACTGAAGTGCTCCAGGATCATACAACTTAGTGCATCAGGAACATGACTGCAGTGCTCCAGAAGCATTAACTGAAGTGCTCCAGGAGCATATAACTGAAGTGCTCTAGGAGCATAAAACTGAAGTGCTCCAGGAGCATATAACTGTAGTGCTCCAGGAGCATGCAGTATATATATAATGCCTCAGGAGCACAAAAACGTTATTGCTAAAGAATCAAAAGATCAAGTGTTCCAGGAGCATCAAATAAAGTGCTCAAGGGGCATAACATGTAGGCCTGTGTTCCTGTCTTTCAGGCAACACTGTGTTCCTGTCTTTCAGGCAACACTTTGAAATGCTCCCTGAAAAAAAACATACTTGATCTGAGAGCATTAAGCTGAAGTGTTCTAGGAGAGCATACTAATTCAGTGTTACTTGATCAGAAGTGCAAGTTCTCCAGGGGTGTGGAACATAAGTGCTCAAGGAGCATAAAACAAGAGAGTCAGGAGCATGATACATTAATGTCCAAGAAACATGAAATAAAGAATTAAAGGAGTATCAATCAGAGCATAAAATGTTAATTTCTGGAGCATTGCCCTTTTTATAATTACTAAACCCATATGATCGACGATCATTAAACTTAAGTGTGCTAGGAGCATATGACGTCAGTGCCATTAGTCATTAGTGGGACATCAAACATACATAATAAGCATTTCAGAAGCATGAAATTAAAGTGCTCCAGGAGTGTAATTCTTAAAAGTATTCCAGGAGTGAAGCACCGAAAGTGTCAAGTAACATAACACTCAAGTCGCACAGTAGTATAATACACCTCAGTTGTAAGACGCACTACATTCTTCAGTGGCAGCCTTTGGTCCGTCACAAAATTGACGTCAATGTCCGTCACTTTACATGGGTGCGTCACAGTGTACATCATTTTTACGAACAACAAAATACGAAATTTATAATTTAAATATATGCCATACTGTACCACCAACCATGGCTTTACTTTACGGCAAACATCACTTTTCCGATATACGGCATGTTCTTAAATGCCTGAAATCACTCGATCGCCGTGCAAGTGTGCAAGAGTTTGGCAAACGGAAAAAACAAGGAACCGACAGTAGACCGAGAACCTTTCATTTTGAGAGTACTGTCACATAATATAATATAGGGGATCAGCATTGCGCTATATCACACAAGCGCAGAACAGTCTAACCACAGCAGAAGTAGGAGGACAGGCCCGTTCACTAGGATCATCGAAAAAATAATCGCCAACAGGGGTGCGTCATTATGGTCCGTCAGAATTAACCAATGGTGCGTCACAAAATTGACTGAGGGTGCGTATATTGTATGACAAAGGTCCGTCACTTTTTTGACACAGTATGCGTCATGGTACACGAGAAGTTGACGCACCTCGGTAAAGTGACACACCATTCCCGGGGGATGTATAGTGCGTCTTACAACTGATAGGTGTATAAATACTGAGTATTCAAGGAGTTCTATGTCTTAAGTTTATATGCTCAAGGAGCATAAAACGTAATCGCTCCAGGAGCACATTTCAAAAAGTACTTTTTTTAGGAGCATACATTTTAAGTGCTTTAGGTCTTGAAATGACAAAAATGCATATTTCTTTCATGTTATTTAACAATGTTTAAGTTTTATGCGCCACATCCCTTGAATTTATTCTCAATTCGCAGTAGGTCAAGTGTTGTGCTTTTGGAGCTGTTTAGTTTGCCAGAGATCACGTAAAATGTGTTAATTGTAAAATGCAGCAAAAAGAGTGTTTTTGTCTTCTTTTTCAAACTAATTTCTCTTTGCATTTCTTTTGATATTCCAATGCAGATACAGATAGGACAGCACAGATATAAGCATTGGTGGATTCAGTGCCCAGAGTGGTAGAAATAAATCAAGAATTCAAGAGTGTGTGGTGACTCAGGTGGCTAGACTTTCAACATCCAAGGTATGATCCTTGATAATGCACTTATCAATTGCAAGCCCTGCCCCCGGGGACCAGGGGCATGGCGGGGACCATGCGGGACCGTACACGAGTGTACAAAAAATGATGCCCGGCTATGCTATCCCCGGGGTCAGGATGCAATGATAAGTGCATATTGATATAATTCGAATTAATGAAGCAGGCTGAAATGGAGGGTCTGAAAAACTAACAGGGTCTTCAATTGGGGTGGGGGGGGGATAATTCCCCCATCTTGTTACACCTCTGATACTGTTTTTTTAGAAACTGACCGCCCCCCTTCCATCCCACTGACAATGTGACACTCTGTTATTATTTCTCACATAGTACCTACTATTTTAACCTACCCACAGAATTTCACTTTGACACATAAGCTTGCAAAGTTTGACATAGGAATGGAGATAGAATTTGGTTTGAAAGATTTGAGCGTGTCTGCCATTGAGGTTGTTGTTGTCTCGATGGAATCCCAGGGGGAGGGCAGTCAGGTATAATGTTGTAATCATCCGCATGAACAAAAACGCAGAATATGGGTGCTTTTTTCGACCACAACGCGGGTCCGCGCGGACCTGTTCTAAGGGTATCAAAACCGCCAATTTCAGAGAATAAGGGTGTCTTTTCAACATGAATCCGCGATAAGGATTACTTGGGCGATAGTCACGTGTCATCAATAAGATAGCCCCCAAAATGGTTGGCCTGTAGGGGGAAATTTACAAACAAAACTGAATCATGCACTTACTTCATACGTTCATGTCAGTGTTTACTCTGTCTTGGGGCCTATATCCTTTGTGAGTATGATTCTTCGAGTTGCAATCCTTGTTAAGGGTCACTTTTTCCTTCTTTGAGAGTCGAGTTAAGGGTAGTTTTTGATAGTGGATTCACACGGATGATTACAACTTTTATACATGATGAGTGCCCCCCTGGGGATGGAATCCATTTTGAAATTGATGACCACTTCCGGTAGTGCCAGGTTGTAGTATGATTGCAACACATTATTGGAAATTCAAGTTTTCCGCTGTGAACCTACCCCAAATTAAAGTAAATGTTCTAAGTTGAGGTTTCAGCTCACAGTTTTTGTCACTTTTAAACCCTAGATGCCCAGGAATGTGTTCTGATGCCTTACCTCGTCCAGGTAAAGTCAACTAACGGACAAATATCCCATCAATCGTTCAGGAATAAATAACCTTACTCTAAACTATACTATAAACCCATTGTCCCATAGGCATGTCTTGAAAAGGTGAACATGTTTGGTCAATTATACCAACACTTAACATTCATTAGCATGTTGAATTACTATAATTGCAGTGGTCATAAAAATAAATGTAGCAGAACTTTTCCAATCAAAGTTTGTCACTGAACCAAACCTGTGAACTACTTCTTTGTACTGATCATGTTGAAACAAGACTAATCTAGGATTGTACAGTTAATGATTGAAATACTTGTCAAACCTAATCCCTGGCGTAGCCAGAGGGGAGGGGAGGGGGGGGGGGGGGAGGGGATGATTGCCCCACCAAGATTTTGAGTACCTCGGTTGAGATTGTCACTGTCGTCAGTTCATTTTACTATCATTTATTAAAGGGGAATCATGAATTATGACAGTCAAATTAGTACAAAAATAGCAATTTTTGCATGCATGTGCCCCGAAAATCAATGGTTCATTTAGAAGCTTGTGAGCAAAAATGTACCGCAAGCTTTTTTTAAAAATCGGAACAGGCTTGGCAGTTCACTAATATTTCTCGCCCCTCGAATGTGAAAAACATAGCAACTGCAATGTATTAGCACTGGGTTCATGCCTGCCTCACCCACACAGCTGGTATGAACTTTAACTAATTGTAGTGGTTGCGTTCCATTTATGTTGTATGAGCTGTATTCCAAGCTGCACTGTAGTGTTAGGCTCCGGTCGCATCTTGCTACGCTTGTTCTGGATTCGCTGATAGCAGCATGGAACTAGTGCTAGCATGTGTCTGTTATTAACCCTAACAGCCCCGTACCCCATGAAATCCCATTTCCAAGCCTGTCGGTTCCACCTGGCGCTGAGGTTTTTGGGTGAAATAATGGCCCGGGCTACATAGCTGGGCGAGTACACTCGCCCAGCATAGCTTCCCCCGTGGCTCAGTTGGTAGAGCGTTCGCCTGTCAACTGAGAGGTCGTGGGTTCAAACCCCGGGGCGTGGCACCTGTTGTTGTGTGTGCTTTTTTCGCTTGAACAAAAATTCGTTGGAAAATCCATCGGGAGTGTTAGGGTTAAACCTGAGTATATGTGTGTCTACATATGTGACACCACCTGCATTTATAGCCCAACCACAAAAACTCTGGTCAATTGTCCTTGATTGTGCCATTGCAATTCAATTTTGGAAACATTGATATTCACTTCAGATTGTAGGGGTTTTTTTGTCACCCAATCTCTTCCAGTAGTCCAAATATCCATGAAAATGTAACAGAAGATTTGGGCTCTTTGGTAAATATAAGTTATAATTCAGGCCCGTCGTAAGCATTGCGACTGGTGCGGCTTTGGTCACACCGATATTTTCCATAGATGGAAATATTAATGACATTACTTTTCCTTTTGGTCATTATTGACGTTTTTATATCGCAGCAAATCTTTCCATATTGAAATACCTATGGAAAAACTGAATCAAAATGAACTAGACCAGTTTCTGTATGTCTAATTTACACCAACATTTACGGTTTGTGACTGACATTCCACCAGATATCTCACAAGAATTATATCACGAAAGTCTACTATCCTAGTATTGCTAGCTTCATTATGAACATTGTGGAAGTTCTTAACATATTGGGCGTGAGGGAAGTCGCTTGTTGCAGAGATTGTAAGCGTGATTTTTTCTTAGAGGTTCGCGCCCGGCTGAACCTCCACCAAGGGGCTCTTCCCCTTTGAACCATGCCTGGGCTTAGCAACCCCCATACCATTACACCTAAATTATGTTGCTTCCAACTGCCCCAGAGTTATATTTTCCATCGACAAGTTGTCAAGGCATAGGAGTAATCTGATCACTGATCAGACATTTTCCACAAAGAAAACAGGCTCAATTTAGACATTTCAATCACAAAAGCCCAATGAACCTTTGCAAAATAGACAAGTTACTTTACCTGGGAGTGGAAGTTAAACTGTACTTACACAGTCAACAGGGACTATTAAAACCTCAGATTAAAATAACCAAGTAATCATCAACAGGAAGTAAAATGGTTATGGTTATGAATTTTGGAAATTAGAGAGGTATGTTCAACAGGTCATGTTTTGAACATAGAAGTAATGTACAGCATGATGTTAGTGATGTTTTCGAGATTGGTTTAATTGCTTATTTTCAACACCTGTGGCCTATGCACTTATGTGGCTAAGGATACCAAAATTCCAAAATTGCCAACTGCAAAGAATAAGGTTGTCTTTTTTCAAAACTTAAATCTGCACTGAGAATAGATAGCCTTATACTATATATTGTTTTTATCCGTACTTTTTAAGACTGTATACTTTGGCCAATTTGCTTGTGTTTTTATCATGGTGTAAAGCACCTTGGGGTCAATTTATTGATGGAAGGCGCTATAAAATGCGTTTTTATTATTATTATTATTATTATTATAAAATAATTATGTTCATCATGGTAAATATATCATGGCAAATATTACATTCATCATGGTAAAAATAGCCTCAAATGGATTTTGTTTTAAATGTGATAAAAAGAAGAGAACTCACTTAATAACAATGTACAGTTGTGTGACCAGGGGGGCAGGTGGAAATTGTAATAATGTTCTTTTTTGTCTGCAAGCCGCGTATTGAGCGTACAGGGACCAGGAGATACTTTACACAAAAGTAGCTCCTGGTCCAATACTTGGAAAACACCAGGAGCTAACTAACTTTGCAACCAGGGGTAAAATAAACTCCCAGCTCCTTCCTGCTTAATTTGAGGCTTGAATTTCTGAACCATGAGGGAGATTCTCAAATTCCCTCTTTGTCCATGTCTGGAGAATGTACAATTGTACATTAACCCTAACCCACCCGGTGGATTTTCCAACGAAATTTTTTTCAAGCGAAAAAAGCACACACAACAAGAGGTGCCACGCCCCGGGGTTTGAACCCACGACCTCTCGGTTGGCGGGCGGACACTCTACCAACTGCGCCACGGGGGCAGCTGTGCTGGGCGAGTGTATTCGCCCAGCTATATAGCCCGGGGCCATTATTTCACACAAAAACCTCAGCGCCACGCGGAACCAGGATGCTGGGAAATGGGATTTCATGGGATCTGGGGCTGTAAGGGTTAAGGATGATCTCTGAGAGTGCATGCAGAGAGATTCTTTCAACTTTTATACATACATTATTGCATAAGTGCCCTGTTAGACATGCCATTCTGCCATTATAAAAACGATAGATGTTCTGGATGTAGATTATGTTTATAAAGAGATTTGAGAAAAAAGGCAGTTTCATTATTTTACTTTTAAGTATTATCAAAAGACTTTCTTAAAAACTATGCTTTGTGCATTTCATTATTGCAGGTTATTAATTTGTGAAGGTGGTGTGTGGAAATAAATCGATTTTGTCAAGGACTACTTAGTGTTAACTGTTCATAAGTAGAGGTAAGATTTAATTGTAGGGCGGGCTATACACTACAGAACATTTTGTATTTTGTCACCCAAAATGTCAATGACCATAGGCCTAGCATAAAATAATGTACATGATATATATGACTGACCTTTGTTTTCCTAATGACATTGATAATAGATGAATTGGTGTTAAGCAAACCATTAATTGACACATGACATCAAATACGTGCTCATAAAACTATCAATGCTAGCAATGAATGTATACAGTAATTATGATCTATCACTGACATTGGTCTCAAGACTATGTTGGTGTAGACATTAGTGTCAAGATCAAACTTTACTAGCCTTGGTTTTGGTGGGGCTACCAGGTAAGAACTGCTCTTGGTCTCCTTCTTTGCTTCACTGGTCTTGCATGCTACAGGGTGAGGGAAAGAACGGACACTTTTTTGGCGAAAGTGCCACAGAAATTTTAGGCCTGCATATTCAAAACCAATGATAGTGTTACAAAGACCACATATTTGGCTTTCATTCAAAAAATTTAAAAAATGAATTTGAACATTGCGTCATAATGTTAGTAGAACCCGTTTTTTTTAAAGCCAATCCACGGAATGGCAATATTATTAAACACATTGTATTGTTGGCTGCCTTATTCTGAGAAGCTGATCAATGAAACTAGTGAAAAACCTGAAAAGGCACAATAATGATGTAGACAAAATCTTAAAATGACTGGAAATAAATACAACTGAAATTATGAATAATATAAAGCCTGAATTCAAGAAAGAAAAGGAAAAGGAGGCATTATCTCCTGATTCAGGAAGCAAACCTCATTAGAATAAATACATCAAGGAATCGCTTGATAATTCGCCCATTCTGTCGATTGTCTTCTGAAATTTGGGGCTTTACTAAAATGTGTCTAACATGATAACGAAGTGGTTGATTTTTAAAATTCTTCTTTTGACTGAAAGCCAAATTGTAAGTCTATATAATTATAGGGCTACCATTGGTTTTGAATATGCATTCCCACATTTTTGTGATGCCTTTGTGAAAAAAGTGCCTGTTCTTTCTGACTCACCCTGTATGGTACAACCATCCAGTGGCTCTAATACTTGATTCACATGGGGGAAGGTATTTTGCGAGTTGCGAGTGCGAGTTCGAGTTGCGAGTTGCAAGTTGCGAGTTCAAATGTGCGAGTTGCGAGTTGGATTTTGTGAGTTCTAATTGCGAGTTGCTAGTTGCGAGTTCAAATGTGCGAGTTGCGAGTTGGATTTTGCGAGTTCGAATTGCGAGTTGCTAGTTGCGAGTTCAAATGTGCGAGTTGCGAGTTGGATTTTGCGAGTTAATATTCGCGAGTTGTCCATTGCGAGTTGCGAGTTCATCATATTTGCGAGTTGTGATGTATGTAAATGTGTTAATACTTTATTATGCTATCAACCTGTGGCCGACTCAATGTTTCTATATGCTACGTGGGAACTTTACTTACCATTGGAGTGGAGGCTAGTCTATTTATTTTAGCAGTAATTCACGCTTGTTATTAAAAGTGTTGGCAGATTTAAAGGTAGATGTTCTGAATGCTGGCCAGATTATCAACTTAATGTGTTTTTTTGAGATATGTGGCTCTTTCTAGAATTGACAGTACAGTATTCATATCATTAGCTTTGTTACGTTGTATTGTTAAGTGTCTACTTATGAATGTATACAGTTTATATACAAAAGAGTCAAATTGAAGATAAATTTGGTGTCAAATTTATATAGCTAATTAACCTAGAAAGCAGGTCACGTTTTGGGTGGTCAATTTTGTAACTGTATTGTGACCATCAGTTTCCTTTGTCAATGAAGACCCATTCCAAAGAGGTGACTCTCTGCAACAAGAAATGTCCTTTTCTTTCTCATTTCTTTTTCAAAAGAGCTAGTATTCTTTAAGACAATTTAGGTCAAGTACAAGTTCACCATGACCTATAATGCGTGTGATAGGCCTATATATCATTTGGAATCAGATTTTGAAATAAACCAGGCAAGTGATAATTCCCAGTCTAAACAATGGTGTGGTGAACTACTTTAAGAGCTGAGCAGTATGTGTGGCAATCTGGTCCAATGAGGTGTGACAAATAGATGAAGCAAAAATAGTGTTATCATGGAATTTAGAGGTTCTTAGCATTTTTAATGGTTAATAAACATATGTGATGCGATCTGTGAAAACCCGCCACATGGTGGCATTTTTTATATTGGAGATATTTATATCATAAGAAAGCTAAAACTGTGCTGATTACAGAACTGTTTAGATCATTTTTCTACGATCACTACAAAAAAGTTATGAGTGAATGATGATTGTGATGTCATCAAAAGCTACAAAACAAGAAATCATGAAAACAGGCCAAAAAAGATACATAATTCAATATACTAACATTATAACGTTAATAATAAAAGTGACTTAAGTAGGTTTTTGAAGGTGAAATTTCATGAAAGATGATGATACAAAGTATTGGAAACTAATTTTCTTTAAAATAAATCTTTAAAAAAATAATAATAATAATATTTTTTTATTTTTTATTTTTTTTATTTATTTTTTTACCCATAGTAATTCCAAGTTCACATTTTGCGTCATCCGACCGGTTTTCACATATCGCATCATATATTATGATGTAGTGTAAATGTTAGGTAACTATCTGGAGATAAAAGTTCTAAAATAAATAGTTATGGTTATACATGTAGCCCTCACAGACTTGCATTATGCACCCTACATGTAGCATGGTTTTATTAGTATTATTTATTTTTGACTCACTTTGTGCTTTAGTACTTTGAGTGGCACTGTCCTTATGAGGGAAGGTTAATGTCATCATAAGTGGCCTACAATGCTAATAGCCACTTAGTGTTTAATTGCCTGCACTTGAACTGTAGAATGTTGTCTCCTAATGATTTCCTTTGTCTGTTCATGTGCCGCATCATATTACAACGCACATCGTGTCTACTTATGACTATGACCCCTACACACTAGCAAAAATCCCTAATGAAGGTACATAGTGTGTACCCTCCGCCCTTCATAGAACGAAGATTAAATCAGCTTCATTCGATGAAGCTCGGGAGAATCTTTCGATGAAGATACATGTTAATTCAATGAAGCGATTTGGTAGTGTGTACGCTCTCTTCATATTTAAAGGGACACTAAGAGATGTGTTAGAGGCTGCGCCCTCAATTATAATAAAAACTGGGATTGGTATATTTTTACAATTATATTACATGTATGAACTTACACCCGAACTTACACCTAAAGGATTAAGAAAAATCAGCCCTCTTTGTACAACAAAACGTCGATTCAAATATGCTGATCTCATCTCAGAATCTTTTGTCTCAAAGCTTTTCAGTTTTTCAAAACCTTATTTCGGAATGCGTTTTTTTTTAAAGTTTTTAAAATAAAAAAAATTAAATATAAAATATTGAAATCCTTGTAAAAGTGACCTTTTGTATTTAAATTTTAAAATGATGTGATCAATGAAAATCTGAAAAATCGGTGAAACGTTGGGATTTTTTTCTTCTTCTAACCCGCTTCAATTAACTAACGCGTGCGGGAGCTTTGAGACAAAAGATTTTTTGAATAGCCTTATAGAATAAACGCTTAGACTTAGACTGCTGTGGATAATATCTTGACTTAAACAAGGAATCATCCTCTTAGTATACCTATTTTGAAGAAACATTCTCCTGCAGTCCTATACCTTCTGTTTACAATTTTTGTTCAGTTTTTGCTGTCCCCAAGGATGGACAGATAGCACCAGGTCAATGGCACGGAGACATTCAGACTTCCTTAAACTAGTTTTGTTTACAAATAGAGTTCCCTGTCTCCACAATGTTTATATCCACACACATGTAATATGTCCCTGCGCATGGGGTGGTGTATAATCATGAACTTGATGTAGTGTGACAAATCGTAGTGGTTGATGAGATGGGGGGAGGGGGAGGTACTCATAAATAAAAAGTTGAGAGCATATATATCAAGGTTTTAGTGCAACAAAGGGCTATCTGCATTTTTCGCCAAAATAAGATTTTGGTATCAAAATGATTCGCACAAGATCAGGAACCTTATTATGAGAAAATAGTAAATTCACCTAATCAAAAAGGTTTGATTAGCATTTCTTTTAACTTGTCAAAGCCAATAGGTGACAAAGATGGGTACAAATCTTTAATTCACTTTTTCTCAAAATGACCAAAATGCAGATAGCTCTTTGTTGCACTAAACCCTCGATATGTGAATAGCTCTACTGCACAGCCTAGATGTTCCCATATTTGGCCATATTACCTGCCTATGTTTTGTCCCATGTTTATCTTATGAATCCAAATTCTAGAAACACCTATAATGCAGATCGACTATCTACCAATACTCTCTCTATGCAGTCACTCTGTACTCAATACCGGTGTGTGCTGGTGTGTCAATTTGGCCAGGCGGGCTTTCGGCATATTTTTGTAAGGCTATTGCCTATCAATGCATTACTTCCGGCAATCTGAAAATCGCGCAACCTTAAGTTTGTCTCGTAGCTATCGCAGTGGTATCGCTAGACTCGAGGCTAAGATTGTTGTCTGGACAGGCACTTTGGATTAGTGGTAGCTTTTTAAGCTCGAGACTAGTGACCGTCTGAACAGGCCTGTAGTTCAGTCAGTTCCAAATCAGCGAAGATTCTCTTCAAAGCAGCAGCAAAACAAAAGCAAAATTGCCATTTCCTCAGTGTATTCTACGATTTTTAAGAACATTTGGAAAATAATTAAAAAGGCCTACCTTTATTACAATAACATGATATCATTTACACATGGCGGAACATGAATGTTATATCCCCCCCCCCCCCCCCCCCCCGGTAATACCCAGCGCCCTACTTGATCAATGTTGTGGTTCAAGCATGGTATTTATGTTTGTATACAATTCCGGAAATAACTGTTGAACCACTTTGAGGACTTCTTTGAAATCAACCCCCCAGTCCCCCCATTCAATGTTGTTCGGAACCATTTCATCTCCACGGTCGTTGGGACCCTCAACATTGATTGGTGGGGGCGGGGGAGGGATATCACTTAGTAGATAGCTCAAGCTCTCCACACAAGTTTGTTGCAAAATCAGCGCTTGAAAATAGTCCCTTAATAAAGTGGGATATTAGCAAAGAAATGGACTATGTGGTCCAACACCAATTTTCCTGAATTGTCTGAATGAAGTCCAAAACAAATCATCTGATTTTACACTTTTAGCCACAACTTTTTTATTTGTAAGTCTTTTTTGATCAAATTTTCAGTAAATAGAGATGCTATGAATCTCCTGATATACCATCATCAAGAGGTGTCTACAGTACTGAATTAGGGACTGGTCATTAAATACCTAAACCTGCATATTTGCTCCTATTATTCAAGGAAGCCTGACTTATTTATTTTGAAAAAAAGCATCTGATACCCCGATAAACATGAGAACATTATAAAATATGATTTAAATACAACTTTGACGGTTCGTGCGTGGCGCTCGACCCAATCCCATGCATATCCCTTGGTTACAGCTTGCGCTACGCGTTTGCATAAACTTCGAGCATAGCACTCGACTTTGTTACCAAGAAATAACATGAACAATGAGATGGTAACTAACTATCATATGATTAACAATCTATACGTCTCGCGCGCAGCGCTCGACACGCCACGCGCACGCGCACAGCACAGCGATAGACACTCCTCGTGCACATCGATTGACACGCCTCGCGCATATCGCTCCCAGCGGCTCGGACACAGCACACGACATTGCTCGCGTAGCATACCGCGCAGTAGCGTAGCGAGTGGGGGGGCGGGTGGGGCGAACTGCCCCCCCCCCCCCCCCCCCGGAGGGAAAAAAATTGGCAAAATGGGGACGAAAAGGGCGGAAAATCATGTTAAATCAGCCGTTTTTTGACCTGGTTTCTTTGAAATAGGGACCGTTATGGGGATCTATGGGGATCTTGCCCCCTCGGAGTGGCTGGGCTGGCTACGCGGCTGATACCGCGGCAATCATTTATTACAGAATTATTACATTTATAACATTATAATAACAAGGCCAAAGCTAAATAAAGAGAATTATATTAAATAGCATCGTCCACAGTGGTATAAAAAAATATTATTAGACTTGTATATAAACTGAGTGTCACAACACGCTGTTACCCATAACGGCGAATATGTTCTATTCAGGCAATAGGCCTAACTAGAGCGCAACAACATGGAATCTGAAGATGCGCCTGTGACGATGTTGGCTTATCTGTTAAAAGCCAGCAAATTTCCATGTGCGATAAGCACATGGAATTGGGCAAACGGAATAATTGATGCCGAAGCCTTGCGTACAGACCTTATGCGACCTTGAATGGGGATATTTCTTGTAAGAGTCTTTTTATAAGATTTCTAACTTATACGAGTCAATAGTCCGTAAGATAATTGTTTATTATCTTGGAAATTAGGCACAAGCTTACGTGCACCCGGATAGATAGATAGATGTTTTATATATAACTTTGATATATTTATATTCATTAATTTATGTCATTTTGTTTGACACAAAGGATGATTCAACTCAAAACCTCCAATTTCAATTGGATTGATATTTTTGCTATACAAATTCTGCCCAGCGAGAAGGAAATCTGTCATACTGGGATGCGAAAAGCAAGTGACAAAATAAAACACCACACGGGATGCCAAGGAACCCCCGAACCACAGAGGAACCCCCCGAGGAAATAAAAATAAAAGATCACCACCAGAAGCCCAATTGGAGGAAGCTACTGGGAACCGCACAGACGGCCACAGCCAAAAGTGGACACCCATGGAAAAAATTGACCGCCACCGGGATGTTCAATAGAACAAACCGAGAACCAGAAAGGGGGGAATATAGCCTCAGAACCACCAAGACACCCCCCCCCCCCCAGAAAATCCCGATATGCACCCAAAAATAAAAAAGGGTTGGGTGGGTGGGAATTTCCGACTTCTGTATTCGTTGTAACCAAATAGCGTTGTGAATACATAGGACCAGCCAACGACACACAAACCACGCGCACTCATTATGCAATAGAGGACAAAGACAATCTCGCGACTAGCTATCAACATGCATCTTTAAGAGTCAAGTACTTGACAACAAAAGGGTGGTTTACAACTTCCTGAAGCAAAGTTGGTTTTAATCATACGAGATGATTAAAACGTCATTGTAGGTAATTCGCCGAACCCTGTCTTTGGAATTCTAATGACGCGGTGATGGACAACCGTTACACGGTTGTCCGTATTGAATTGCACGCGTCGACACGGTTGTCCGTCTAAATTGAATAGATAATAGGAGTTAGTTCTATTATTTATCGGGGACAATCGACCGATGTGCATGCTTTTCAATGGATGGACAAACGCAACGGTTGTCCATACTCTGATAGTACGAGGGCATGGTTCTGAATATAAAGACGCTATAAGGCGTTACTATGAAAGGTGTATTGTGAATCAGTGCTAATTTCTAAAGCCGAAGATAATATGACACTTGATTTGACTTGATATTGCATAGATGGGCGATTAGCTCAATTGGTTAGCGCGTTGGCCCATTCATACTTAAGGGCAGAGACACGGGTTCAAATCCTCATGGCGGGAGCCATTGGTGTTTTTAATAATGTATTTAATATAACATTTTCGTTATTCGCGTGGCTCATTTACTGGTTTATTTTATTCATCTGTTTGTCACATATTGTTTTTGTTTTTTCTCTCTTTTGGTTTTTGTTCTTCTTTATTTTTGAACTTTTTTCGGTGGTTGTTGTTTGTCTTTCTTTCTCTCTGTCTACCACATGTAAAATGACCAGTCCGTCACAATGCATTTCATACTTTTAATGCATTAAACACGGAAGATAAATTATAACCGTCAAGTTAAGTAAATGCAAAGAAAAAATACAATCATTCCATGACTTCAATGGCAAATACAATGCTACAATAATTGACACAATAGTTATTACTTTATAGTGTCTATAGTGCGGTTGTGACCGGTCCCTTATCAAAAAAGAAACGCATTGCGTAACAAAAAGGATTTTAATTGATTGTTGCATAATAAACCACTGTCATATAATTAGTTTAAATAATGAATTTCACCCGTTGCACCCTATGTAAGACTACATGTAACACTCGCGCATTCCATATAAATGGGCCATAATCACGCATGAAATGACCAGTCCCTAACAATGTACATGCCGTATTTACTTTATCTTTACCATATGATAAGTATATACATATCTTGCCACTCTCCAAATTAGAAGATTATGCAATGTATAAAAGACGAGTTATTCCCTATAGACGGTTGTCATATTGAGTGCTACCATACAAACGGGCCATAATCACGCATAAAATGACCAGTCCCTAACAATGTAAATGTCGTATTTACTTTATCTTTACCATATATAACAATTATTGTCTCGCCTGATGTAATCAGAAAGAGACTATGTTATCACTATTTCTGTCCGGCGTCCGCCGTATGCCGTCCGCCGTATGCCGTCAGCCGTGTGCTAAGAAATACCTTTGTGACGCGATATCTGGAGATCCGTAAGGCCTATCGTGATGGGACTTGGTGGAGGGAAGGGGGGTGGTGCGTTCTGTTGCTGATTGATTTTTCAAGGTCATCGGGGGTCATACAAGGTCATCGGGGTCAAATATGCTTAAAACTTTTGAGACGCGTTGTGACGCGATATCTAGAGATCCGTAAGGCCTATCTTGATGGGACTTGATGTCAGGGAAGGGGGTGGGGTGTTCTTTTGCTGATTAGATTTTCAAGGTCATTGGAGGTCATTCAAGGTCATCGGGGTCAAATAAGATCCGTAAGGCCGATCGTGATGGGACTTGGTGGAGGGAAGGGGGGTGGTGCGTTCTGTTGCTGATTAAATTTTCAAGGTCATCGGAGGTCATTCAAGGTCATCGGGGGTCAAATATGGGGTCAAATAGATCAGTAAGGCCTATCTTGATGGGATTTGGTGGAGGGAAGGGGGGTGGTGTGTTCTTTTTGCTGATTAAATTTTCAAGGTCACCAGAGGTCATCGGGGTCAAATATGGGGTCAAATAGATCAGTAAGGCCTATATTGATGAGATTTGGTGGAGGGAAGGGGAGTGGTGTGTTCTTTTTGCTGAATACATTTTCAAGGTCATCAGAGGTCATTCAAGGTCATCGGGGGTCAAATAAGATCCATAAGGCCTATCTTGATTGGATTTGGTGGAGGGAAGGGGGATGGTGTTCTTTTTGTTCTTAATTTTTCGGGGTCATCAGGGGTCAAATATGGGGTCAAATAGATCAGTAAGGCCTATCTTGATGGGATTTGGTGGAGGGAAGGGGGGTGTGTTCTTTTTGTTGATTAATTTTTCGGGGTCATCGGGGGTCAAATATGGGGTCAAATAGATCAGTAAGGCCTATCTTGATGGGATTTGGTGGACGGAAGCGGGATGGTGGGTTCTTTTTGTTGATTAATTTTTCGGGGTCATTGGGGGTCAAATATGGGGTCAAATAGATCAGTAAGGCCTATCTTGATGGGATTTGGTGGAGGGAAGGGGGGTGGTGTGTTCTTTTTGTTGATTAATTTTTCGGGGTCATTGGGGGTCAAATATGGGGTCAAATAGATCAGTAAGGCCTATCTTGATGGGATTTGGTGGAAGGAAGGGGGGTGGTGTGTTCTTTTTGTTGATTAATTTTTCGGGGTCATCGGGGGTCAAATATGGGGTCAAATAGATCAGTAAGGCCTATCTTGATGGGATTTGGTGGAGGGAAGGGGGTGGTGTGTTCTTTTTGTTGATTAATTTTTCGGGGTCATCGGGGGTCAAATATGGGGTCAAATAGATCAGTAAGGCCTATCTTGATGGGATTTGGTGGACGGAAGAGGGATGGTGTGTTCTTTTTGTTGATTAATTTTTCAGAGTCATCGGGGGTCAAAGGCCTATCTTGATGGGATATGGTGGACGGAAGAGGGATGGGGTGTTCTTTTTGTTGATTATTTTTTCGGGGTCATCGGGGGTCAAATATGGGGTCAAATAGATCAGTAAGGCCTATCTTGATGGGATTTGGTGGACGGAAGAGGGATGGTGTGTTCTTTTTGTTGATTAATTTTTCGGGGTCATCGGGGGTCAAATATGGGGTCAAATAGATCAGTAAGGCCTATCTTGATGGGATTTGGTGGACGGAAGAGGGATGGTGTGTTCTTTTTGTTGATTAATTTGTTGGGGTCATCGGGGTCAAATATGGGGTCAAATAGATCAGTAAGGCCTATCTTGATGGGATTTGGTGGACGGAAGAGGGATGGGGTGTTCTTTTTGTTGATTATTTTTTCGGGGTCATCGGGGGTCAAATATGGGGTCAAATAGATCAGTAAGGCCTATCTTGATGGGATTTGGTGGAGGGAAGGGGGGTGGTGTGTTCTTTTTGTTGATTAATTTTTCGAGGTCATCGGGGGTCAAATATGGGGTCAAATAGATCAGTAAGGCCTATCTTGATGGGATTTGGTGGACGGAAGAGGGATGGTGTGTTCTTTTTGTTGATTAATTTTTCGTGGTCATTGGGGGTCAAATATGGGGTCAAATAGATCAGTAAGGCCTATCTTGATGGGATTTGGTGGAGGGAAGGGGGGTGGTGTGTTCTTTTTGTTGATTAATTTTTCGGGGTCATCGGGGGTCAAATATGGGGTCAATTAGATCAGTAAGGCCTATCTTGATGGGATTTGGTGGACGGAAGAGGGATGGTGTGTTCTTTTTGTTGATTAATTTTTCGGGGTCATCGGGGTCAAATAGATCAGTAAGGCCTATCTTGATGGGATTTGGTGGAGGGAAGGGGGGTGGTGTGTTCTTTTTGTTGATTAATTTTTCGGGGTCATCGGGGGTCAAATAGATCAGTAAGGCCTATCTTGATGGGATTTGGTGGACGGAAGAGGGATGGTGTGTTCTTTTTGTTGATTAATTTTTCAGAGTCATCGGGGGTCAAAGGCCTATCTTGATGGGATATGGTGGACGGAAGAGGGATGGGGTGTTCTTTTTGTTGATTATTTTTTCGGGGTCATCGGGGGTCAAATATGGGGTCAAATAGATCAGTAAGGCCTATCTTGATGGGATTTGGTGGACGGAAGAGGGATGGTGTGTTCTTTTTGTTGATTAATTTTTCGGGGTCATCGGGGGTCAAATATGGGGTCAAATAGATCAGTAAGGCCTATCTTGATGGGATTTGGTGGACGGAAGAGGGATGGTGTGTTCTTTTTGTTGATTAATTTGTTGGGGTCATCGGGGTCAAATATGGGGTCAAATAGATCAGTAAGGCCTATCTTGATGGGATTTGGTGGACGGAAGAGGGATGGGGTGTTCTTTTTGTTGATTATTTTTTCGGGGTCATCGGGGGTCAAATATGGGGTCAAATAGATCAGTAAGGCCTATCTTGATGGGATTTGGTGGAGGGAAGGGGGGTGGTGTGTTCTTTTTGTTGATTAATTTTTCGGGGTCATCGGGGGTCAAATATGGGGTCAAATAGATCAGTAAGGCCTATCTTGATGGGATTTGGTGGACGGAAGAGGGATGGTGTGTTCTTTTTGTTGATTAATTTTTCGTGGTCATTGGGGGTCAAATATGGGGTCAAATAGATCAGTAAGGCCTATCTTGATGGGATTTGGTGGAGGGAAGGGGGGTGGTGTGTTCTTTTTGTTGATTAATTTTTCGGGGTCATCGGGGGTCAAATATGGGGTCAATTAGATCAGTAAGGCCTATCTTGATGGGATTTGGTGGACGGAAGAGGGATGGTGTGTTCTTTTTGTTGATTAATTTTTCGGGGTCATCGGGGTCAAATAGATCAGTAAGGCCTATCTTGATGGGATTTGGTGGAGGGAAGGGGGGTGGTGTGTTCTTTTTGTTGATTAATTTTTCGGGGTCATCGGGGGTCAAATAGATCAGTAAGGCCTATCTTGATGGGATTTGGTGGACGGAAGAGGGATGGTGTGTTCTTTTTGTTGATTAATTTTTCGGGGTCATCGGGGGTCAAATAGATCAGTAAGGCCTATCTTGATGGCATTTGGTGGAGGGAAGAGGGGTGGTGTGTTCTTTTGGTTGATTAATTTTTCGGGGTCATCGGGGGTCAAATATGGGGTCAAATAGATCAGTAAGGCCTATCTTGATGGGATTTGGTGGACGGAAGAGGGATGGTGTGTTCTTTTTGTTGATTAATTTTTCGGGGTCATCGGGGTCAAATAGATCAGTAAGGCCTATCTTGATGGGATTTGGTGGAGGGAAGGGGGGTGGTGTGTTCTTTTTGTTGATTAATTTTTCGGGGTCATCGGGGGTCAAATAGATCAGTAAGGCCTATCTTGATGGGATTTGGTGGACGGAAGAGGGATGGTGTGTTCTTTTTGTTGATTAATTTTTCGGGGTCATCGGGGGTCAAATAGATCAGTAAGGCCTATCTTGATGGCATTTGGTGGAGGGAAGGGGGGTGGTGTGTTCTTTTGGTTGATTAATTTTTCGGGGTCATCGGGGGTCAAATATGGGGTCAAATAGATCAGTAAGGCCTATCTTGATGGGATTTGGTGGAGGGAAGGGGGGTGGTGTGTTCTTTTTGTTGATTAATTTTTCGGGGTCATCGGGGGTCAAATAGATCAGTAAGGCCTATCTTGATGGGATTTGGTGGACGGAAGAGGGATGGTGTGTTCTTTTTGTTGATTAATTTTTCGGGGTCATCGGGGGTCAAATAGATCAGTAAGGCCTATCTTGATGGCATTTGGTGGAGGGAAGGGGGGTGGTGTGTTCTTTTGGTTGATTAATTTTTCGGGGTCATCGGGGGTCAAATATGGGGTCAAATAGATCAGTAAGGCCTATCTTGATGGGATTTGGTGGAGGGAAGGGGGGTGGTGTGTTCTTTTTGTTGATTAATTTTTCGGGGTCATCGGGGGTCAAATATGGGGTCAAATAGATCAGTAAGGCCTATCTTGATTGGATTTGGTGGAGGGAAGGGGGGTGGTGTATTCTTTTTGCTGATTACATTTTCAAGGTCATCGGAGGTCATTCAAGGTCATCTGGGGTCAAATAAGATCCGTAAGGCCTATCTTGATGGGATTTGGTGGACGGAAGAGGGATGGTGTGTTCTTTTTGTTGATTAATTTGTCGAGGTCATCAGAGGTCATCTGGGGTCAAATAAGATCCGTAAGGCCTATCTTGATGTGATTTGGTGGAGGGAAGGGGGTTGGTGTGTTCTTTTTGCTGATTAAATTTTCAAGGTCATCAGAGGTCATCTGGGGTCAAATAAGATCTGTAAGGCCTATCTTGATGTGCTTTGGTGTAGGGAAGGGGGTTGGTGTGTTCTTTTTGTTGATTAAATTTTTCAAGGTTTTACATCCCTTGCATTAACTACAATGCATACCTCTGTGACAGTGCTACATTGTATCATATGTTTCATCATCATTTCTTTCAAGTCACTTTTGATGAACAGGCGAGACGCGCCGTTCGAGAACCGCCTTGTATACATATCTTGCCACTCTCCAAATTAGAAGATTATGCAATGTGTAGAACACAAGTTATTTCTATAGACAGTTGTCATATTGAGCATTTACCAATAGCCTCAGACAATTCCGGAAATAACTGTTGAACCACTTTGAGGACTTCGTTGAAATCAACCCCCCAGTCCCCCCATTCAATGTTGTTCGGAACCATTTCATCTCCACGGTCGTTGGGACCCTCAATATTGATTGGTGGGGGCGGGGGAGGGATATCACTTAGTAGATAGCTCAAGCTCTCCACACAAGTTTGTTGCAAAATCAGCGCTTGAAAATAGTCCCTTAAAGTGGGATATTAGCAAAGAAATGGACTATGTGGTCCAACACCAATTTTCCTGAATTGTAGTTCCAATAAGTTGGATTGAAAAACATTTTGATTTGTAACCAATGCACAAGTTCATTGTAACTTTCGAATCTGTATGATCGTACACATCTGTTTTACTCTGAAAATGTTTGCAAGAAAAACCTGAGCATGGGGTATGATTTTGTGCTGAAAAAATCCCTAAACATGGATGGGTCCCTATTTGCCAAAAACAGCCAAGTTATTCGGGGGTTTTAGTTAAAAATATCCCTATATGTGGGTCCTCCCCCTGTCCTTCATCCTAGGTCTATACATTCAATCATCTTGAAATGGACAATATTGTGATAACTCCAATTTTTGGCTTAATCCAGATACTAATCCCTTCTGATAAAGGTACCAATTCATTTTACCATTTACTGATATTAATTAGACCAGGGAACGCAAAACGCTGCACAAAAATATTTTACGCATTTCTGAGCTGACATGTTGGACAATATACTTTTCACACACAAGAAGGTCAACCCTATTTTCATCTTTGTCCACCTTTACAAACTAGGATAAATTAGTACTGTGTGCTCAATTGACAGGATAATCAGTAATGATGAAAGATTCAAATTGAACTTGTATAATCCTCAATAGGTCACTTTTGTAGAACTATCAGATGCCCTTGACTTTTGCTGTGCAATATAAATCTTGACTGAAAAAGTTTAATAAAATAAAAATATTTGCTTTGAATAATTGAATTTGATTGATATACTAATTTTTTGACTTTGGCAAGAATTTGGTTTTGATGTCCCTGAGTTTTACCTGAGTATTTTTGAGCAAATGGTGTTCTTTCTACTTAAATAATTTAATCAGGAAGAAATTTAATTGATTAAGTTTAATTTTTTTAAATACAAATAATTGGTGAATGATTTATAAGAGACCTGCTTTAAAGGGGCATTGAGAGATACGTATGGGAGTGCGCCCTCAATTATATCCTGGAAATCTGGGTTTTTTTTGCATCAAAGCAATTCTTAGGCATACTAACTACCATCTGAAACAGTTTATCAACATTCGCCGATTATCATATAAAATTTCATGATTTTCTTAGTTTCAATGTGATCATATCGAAACTAAGGTGCTGAATTCGGAAGTTATGCTAAGTTTTACTCACAGACTTTCGCGGCAAATCTCAACCCGGAAGTGCCGTTATTTGCTTAGTTTGGCATGAAGGCGATGTCGGAATTGTATGATATTTTGGATTTGGTCTATGTTGATGATTATCTTTACGTTATTTGCTCATTTAGAATATCGATACATCTCTCAATGCCCCTTTAAGAATGCATATCTTTTAATTGGAGGAGGGTTGTCAATTTATGTTTAGAAGTTGTTTTCAACATGGTCAATACTGTCATAATATAGTGGACATTTTTCGTGCATTTAATTTTTTTAGCGCTTTGGTCATTTTGAAAAAATGTTGCTTGTTTTTATTTTTGCAATTTGGAACTTGTTTACATAGACCAACATACAAAATGAATATATTTGCACGTGTTTATTTTTGCGCTTGCTTATTTTAGTGCAAAAAGCGCGAAAATAAATGTAGCACGAACATATCCACATTTACAGTATGATTAAAAGCTTCAAAATATCATACATTGACTTTCTGCTGTTTTCAGTCTCTTCTGAACACTAAGCTTCATGTTCTGAATAAGGCCAAAAAACCAATATGTTTGGTTGCCCTCCAGAGAGAAAAAAATTGTGGGTCAGTCTGTAGATAGGGGTTTTTTCTTCTTCTTTTTTCCCTATACCGGGCTTCGACATTCCGATTTATACATGGAATGTATTTAAAACGCAATATTTTTTACCTACATTTGATAAATTGGACTTCAAAACATTTCATAGAATTTATTTCTACATCTTTGGGACAAAATATGTCAAAAATTATGAAATTTTCTGAGTTAAAAAATATTTTTAAAAAACCCCCAAAACGTGACCCGTTTTATCGGTCGGTCACATCTGGTCAACCAAACATTTTTGTTTTTGCCTAACCAGGACTTTTTACTTCAGTGAATTTATACTTAGTTACCATCAAACCATGTTTCTAATAATAGATGACAGTGAATGTAACATTAGATATTAGTTAAACAAAGCATTGGAATAACACTTACAGGGTATTGTGTTCTAGCCCTTAGCTAATTATAGAAACCTATCCTTGGAATTACACAATTACTGTAAAACAACTGATCTATTTATGGCCACTCGCTGTGCTATTATCACGTATCTTCAGGCAGGTGAGCGACTTAAATGCATGGCCATTAGAAATGATTCACTTGAACGCAAAATCTACACCCACTTAGGAAATATTAAAAGTTACCATTGTTCCTTTAGAAAACTGAATGAAGTATGAAACCTGTAAAAACCTTCCCTTTAAAAGGGCATTATATTATATTAGAGTCAGGGTTATCTCTGTAAAAGATTTTTGTTGTACAATGTACCAATAATTCACATGATGACCTATTTATTGTAAAATTGCACTTTCCCAAAAATAATTCATCACAAACTGAATACACATCGCAGATGCCCCCCCCCCCCTTGTTGGAAGGTTTGACCCCCCCCCCCCCACCCTTGTTGGAAGGTTTGACCCCCCCCCCTCGTTGGAAGGTTTGACCCCCCCCCCCCCCCCCCCCAATGAAATGACAAACTCTATGTATAATAACAAAAAGTAGTCGGTTATGCCCTCGATCCCCCTCCCCCACCCAAAAAATAATAAATAATAATAATAATAATAATTTGAGGCCCTTGTTACCAGTGATGTAGTACTCGAGTCCCTATTTTGAAGGACTCGGACTCGGGCACTAGGGACTCAGGAATTGTGCCCGAGTCCTGTCCGAGTCCATTCAATATTGGCTTATTTTGTTTGCAGTAATTAAATAATTATTTAGTCATCCAATCTTCAACAGTTTAGAAATAATGTCATAAATCATCATAAATACATCTGAACAGTTAACAATATGCTGTTGAAAATACCTTTTGATAATCATTACAAGCATTAAAACACAATTCGAGGGAACCTATAAATAATTAAAATGATGATAATCATGTGCAATCGAAGGCTGTTTGAACGATGCAAATGGTCTTTATGGGTTTTTGTGTCAGTATTATAACATTTCTTACAAAGAGGATATTTCATTGGTAACTTTCAAATTGATGGAATTAGGGATGACATTTTCAGTGAAAAGAAATAGGTGAAACGGCAGAGGAAGGGTTGCTTTACAGAATATCACACCTTTTAACAAGTTTGTATTTTCTGGATCTATGAACTTCTGGACACTTTTTGAATATCTGAATCAATTCTTATGCCTATAATTCAAAATGGTATCAACATTTGTCGAAGGGATGCAAGATTAAAATGCATCATTCGATTCATTATGTTGACTTCACTATTATGTTGGCCCATTATAGATAGCAAAATTAATGACATGTGATCAGAACTTAAATACATTAAGGACTCGTGACTCGGACTCGAACATGAAGGACTCGGTCTCAGACAGTAAGGTCTCAGACTCGAGAGGTAAGGACTCGGACTCTGGTAGGGTGGACTCGACTACAACACTGCTTGTTACACCACTGATCAGGGAGGTCTAAATATGAGACTTTAACAAATCTGGCTGGCTTCAAACCACAGCAGCTCGTGGTATCCCGCTGCCGCTGTGAAGAAGAGACCTGAAGCATAATATTATTATCGACAATGGGATGGTCATGTGACTCGTCATAATCAAAATTGCAGTAGTGGTGACGGACGTGTTGGTCGTTGCACCCAACCATGACCCAACCTTGTTGATCAATCTACATATTAGCCTTAAAGATGTATAATAATAATAATAATAATATTACCGTTCTTATATAGCGCTTTCCACAATGCAAGCACAGTCCCAAAGCGCTTTTTAAATCAATTATTATCGCTGCCAGTTTAGATATCAGAATCCTTTGGTGAACTTTGCAGATCCAACGGCACACTCTTTGTATTGCCCTTCTATTATATCGACCATTCTTCAAAAAGGCTAATTGCATGATTGTACCATAGTTGCCCGAATGTAATGCCAAACTCAAAGCCACGCAGCTATATTATAGAGGACGTTGGTTATTTAGGCTATTTCTGACAGTCCCCATTATCTTTCGGTGAAACCATATTTTTGGCCTATATTTTCCAGCATACAGGAGGGGTTAACATCTGGATACCTATGGGATACCCAGATTTATGTGAGGGAGTCGTCAAGGCCCGTGGGTACCGAAGCGCTCCATGTACTTAATCGATCCTGTCAAAAAAACGATGGCGATCCAACCATGGTTTATCTATGATGGTTCCAGGTCGAAACCAGCTAAGGATTACCTGCACAACAGCCTACAGGATCTTAAGAGCTGCTGTGGCTTCAAACCAGTGAACCAGTGGTGGGCGTGTTACTTCAGCCGCCAACTTAATTAGGAAGCTTCAAGAAATACCAGGGCCTTAAATAGGGGTTAAATAGGGGGTTAAGGATTAAATGTTACTATCATTGAACTCATTTAACATTTCTCTAAGCGAAATTATTCAACGAAGAATGAAATATTTGAATATGTATTGGTGGCAGGAGGGATGATGGCACTGGTATTGTTAGGTCAAGATAAAATTCCTACCGCCCTCCCCCCCCCCCCCCCCCCCCCTGTGCAATTTACACTTCCACTTCAATAATAATCAAGTCATATAGTCAAATTTGGAAACAAATCACTTATTCAAATGGTACATAAAGAAACATCATTATAATTATGATAATATTTTATTGATATGTGACTGGAGCCATTATTGGTTTACAGTAATACGGTCTGATAATAATCTAGTCAAATAATACAGATGAGATCTCATTTTGATAACAAAAACTAAAAATATGAATAGTGTACAGATCAAAGGGCTTATCCTGATACCATCGGAGGCAATGAATGTGGCTGTATGCACTCCTAATTCCAATTTTGAATGTATACAATTCAATTTAATTGTCACTGGTTTACAAAGAATCATAGTCAATATGACTTCATGAGAACAAACAAACTATTAATCTGCTTCTCCTATTTTCTTAACACTTTCCATGCAGGTATTTAAAGGGGCACAGAGAGATGTATCGATATAGTAAATGAGCAAATAACGTAAAGATAATCATCAACATAGCCCAAATCCAAAATGTCGTACAATTCCGACATCGCCTTCACGCCAAATAAGCAAATAACGGCACTTCCGGGTTGAGATCTGCTGTGAAAGGCTGCAAGTAAAATGATAGCATAACTTCCGAATTCAGCACCTAGTTTCGATATGATCATATCGAAACTAGAGGAAATCATGACATTTTATATGATGAACGGCGAATGTTGGTAAAGTGTTTCAGATGGTAGTTAGTATATTCCTATAGTATTACTTTGATGCAAACAAACTGATTTCCAGGTTAATTGAGGGTGCACTCCCATACGTATCTCTCAATGCCCCTTTAAGTTTATCATATAATACAAAACAGATTTTCCAGAAACTTTTCCCAGCTTTCAAAGTCTATCTCATGAATTACTTAACCAATACTAGGTATGTTTGTACTTATTTCAAATCGATGCATTTCTCATAGTGTTTCCACATATGGTGATGTAATTCAATAATTTTGACATTATTGAACATTTTGTAAAATTTTGGAACTGTCGTCTGCAGACGCCTGCTGCATGGAAAGTGTTAAGTTTTATACTTTCCATTAAAAACGTCAAGAGAATCAATTTGTTTTTATTTAAAAAGTGAGAGAAGCATTTAGCCTGTACTGTCAAAAGGGCTAACATCAACAAAAAGGGTTTCTTTAGGCCAAACAAAGAAGAAAGTCTGTCTCAGAAACATTTTGCAAATAAGCTGCTGTATGCAATTTTTTTTCCCATTCTTTTTTTGGTTTGCTAATCCAAGCTTACAGAGAACATTTTTAACCTTTTTTAAAAAAATCAAAAAAAGAAGAAAAAAAAGAGTTTTTTCAGCCCTCAGCGCATAGACAGACCTACAGCGCGCGGAGAGATAAAAACCACATATTTCTCGCCAATTAAGAACTGATTGCTTGGGAGTCATAAAATAGTTCATACAAATTCCTTTAAAAAGGAAAGGTGCGATCAAATGAATAATAACAGTAGTTTAGAATGGAATGGCTGGTGTTTTGTAGCAGATGAGCAGTACTAAAAAATGGAAGGGTGTTGGAATGTGGAAAGTGTTTGGTATACGATCCCAAGGGCCAAATTAACGCTTTTCTTCTTATTAGTACAAGCTTTTCAAGGGCCAGTCACCATTGCTTTAAAAGCAACTCTTTTGGTTGAACTGAAATCACCATTGGTACCCAAAGAAGATTTTAAAGACGGCCAACAATGCATTGCGTTTTTTCAAAATGCCCTAATTCTGGTCTCAAATTTGTCTCGGTTTCCATATAATAGACATATGCTCGGGGGGGGGGGGGGGGGCACTGACATTGGAAAAGGGTGCTAGCTCTTATGACCCCCCTTTTGAGCCTGCATCAGAAGACACTAATTTTATTGAAAATTCAAAAACTGCGAAATTTTGCGTTCCAAAGCCCAAATTCTTCGAAAATTGTGCGTTCTAAAAAATCAAAAAAAAATCAATTAGCGTTCGTGCTAGTCAAAATTGAACTATAGGCCAGTTCTCAAGTCCTCCTTTTTTGGAAAAATCAGTTCCTAAGACCCTATTTTTCGTCATAAAATCCACTCAGTTCAGTTCTGTAGCCCCCCTTTTTGAGACCCTGGGCGGCACATGCCCTACCCAAAAAAAAAGTTGAGTGCCCCCACCCCCCCGGGACATATGCACACAATCAGGCTTTGTAGCGTGTTCATCGTTGGAGCTCTTAGGTTCTAGTTTACATCAGTGAATAAATTAGTTATCAGTGAGCTTGATAAATACATCGTGTGAAAAAAAAGATTTGTTGGCTGGCGTTCGCGCAATACATTGTGGGAAGTCCTTAAAATCTTCTTCGATTTGTACCATATAAATGGTTACAGACAGCTGATCCAAAATTAAAATTAAAATTGTTTAAAAGATCAGATTTTTTCAAATATAATAGGCTTTTCTTGTACTCTTAGATTGACTTTCCTAACACATTAACTCTAAACTCTAGATCACCACACGGCAACAGATTTCTTTTCCGACCCCCAAAATTCACCAGAAAGGTCACCTCGACCCCCACCCCCCCTTTTCCCGGATTCGAACCACGGACCTCCAGTACCCGGACCCAGATCCTAGCCACTACACCACGGCTATCAGTCGACACTCGGCGAGTATATTCGCCTCGTTATATAGCGTGGGTCGGTTTTGCAGCCCCAAAACCCGCACGCCGGGTTATAAAAACACTTTTTCTGCACAGTTGCCGTGTGGTGTAGTAGAGTTAGGCCTAAAAAAAAAAAAGTTTGTTTGCCCAGACACGACCGACCCATAAAATCTCAAAACCCCATGCCTTTTTTTTATTTTTTATTTTTTGAGATTTCATTTTTTTTAAATAATGTTTTATGTTGAAAAATATATGTATTAAATGATATTTTCATCTTGATTTGCCAAACTAATCAACTAAACTGCCCTGTAATTTACTTATTCCCACATATCCACCCTTTCAAACACTAAGGTCCATATGCACAAAAGAGTTAGACCGGGTCTAAAGTTAGACCTGGTCTAAGTGAAATTTATTCATGCCTCAAAATCTGTTTCCCTCTGCATTTTCATGAGATATTTTGTGCTATCTTTGAACTTTGCATCCGAATCTTTACAATGTGTTAGTTTATTTGAGAAGGAAATGTAATTAAAGGTGTGCTTTCACAAAAACTAAAATACACTTAGACCAGGTGTAACTTTAGACCCGGTCTAACTCTTTTGTGCATACGGACTTAAGGAGATGCATATCCAAGATTCTATCACTATCTAGTGAAAAACAGAACATGTCAGACCATCCAGCATGGTCTGAAGGTTTGTACTACAGGCTGCCAGCTGTACTATGTATTAAAAACAAAATACATGTATTAGCCCTAACCAGCCAGGCTATGTTCGTACGGTGTGGAAACCGGGGGAGGGGGCAAAGTATGATTTTTTAAACCAAATAATCGCTGTGAAACCCCTTGTAATTGACCCCCGGAACCTCTGATCACCGCGCCGCGTCCCTAACCACTCGGCTGATCTGCCAACGCTCACCTGGGCAGCGATTTTGTACACACATTATCATCAGCTTGGTTGATGACGTCATTGAATCCAATGCTATAGAATGCGTGTTTACATTGTTTTTTGCTTTAGTGAATCGTAGTGTAGGAAGGTTAGGGTTTTAAAGAACATTCAAGTGTGTTAACATCAAATTGTATAGTCTTTTTCTTCTCTAAAAGTGTCCATAGCAACAACAACAACAACAACAACAAAAAAGGTAATCGACCTACCGACCCACTTTTTTCAACTCTTGTTTGGGCAAACAAACCTCTTTTTTTTTTAGGCCTTACTAGGGTTTTAATGGTATAGAACACTACACTTTTAAAGCGCCAAAAATACTTCTTAGGAATTCTATCCTCACAGTTCATTGATTTACTAGGTTAAATATACCACAAACTGTAATATTATATGGGCTATTGTGGTTTAATTAAAATCATTGTGTGATCAAAGGACAAATGTGTGCCACAGGGGGTGTAATTTGACTAATTGTTCACAGGTCTCTGTGTACTTTTGTAAGAGGATTTTTAAACAAAATCCCATGAATAAGGTTGTTGATTGTATTGCGTGTGGCAAAGAAAGGCAATATGAAAGTCGTATTTTCCTTAAGGAAATGTTTTTGACTGAAATAGGTGTTTGCAAGGGGTTTTTGAAAATAAGAATCGGCAGATTTAGCAATGAAAAGCATGGCATGCAGTGTTCCTAGTTGGGCAAATGATAAAACCCTTGCAAATAAATAAAAAAGATTTTGTTACCTAAAATCAACTGACATTTTCAACCTAAAGTTCTGCGACCGTACAAGTTTCAATTGGGCCTTGTGGTAGGTTTTGGATCGCTATCTTTTCTGCTATGTTTTATCAATGTGTACTTCACAGTTTGACAAAATGAATAAATAAGTCAACCCGCCAATTTCTGAGTTAAAGCTGCTGTCATTTGTGACCTAATTGTAACACATTGGCACCTTTCATGACACTATAGTTTGTTAAAATAAGGCAAATACAACATAAATCAGCATATGTGAAGCATAGACATGTTTATGTTTAGCATCTATTAGTTTCATTCCTGTCTCTCACTCATGGGCCGCATGGGACCCCACAATAACTTCTCTTTCTGCTTTGGTTTCCCAAGTTAAAGCATGTGATGTTTTCAATTTTCCACACATATTTTTTCTCTCTTGTAATGAAGTTTGACATATCCTGAAAAAAATTCCTGGACTCATGAATTTATTTGACTTTCCATAAAAAAAACCATCACAGAACTGAACTAAATCATAATGGAAATCTGCTTCCAATTTAAGGAATTTGTCAACATATTTGTTTCAATTTTCATTATAAAGCCTTCTATACTATACTCTGTTTGGCCATCTCGAGACAGTGACGTAACCGCGTATTCTACTAAATGCATCACATAACGCGCGCGCATACTCGCGGCGCTGGTGTATAAACACGAGCGTTGAAAGGCGGAAGATACACACGCGTGCGTAAAAGCTGCGCCTGTTCAGTTACGTCACTGTCTCGAGATGGCCAAACAGAGTATAGTGTGATCACTTGTGTACAGTTGCAATCGTAGCCGGAAACCCTTTAAACAGCACCAATACGGTGTCAAACCATGGAATACTATTTGCAAACAAAATACACTCAGAAAATAGTTGTCGGGAACAGACCCTGACAGTTTATTTCAACCTATTCAAACCAGGATTTTAAGGTAATTAGGAATCATATCGCTCTGTAACTTGGAAGATCTTTATGATATTTATGATCAGAAATGAAAATCTGCAAGAAAATCTTATTTCAAAGTAAAAATCAAAGATAGAGGAGCCTCTTGGAAAAGATCGCAAAATATGACTTTAAACTTTTGCAAATTTGTCAAGATAAACCTATTGGGTCATTAATGACCTCATTTCAGCAGATTTGCACCCTCATTGACCTCATAGTTTGTTATTTATAGTGAGATTGAATACTACATAAATTGTCACATGTGCAGAAATGTATGGGCATGTTTTTTGTAACGCATAGTTTCACTCTCTCATTAATGGCACTAGGGACCCCTACAATAACTCAGGCAATAACTTTTCGTTCCTTCACCAAGACTGAAAATCATGAAATGCTGAACATGCCAATTGTCACTTGGATTGAATTTATTAGTGCGTTAATGACATATAATTGAAACATAGGCCCCTGCTATATCGTTCTTGCCCCAGTTCCTGCATGTGTTCACTTTTGCATTTACCATTTGGACATAGCTTTTTCGATACAATAATTTCATGCCATTCACCGTTATTTTCACCGCAAAATGTTGTCACCGCAAAATTTTGATACATGTGTAGAGTAATTTAAAATGCAGAAAAAACACCTGTTGTTCCTTCAAAAGGTTTTGAGATTCGCTTAGCCAATTTGGACATTTTTGAGATTTGCTTAGCCAATTTGGGCATTTTGTACCAGAATTGGTGTACAGATATTTAATGGTTTAGAGTTGTTTATTTTTGGTTTACTGTAGTCAAATTCTATACAGTTCTCTGTTGCTGCTGTGTACTGGATTCCTGTGCATGATCATAATATTGGCTTTGAATATGGCATCATTGCTACACATGGTTTAAGTTGAAAATTAAAATAAAATAAGCAAAGAGGTAAGATAAAGTGCACTGTAGGTTCCAGGTATGCATCAATTACACGTTAGAAAAACGAACCTTGTAGTAACTATATGACACACTTTATTCAATCAAAGACTTGATGCATGGCTGGGAACTAAAGTACACAATTTCCAAGTAGTGCCATCAACACAAAATGTTCACTCACTTCAGTGCTGAGAAGTAGCACGGCTTGTTCCTTAACCATGTTAACCCCCTGGGCACTACCGGTCTTTCATACAATGGTTCCCATTGGCCAATCACATGATATAATCATCTTGATAACAAATTACAGTTTATAATTACTTTATGCTAATATTTGTGAAAAGTGTAATTATTCTAACAATGTCTCTGATTGGCACAACATTTGACACATTCTAAATTTCAACCAATCGTCAGGTAGTGTAGTTCTCAGGGGGTTAAAGTATCCAATACAATAACGGTAGGCTTTAATGTTTAAACCTGGACTCGATATATGATACATACATTTACCATGTAAGGTTCAAGTAATTTGTGCATTATAAAGATCATCTTGCGTAAAAATTAGAGACAATTATGAACATGTTTGCACAGACTGGAGTTGAAAATTAACCCATGTATAATCAGCAGTGCAGGTGATACCTGGGGCACACTTTTATCTGTATAAATGATAGCGTAAAACTGAAACTAATATCCAAATTTACTTCAGGCCAAAAAAAAAAGTTGACTTGCCCTTTCAGGGCCAGAAAAATATCTGACCGTCCGACCCAGACTCTGGGTCGGACGGTCGGATATTTTTTTTCAACAACAAAAATACGTTTTAATTTTAAAGATTTTTTTTATTGATTTTTTTTATTTGATTTTTTTTAAACAAGCAGATACTACTCAAAAACACGTTTTCATCTTTCTTTATTGTTATGTGCTTCTTTCAAAAAAACATTTTAAAAAAAATAATAATAATTTGAAGAAGAAAAAAAAATAGCGACCCTAGATTTCCGAAAATTTAAGTCGGTCGGAAAGGGCAAGTCAACTCTTTTTTTTTCTTTTCCTCTTTATGTGTAAGTTAATGCTTGACTTTCATATGATCTCCTAGCACGCACTGCCAACCGGTAGGATTACCCTGTTACAGAATAGCGTACCTCCGTCTCTGACATAACTGTATTTATGCGCGATTTAGGTATAATGATCTCCCCTCCCCTTATTGCTTGACTATAAAACAGTGTGCATCTATAAAGATGTTTAATCATTAAAGGGGCACTGAGAGACATATTGGAGTGCATCCTCCATTTCCTTAGTGAAATCAGGTTTTTTTGCAAATACGTAATACTATAGGCATACTAACTACCATCTGAAACCATTACCTTAATTATCATGATTTGGATGTATTGCTTCAACCGAATTTCTATCACCATCATTCAACCCTTTTCCATTAACTTATTACATTTCAGGGTTCGTATGTACCTGAGCTATTGAAACAATTCATTTTTTCCCCAATTTCAGTTTTCTCAGCAATCTCTAAGTGCCCCCCTTTAAATAGTTTTTGAGAAAGCTATGATATCTAAGCAGTTTGTAAAGTGAAAAGATTTGAAATGAAGTGGTGTCCCTGCCCTAAATCCCCTAATGTCCCTTGCTATCCTCACCATATGGTGGCTGGTGTAGGCTATAGGTTTTACTTGGTTATTTTGCTGTCCATTTTTCACAGGAGCAATTGTTCTCCAACAAAAAATCATGTTTTTATTACACATTTTTCAAAAATGTTCAGTTTATTGGCCAATGAAATTCTCCCCTCCCATAAATCATTTTAAGTAGCCCCATCCTTGCCTCTATTCCTTTCTAGACACTAGCTCTCAGCTAATAATGACTAATGGTCCCTTCATACTCTTGTTGTTGCGCGTCAGCTGACGTCAACTGATACTGGTGCACGAGTTGAATTCATAACTTTTGAAAATGTGCGTACCACCGCGCTTCCACTCAAATTGATCGTTACATGGAAACGCGGACGCACAGCGCAGGTTATTGATATATTGCCAAGACCTCCAAAATGTACTTGTACGCGCATCAATGACCTGGGGGCGTGGCGTTTTGTGTGACGTTGTGCATGGTAACAAGAGGCAGATGTTTGCGAGTGGGGCCCTGAACATGGATACACGCGACACGACTACTCGCGGCTGTAATACAAATACTACATTGAAAACACAACAAAACACCATTTTTATATCGTTGTAAAATGTCAATGATGAACGGCAAATTTGGTCTGCATGATTTGAATAACTGGCGTGTGTTTGTACCACCAGCGCGGCGGCTAGCCTGCCCTACAGAGATACTGACTGGTAACTGGACGTACCTCATCAGCAGCGAGCGCAGACTCGGTGAAATTTTGTTAGCTTCATCATGGACCCCCAAATGACACAAGTGACGAGCAAGGACGTACAATGTATGTCATAGCGATTGTATTAGCTAAACATCGCTCTGACGTTGCGTGTCTGTCTCAGTCTCACCGGCAAGCACGGCCGTATCAAGCATCAGTGAAATAAATCTGATTACAGGGCTAACAAACTAGTATAAAATTTGACTGGGGACGCAAAATAAATCCCATGATAAACAGCCTAGTACAGAACAGGAATCTGTCTCATCAAAGGTGACTTTATAAATGTTTCAATTCAAGAAACGTATTCAAAATCGAAGTCAGGCGTCATCCATTTTTGTTGTAAAACCGAAATTGACAAGATTAAAAAATGTTAGGCTAAATTAACTAGGCCTACGTACGAGCCTACTCCTAGCTAGGCCTATGATAGCCATCCCGTCTACGACACATGACAACCCATTTAATTTTTGTCAAAGCTTGACAAACACCTGACACTGCAACTATAATAATAATTAAGGCAAGACAACAATCAACATACTTTTGTTTGTCAAAAGACTCACGATGTAGGCTAGGCCATCAATCATTACTCACCGAATAACGTCGTAAACAAGCAGACAAAGAATGGAATCGTACAACACGATTTAGCTGCGATTTTGATTATATTTCCCCATCAATTGACCATAAACAAAGAAGGTTGTTGACGTGATTCGACTTTGATCCATGGATCCATGATTATGATGAGACATCATCATGATCCCGATCATGATCATTTGCATTGACTTTTTCAATGATGAATAAGCTTACAAAAATAGCTTCAAAAACTTATTCGTACGGTAGATCTGAGACGAAATATTCGTCCAGGGTATTATTTCCAATCGGCAAAATTGATCTTTCCTGCTTCTGAATTCTTTACAGGATCGGGAATGAAGAAACTTGTTTGCAAATCAAAAACTAAGTGGCCCTGAACATGCATATTATTTGCCGAACTGTGATTGGTCTATCTCATAATCGTTTTTTATAACAGCTTCTCCGCTATTGGTCAAAGAAAAACATTCCAGAGAAAAACAATGACGTAGTGGGGAATCCCCTAGATTGCCCTAGATTGCCCTAGATTGCTCCATTATTCAATGGGGTGGTGTTTATTTACCTCAGGGGGAAATGACACAAAAATACGAACTCCAAAGTCAAAATATTAACCTTTAGCATGTTTAGAATAACTTAATATTACAATTTGGATGCTAATCAACATTAAATGACAGTTATGAATAAGATTGGTGACTTTGTACGGACTATTCTAAGGTTCTTGTTTGAAATCGCTGACTTTGTTTTGGTACCTCGGGATTGCCCCTCGGGGGCGTGCCGCCCCCTCGGGTCAATCCCTTGGTACCAAAACAAAGTCAGCGATTTCAAACAAGAACCTTAGAATAGTCCGTACGCAGTCACCAACCTTAAAGCAATGTCAACTTTTATCCGGCGGCCGATGCGCAACAACGGGAGTATAAACGGACCTTAACCCTAACCCGAGATCACCACAGTAACAGATTTCTTTTCCGACCCCCAAAATTCACCAGAAAGGTCACCCCCCCCACACCGGGATTTGAACCACGGACCTCCAGTACCAGGGCCCAGATCCTAACCACTGCACCACGTCTGTCAATCGACACTCGGCGAGTATATTTGCCTCGTTATATAGCCTGGGTCTGATTTGTAGCCTAAAACCTGCACGCCGGGTTATAAAAACATTTTTTATGCACAGTTGTCGTGTGGTGTAGTAGAGTTAGGGTTATGAAGTACAGTCGTAGTATACTAATGAAATTACTCACAAATAACCTTAATGTTTTTGTTTTTGTTTATTCTCACAGAATAAGATCTACCAACTACAATCTAAAGCGATACATTTCCAGATACAATGGGAAAGAAGAATAAACAAAGAGGAGGCAAAAAGCCAAATCCAAATGGCGGTGTGCAACCGCAAGGTGTGAGGGGAACGATACCGGTTAAAGCGTTCAAAGTCTCCTTGAATAAAGCTACCAAAGCCAAGCATAAAGCAAAGACAGTTACTACCAACTTGAAACGGGTAAGTTTATAGATAGGGATCTTTTACGCAGGATTTTCAACTGAAAAGCAGTATATGTACCATCGGGAAATTTATTTTTATCATATGACACACAAAAGGCAAAAACAAATAAAAGCCTTGAAGTTTGTTTCCTACAGGTGGTCTGAAAACATGCAGATATTTTGCATATATTATCTGATATCCAATACCAAATCATCATTGTGTTTCTCCAATTGCCACTCTATCCCCTATCATCATCACCCAAGTTGTATACCTAACCTTCCAATGTTTGTTTATTTCTCCAATGAAATGGATCTCATCAACAACCATGATGAGGTATCGTCTGACGAGAGATGAGCCGCTGGTAATGAGAGTATATTAGGAATCAAGTCATCAACAAAATACTTCATCTTAGAAAGATGTCTACTTAGGCATTGATTAATGTCTAGCATCAGATCCATTATCAGTGTGAAGGTGTGTGGCATTTTCAAACAAACTTTTTCTTTCAAATCCAACAAACAAAAACACATTAAAGGGGCACTGATGAGCGATACGTATTGGAGTGCGACCTCAATTTTTTGCACCTACATAATACAAGGCATAATACTAACTACCATCTGAAATCGTTTACTGTATTAAATATGATGAAAATTACCAAATTTGGAATGAAAAAAAATTAAAAAATACTGTATTATAGAGGTAATTTTGGCGTGAAAATAAATGTAGCACTATCAGGTAAAATTTCACAATTTGGTCATTTTGATGTAGATCACATCAAAATCATCAACACCACTCACCACATAAATTGCTACAACTGAATTTCTATCTGGCACTCATAATTGAAGGCTTTTCCCATAAATTATTACACTTCAGGGTTAACTATGTACCTGATCTATTGAAACAATTCATTTTTTTCTAAATTTCATTTTTCTCAGCAATCTATTAGCCCTAACCATCCTCAATGCCGCAAATGTCCATGGTAAAGTCTGTCTGTGCCAGCTGGCGTGGCACTTTTTCGATGAAATAATGGCCCAACAGGCTACATAGTCGGGCCAATACACTGGCCCGAGTATGGTTGGCCCCCGTGGCGCACTGGTCGGTTGTGGGTTTGCGCCCCGGTGGCGGCGCCACTCTTTTTGTCCGCGTTTGTCGTTGAAAAAAAAATTCTTCAAAATGTGACTTGGGAGGTTGGGGTTAACGGAATTTGTTTTCCTATTTTTTTCTTCTTTTTTCAAAATTTTCCATGTATGATTTTATTAACCCTAACCATCCTCAATGCCGCAAATGTTCACGGTAAAGTCTGTCTGTGCCAGCTGGCACTTTTTCGATGAAATAATGGCCCCAGGCTACATAGTCGGGCCAATACACTGGCCCGAGTATGGTTGGCCCCCGTGGCGCACTGGTAGAGCGTTCGTCTCGCAACCGAGAGGTTGTGGGTTCGAGCCCCGGTGGCGGCGCCACAAATTATTTTTTTTGTCGTTGAAAATTCTTCAAAATGTGACTTAGGAGGTTAGGGTTAGTGCCCCTTTAATATATACTCAAAATATTATGAGTGATAGTTTACGGTATCTTTGAGGGCGCACTACTTTTAAGGTTAGGTTTTTTTTGACCATTTCAAATTTCAATTGGAGTAATCAAAATAAAAAAGGTAATCAAACTGTTGACCAATGGTGGAAAGCCCCTGAACTTTATATGCATCACACAGACCTTGCATCACTACACAGTCTGTTGCCAAATTTGAGTGAGCCTATTGTTGACGATGCGGTTTTGTTTTCGCTTGTAAAGAGGATGTAAATCATTTTTCTTTTCTTTTTTTAGATTTTTTTTTTAAATCAGCCTGTTTTTGGCTGACAAATAATTATGTCAAACATTCTTACAAATTTTTTTAAAAAAATCACAATTTTTGCATGTTTGGGTGACATAGGTTTTAAAAAAAACCTGACCGACCAACCGTACTTGACAGGTCCATCCGCCCGTAAAACAGGGTGTGTTTTTTGTCGCCTAATGTCAGCCTTACACAATACCAACAAAAACACAAAACTGAGGGGATATCGAAGGGAAACAATTATTATATCATTCTGAAGAAAAACAATGTTGCCCATGATACTTGAACGATTCAGGAATAATGTTACATCGGCACATATCTTAGGCCTAAAAAAAAAGAGGTTTGATTGGCGTAACATAGAAAAAAAATAGGGTAGGTAGGTCGTTTTTGTTTGTTTTTTGTTTTAAATCTATAAAACGTCTATGAAATTTTATATACCAGCACACATATACCATACAGACATTAACAAATGGCACAAATACACATTTTCACTGTTTTTCTTTTTCTCACACACACAAAAAATAATAATATAGGTTTTCCCAGTTAGTTTAACACTTTATTCATTATATTTCATATCTCGTTAAGTTTGAATTCGTCCCCAAATTTTGAAGGTTGCATTTGTTAAACTAAATTTCGTCTTTGGTCAAGTATATTCATATTTTGCGCAATGAATTTCATTTAATGTTCATTTTATTTCGTCCTAACACAATTCCATTTCGTCTGATACAGCGGTAACCTACTAATGTATACATTTATTTCGTCTTTGATCAAATAGTTTCATATTCAGTTCACTTTTTTTCGTCCCATGTGGAACGTCCTGCCCAGAAGCATGTAAAATCCAGCTATAGGCCTATACGTTTTATATATATTTATTTATTTTTTCTTTCTTTCTTTCTTTCTTTTCTTTCTTTCTTTCTTTCTTGTTCGCTGATATGAAATGTAGGTCTGATCTGAATCAACCAGGCAAAAGAACACATGTCGGTGGTTCAAATCTAACCTGCAATAATGTACGCCTATTCTTCTAACACCTGACGAATATGTGATAAAAGTATTAAAAATAATGATCAAAGACGAATTATATTTGTGCATAGACCCGCTACCCATCAGGTGATACGAATTCAATCCTTCCTTGACGAAAATAAATGACCAATGAATTAAATGAAATGGTCATACTTTGAAATATAATGCTCATTGACGAAATTTATCTAACAAAATGCGTAAGTCAGATTTTGGGGACGAATTCTAACTTAACGAGATATGAAATATAATGAAAAAAGTGTTAAACTAACTGGGAAAACCTATAATAATAAAAATAATAAAAAAATTAAAATTAAAAAAAATGTTTAGGGTCGGCGGTAAAAATAGGGTAGGTCGGATTACGCCAATCAAAAATTGTTTTTTTTAGGTCTTATGCCTTTAAAAACCATCATATTGCTGGCCTATAATACACTGGTATTGGTCAACCAGATTTGTGAAATGAGTTATTAACCATTTGCATTTTGCCTGAGACCATAAGAACTAAATGGTCTCAGATTTTACTAATGAACTTGTGAATTGGGCAATAATGTATATCATCTGTTGGTATCAAAATGCACCGGTCTCCGGGGGAGGGGGGGGGGGGGTGGCACTCATGTATGAAAGCTGTAATCATCTGTGTGAATGCACTCTCAACACTACCATTAACACGGATTCTCAAAGAAGGAAAAAGTGACCCTTAACAAGGATGTAGCCCGGGGGGATGTAGCTTGACAAATCACACTCTCATCAAAGGATATAGTTCCTCAAAACAGAGTTTTGACTGAAATGAACGTATGAAGTAATTTTGTGGTTCTGTTTTGTAGTAGATTTGGCCTAACCAGTTTCGGCTATTTTACAATGATGACACTTGACTATTGGCCCAGGCTACTCTTAGCGCAGGTTAAGGTTGAAAAAATACACCCTTATTCTTGAAATTGGTGATTTTGATACCCTTAGCACTGGCCCGTGCAGACCCCTGTTGTGGTCGATAAAAGCGACCTTATTCCACGTTTTTTCTCACTTCGGATGATTACAACATTATACCTGACTGCTCCCCCCTGGACTGGGCTATACATGGATGAAACTAGTGTGTGCTCCCTTTCCTCCTGTTATCATCATCACCAAGGTAGCCTGGTCAAGATGATTACTTTCTCCATCCCATGTGTGAAAGGTGATGACAAGTTCAAGCCCATGGTTTAACTATAAGTCTCACCAAAGATGGTTTCAGAAATGTTACAAGTTTCAGGCACGTTGTGTCGTTTAATATTTTTGCGTTTTGGTACCGGCTATAGATGGATAAAAACCAATGCTCCCTTTCCTCCTGTTATCATCATCACCACGGTAGCCTGGTCAAGATGATTACTTTCTCCATCCCATGTATGAAAGGTGATGACAAGTTCAAGCCCATGGTTAAACTAAGTCTCACTTGGGTGTCCTAGTGTGAGAGCTAGAAGATTGGCACCCCATTCTGAGAATCCATCACTGACGGATTTGTATGGAATTATAGGTCGGTCAGTTTGACCGTTGCACATCATCATCAGATATAATAGTATTAATACTGTCCTCAGTTGCAAATTGAACAAAGCTCATCATCATCATTAAATCTGTACACTCTTAAAACAGTGGGGTCAAATTCTGCACCCAATCTAAAACAATGGGTTTCAAATTTGATCCCGTTATTCATAGGTTCTGTGCATATTTGACACCATCCAGGGTCAATTCCTGATTCATTAAACTTTGCGGTAAAATAACATTTTGATAAAATAAAACTTATTAAAAGCAGTAATCAGGACAAAGAAATAGTAGGGCCCTTTGAAAACTTGTGGTCTATTATCAGATGTATGCCATTATAACTCAATGATGAGTTTCCTGTCACCCCGCCCTCGTTACGTTTTAGAAATAGCCAAAAACCTTCATTATTTTCACTTGAATTTAAATTATTTACACTTTAGACCTTGATTTCATCAAAATATTCCATAGTCAAAATATCTGTCACATCATCCTAATGATATGATTTCAGCAGGATATCTTAGCAGTAGAGTAGAGCATCAGATTCAAGCAAATAATGAAAATGAAATGATTCCCTCATTAGTTCATCAATCCTGGCAAATATAGACATTTAAAATTCCCTTTTTGATAAAACAAACGAACTACGGACCCATAATTTGGCACTGTGTAACATGTAAAATAATGTATATGGCCGTGTGTCTTGAACTCGCCACCCTTACCGTTGCATGTCCAGATTTTTACATTTTACAACATCTGAGATTCGAATTAGCATATCGCAATAACTATTTGTTCTACCCCATAAAAAGTATATATTTTCTGAACGGTAATCTCACAAGGAATCCAAATAGGCTATTAGAATTTAAATAAGACCTAATGGTAACATGTTGTGATTAAGAATGTTCAAAAAATATCGATTTTTTTCATATTTTGATTTAAGCTCAATAATAATTTTATACCTATCCCAATCATAATTTTACTGTGCATATTTAAGTTTCTCATGCAATTACCCACCAGAACATAATAGTTGTTAATGGTAAACATGTTGAAATATACTATATCGAGAAGTAAATGAGCACAAACGTTTAAATTTCATATTTATTAGAGTTTACAAGTATATTTTTTTTGGTAAGCACCCTATCCTGATTTTAAACGGCATTTTTTGGATTCCCCTATTTGAGAGCTTTCCAAAAATGTATAATTTTGCTATCATCGGTTAAATATTTCTTTTGTTATAGTCATGTATGTAAAACCGATGAATTAGGGCAAGTTCACTGTGTAGCGAATAGGGAAAAGCCAAGGACAACGCAATCGATTCATGATTACAATTGTTGCACAATAGTTGTAACATTTGTTGAAACAGAATCTTATAGAATATAAAATAATCTATAAAATGAGAGCAAAATCATATTTGTACCATACAGGGATGAGGAGTTATAGTAAATTGAACGTAGAATTGGAAACATTTTCTATATTCCCCATAGAGATTGCACACAGCGCCGCCGCCACCGCCGCCGCCGCCACCGCCCCACCACCCCTGACTTTCACAACATAATCAATCATATCTCAGCCAAACATTTATAGAAATACCTGATTTATTAACACAATGTAGCTAGATAAATAGGCTTTCACATGACACACTCAACCATAGCTCTAACCACCATTTAGTTGTTGAGTTTAATATAGAGAGAGATGGATGATTTGTCACCAAAAATGCCAACGCCACCTCACCCTTTTTGGGTGGTGAGAGTTCAAAACACATGGCCAATATACAATAATGTACAATAATGAAATGGAGAGGGGCATGCAATTTGAGGCCAATTTGAAAGGAGCACAAATTTTCTTCAAGATAGTTATGTACTTTTGAAGCCAGAAATTGAGGGCATTACCAGTAAGGGCCAAAGTTTACCGCTTTGTAATTGTCAAATTCCATGTTTTTTCCTCTTTTGTAAATTTTGCCCATTTTTCTGTGATGTAATTTTCCCCAAGAAAGCTTAAAATGTACGATCTATAACAACAAATCAAATCATACTTTACAGAAAAACACATCATTTTTAGGTTTTATTACGTATCGTTTTTTAATATTTATATTGTGTTTTATTCAAGACTATTTATAAATTGTTGTGTTTTTGGACGTTTTTGTGCATTTTTCCCCCCTTCTTTTCATCAAATTGTCGTTTTCCCTTGTTTAACCGCAATTCCGTGATTTTCGGCCCTTAAGAAGGACTTTCTGAGAGAATCAGGCACTATGGGAAAATCTGGTGCAGATGGGGGTCAGCCAATTTTAATCATATTTTGGTGATTTAACATGTTTGGTCAAATATTCACAAAAAGTCAATATTAAAAAATTCTGGCATACACCCTCCCAGAAAATAGGAACCCCCCCTGGAATGGTTCCCCTTGAACACTCTCTCAGACCTGAAAAATTCAGTTTTGTGTCAAATTTAGACTAGGGTTTCATACCTAAGATAAGGATCTACCGAACTTCATCTTTTCTGCATAGGATGTTTGTGTCCTTTTGTCTTTATCAAGATGCATGCAGAAAAAAAATGTTATCATTTGGGAATATTCCATTTCTGAACAGGGGTGTGAGCCCTATTTTTGATAATTTTCAAAAAATTCAAAAAAATGAAATTTAGGTCTATTTTACGCTTGCATTGTACCAATCCCAGCAGAGTTAGCAATATTGATCTTTGCTGGTGAACAATGCCCTCATCCAAGGTGATTGATTAAAATGCATTTTAAAACGACGGGAGACTTTTACACTCTTAATAACTTCCCAACCATTTATTACCCTAACTTTCAACATTAGTCAATCCACCTGTGTCAAAACCAATGGTATAAATCGTTGTATTTTCTCTCTATTACTCACTATTTCTTCACTGAATTATCTATGATATTGATTGCAAAATGTATGCAATACATTATAAACGTACAATGATGTTGGATTGTTTCCACTTTTTGCCACAGGGGTACCATTAAAATAATCAAAAATACAGATGAAAATTCATGTTTTTGTAGGCATGTCAATCATTTTCAATGTGAAGGCAACACAGAGTATATGAAGTGAAGATCCTGTTATTGCCCTGTTGTTTATTGTTTCTTTTAAAATATAAACGTTGTTGAGTGCCCTTGAATTGTTCCATTATATTCCGTAGGGGTTGTGTTTTTGAAATAGCAAATTGTGTTTTGCGACACTTTTAAGCAGATATCTGAGAAAGTCGGGCACTATGGGAAAATGTGTACAGATGGGGGTCAGCCAATTTCAAACATATTTTGGTGATTTAAAATGTTTGGTCAAGTATTCACAAAAAATGACTATTACAAAATCATGACATAGCCCCCTCCCAGAAAACTTGACCGCCCCCCCCCCCCCCCCCCCCCCCTAAAATGGTCCCCAGGAACCTACTTTTCAGACCTGAAAAAATACTGTTTCATACCAAATCTAGACTAGGGTTTGATACCTAAGATGAAGATCTA